>OX104122.1:8619853-9065220 GCA_944474755.1 Limnoperna fortunei | reverse complement strand
ATGTACAATAAAATAAGGTTATGAGAAATAAGTAAACTTTAAATATTTGTATGATTGGTAAAATTATAATAATAAAATAATAATCATAATAGTAATGCAAATAATAATAAAAACAGTTGTGTAAATTAAATTGAGTATTAAAACTAAAGGGGGAAGAACAGAAAGAAACAGCAATTTCTCTTAGACCCATGACATATTTCTTGAGGAAACACACCGATCCTATAATAGTAGTAATAATAATAATAATGATAATTATAATACTCCATGGTTAAATATTTAATATTTGTTTTCTGATATTATTAAAAGTTGACGTTATTTTAAACAATAGCCAAAATAATTCTTGATTTTGAAATAGGTACATAGTTTTCCATCAAGTTTAGAATATCTGTAGTTATACCAATTGTCTAAAAGCTTTTCCCTTAGTAATTTTTCAAGCATCCTTTTAAATTTATGGGTCATTATCAAAAATTGTAGATATTTGTGTGATAGTACAAACTCTCTTTCTATTTAGACTTGTCAATAAATTAAAGGTTTTCATTTTGTACTTTGGTATTGTAGAAAATAGATTTCTAACAAAAAATGATACTTTTTTCGATTATACCTTGAGTTCATTTGGCACTGAAAAGGTCACATTCAGTAAAAACTACATGTGACTTGGCCGTTGTATTAAAGATTTATCTAATTATCTTTTTAGAAAACATATATTCTAATTCTGTTTGTTGCATATTTTTTTTCTATCACAAGTGTTCTGTTGAAATAACAACACATTTTGATCGAAAATTTACAGATTCTGGGAAAATATTTGGTGAAAACCAATGTGCTTTTCGCCGCGTCCCTTTTGTTACTGAGTTTATCAACAAGTAAGTAATTGTTGTCTCCCCCATTGCTTATCCTAACTAATAGTTTCCCCCTGAAGTACTCATTCCTCTCAGGAATTATGGATATTTAAGCAGACAACATGATGATATCTTTCCATCAAATTTGTCATCAAAGGTATCTAACTCGATAGCATAATTTTTATTTCTGTCCTTAAAGTTACTGCCTTTTTAAGCTCTAATCATAAAAATGTAAAATCAAGCTTGTGACCAGTATTTCATCTTATAATATAGTTGGTATACCAGGCTGATCCATTGGACCAGGGAGAATCCATTAAAAAAAAATTAGAAATACCAATGAATATGTCCCTTGTGTTACTGTCCCTTTTGTTACCAAGAAAAATGTAACACAAGTGACCTATTTTGTAACACAAGGGATAAATTTATACTTTTCTCCTTTTTTAGAGATATAAATGATTTTCAATCACTACCATAATAAATAAAATATCGTTTATGAACATAATGAATACCAAAAGACGAATTTTAAAGGGGAAAAAACATGACCTTTACCTTTAGAGAAAATGTAACAAAAGTGACATATGAAGTAACAAAGTGGACAAAAAAATGCTTGTATGTAAATTGAATTATCCATACCGGAATGCCATTTATTAACCGGAAACATATAAAACGTCAAACATTTAAAACAGTATTAATATGTTTAATTGAACATATATAAACATGAATAAATAAATCTAACTTGAATGTGTATCTTATGCGACAACATCAGTAACACAAGTGACATTTTTAATCAAAACTAGTTTATGATTTGTATACTCCAAACTTTTTTTTAAGTAATTGTTTGAATGAAAATCACATATGAAAGAAACTGTTATATAAAGATTACACATTTTAGTAAATTTAGCGGACAAATCATTTATTATTTTATATTGGTTATACTTTTTTTTGTTAAGTTCTGGTTTTTTAATTATTTTTTAGCTGTCGGAGGACAAATTAACTATAGGTAAACTTTGCTAATAAAACTTATTAAAATGAAATGTATTGCCCTAGTTTGCAATGCAAGATATACGTTCGTGATAATTCAATGTTCTATCTAGCGTTCTTCAAACTACCGTTAAGTGTTAATATACGCGCGCGCACTCGACATTCAAGACACCACCTATACGTTAAGGTCAGCCTCTTACTTAGAAATACTTGTTGTATATATTTCAAAACTTATACGTTTTTCTAGATCCTGCGATCGGTATTCCGATTTTCTAGACCGCTCACTGCTGTTGACTACTAAACTACTCAAACAAGGATTTGTTGTACCTAGGTTGATGTTATCTGTCCAGAAGTTCTATGGTCGTCACCATGACTGAATGATCGTTATGGGAAATCAATCGCTCAAATACGAACGGACGGCGGGTGTCTAATTAGAGGCAGACACTACTTAGTTACTCGTCAGGAGCACATGGTTTTTATTGGGTTCGGGTTACTCTCTTTCTGTGTTAAACTGGATTTGTAATTGTCCCTCGAATTTCGTCTCTTAATTAATTTTTGTTTGTTCGGTTTTCTCTATTTTCATACAACGCATAACTATATCTGTTTTTTGAAAGGGTCTACATAACACATTTCATTATCCTTTTGCAGTTAGAGATTAGTGTTGGTATGACAAGGAGAAAGTCATATAAACTATTTTTTAAACCTAAACTTGTCGGACAAAAGTATCAGGTTGATAGCGAAAGTTGGCAACTAGCTATGGACAAACTAAACTGACAGAAATAAGACATGTTGTCACTTGTGTTACAATAAGTCATTGTTGTTACACTTTATATTTCATAATTTAAAATAATTTAGAATATATTGAACCCAAACATGGGAATATCAAAAGGAATTAAAATTAAGTTTAGTTTAAACATAAAAAAATCACTATTACTATTGTAAGAACGACAGAGTAAAACTTGTCCTTTTTGTTACTTCGTTTTGTCATTTGTGTTACTAACTCTTAATTTTTCATTTTGTGATGTTTAGATAAACTAAAATTTATCATGAAGATTGAAATTGAGATAAATTTGTGTGCAATATATATATACGTACAAAGTGTTAAAGTTTGATGAAAGCAGAATTTTCATATTTTTAACTGTTAATGTCATTAATGTTACTTTATGCGTTTTTGTGTTACCATATTGTCCTTTGTGTTACTGATCTTAAATTTGCAAACAAAAAGTATTTCCTAAACTATATATTTGACCATTTGTTTTACAATATTTTATTTGGTAATACATTTCAATTACGTTATAAAATCTTGAAAGTCAGTAAGTTGTCATATTTTAATTCTAAATTAAAGGAACTTAGAAATGACCTTTTTGTATGGTTACATTCATATTGGGATACAAAATTTATAAAATCGACTGGATGAGACATATAGCTTTGTTTATCAGAGTAACATTTTGCTATTCTTTGAAAAAAAGCTTTTACAAAGGTTTTCTTTAACAACGGTGTATATTAATTTACTAAAAATGTTTTAGTAATACAAAGGACACTGCAAGCTAGCAAGGGGTATATATTCTTATTTTTTGAAAATTTGAGAATTCAAAGTTAATGTTTAGTATTTGTTTCAAACATTTGACTATCAGAATGTTTCATTTAAATAACATTTGAACACAAATGAGTTACTTCATTTTCCAAGAAAATAGAAATTAAATATTGACGTATTTTGATAATGACCCTTATATCTGCTGTAATTACTTGAATCTGTATTTATACCTAAGTAATTTAATAGCTTTATCACAAAAGTATACCAGGTAAATATATTAATATTGTCAAAATTACAACTACAGAGATATGCATCTTTTAATAATGAAAAATTCAGATGAGAGATTTTCTAGTCTATACCAATAATTAATGATTGATTTTATGATGTCATAATATAAAGGAAACATTCCAAGTTCATATAATACCGCAAAATTTACACTTTTCTTATGAACTCCCAAAATACATTTACAAAATTTAAGATGTAATTTTTCACATGGTATGTTATTGAATATTTTATCTAAATCAAAGGATGTTCGCAATTTTGAGTTAGAAGCGCAATAACTTCCCCAAATTTCTGAGTTATACAACAAGATAGGTTTTAAAGTATGGTCAAAAATATGTAAACAGGTACGAATATACATTTTTGCGGGATGAGAAATCCCGATACCGACTGCATATCAAAGTCAGTAGCTGTTTTATGCCATGAATAAAACCAACAAACCTATCGCAGCAAATCTATTAGCAGCGTCCATTGTTGTTAACAAGATTTTTGTTTTAAAAACGCATACATGAATCAGATCAAAAAGTTAATATTGGATTCCGCTTGATCGCAACAGTGCAGCGGATAAAATTAACCATACTATCATACAATTTTAATACTGATGCCATTTAACCCAAAGTAGTTTTTAGACCATTAAAAACACGAACAATTCTTGTAACAATTTTTATTACTTTTTATTCACGTGTTCTCAGATAAAGAGATTATAATGTTATCATCCGTGAATCCGAAGTATCATATACATTCAAAACTCGTCATTTCTCCTAATACATGGTTAAGGACCGACTCACTCATACAAACACGAAACTTGAACAATGCAAATCATAGTCCTACGCATAATGCGCATTAAATTGATTGCTTGATTGATTGAATGTTTGCTGAAAGTCCAGCAAGCAATATTTCATCTACATTCAGAAAGAGAAAAATTTAACAAAAATGAATCAACGGGAAAAAGAGGTGGGACTTAGGAAACACAATTTTGACCAGTATGTAATCCAAGAATGTCTGTCAAATCCTATGTAGGTAGATAACCCGTAACGATCAGCCGATTCCTGGCGGCAAGTTGGGATGACCTTTACTCATATCCATATTCGGGTGTACATTTTGTTTTATTTGTAAGCAGATATTACAGTGTTACTAAGTATCTGTTTTATTTTATATTTTGTTATTATTATATATTTTAGTTCTTTATCTTTGCTGGACGAGTGTTTCGTTCTGTTTTAGATTAAAGATTTGAGACTTTTTTATTGTAAAATTTGCACTATGCCAACGGTTGTGCAATAAACCTTTTCAAGCAATGACACAATGATGATAATTTATTATTTATTGCAAGACTGTCAGCTTTGTTTGTTTGTTTAAATGTTGTTTAACGCCACTTTCAGCAATTTTTTAGCTATATAATGGCGTCCAGTTTTTATTGTGGGAGGAAGCCCGAGTACCCGGAGAAAACCCCGACCTTTGGTAGGAAAACTGGCAATCCTTGTCAATTACGATAGGCGTCAAGCGCACCCTGCCCGCAGTGAGGCTCGAACCTGCAATCGCAGTGTTGACAGACAACGTGATCAATAGTAGACGAACTACCTGTCTGCTTAGGAGGACATTCTCTAACATGCAAATTTTCAGCTAAAATAGTGTTGCTCCTTTTACGATTTTTGATCCGCGAAGTCAAAGGAGCTACTTTATTGTTGCTAGCAATTTGTAGTCGTAAGGATAGTTAGTTATCGACTACCTATTAAGTGTCGATCAATCCTGAGGTTGAGAGTTCGAGCCCTAGTACTGTTGACAGAGTGTGTTCAATTGAATGTTATCGAGGAAAAAATTAATTGAAGAATGTGGTGTTAAAGCTCATTTAAACAAACAAACAAATTGATATAAAATTATGAAGCTTTATGTCTTGGAGCATGACATTTTCTGGGTGCACCCGAACTCGATGTAGTTCGTTGACATTAACAACAACAAGTTAAACACCATATCTAGTGTTTCGTATTTTTGTTAACCCACTAAGATTAGGTTATTATCACCGTTTGCCTTTTCGACATTTACAATTTAAAAATTATATGCATACAGGCGAACAAAACATCCATATTGCCTTTGTCCTTCATGAATTAGATTATAACTCATGTCAGATCATCTTCACCGGGTCAAGGTTTGTGTGTCTTTAGAAACCATATTGACTTTAAAGGATGTGAATATCTAATCCCGTGCATAACCTTACTACTTAAAAAATAAAACTTTCGTAAAAGTACATGAAAACATTTTGTCTTTATTATTTTGAAAGAATATTATTTAGAATTTTCACCAAAAATTTTAAATCTTTTGATTGAACTAAATGCCATCAAAGATACCAAGATTAATAAAAATTTCTAAGTCAGACGCGCGTTTCGTCTAGATACCAAGATTAAAAGAATTTACTGCGTCAGACGCGCGTTTCGTCTAGAAACCAAAATTCATAGAATTTACTACGTCAGACGCGCGTTTTTTCTAATCAACATTAATCAGTAACACAAAAATATTTAAAACCCAAATGATTCAGATTTATCACCAAAATTCCAAAACGTTATAAAAAATCCTGCTAATGATAGCTAGACCTTGAAAATAGAAAAAAAAACTTTTGAAATTTTAGGGCAATAAATTAAGCAGATAACTATATTATTAAAACAATCAATAATATTCCTGTCAGAACCGAAATGTGACTTCTGAGATGGTGATGTCTAACAGCCCAACAGCAAAGGCATCGACCCAGTGATTGAAAATTAATAATTGTTTCGATATATTGCCATTGAAATGTGTATATAAGCGTAGCACCCAGAAAAATAGTGGTACGGTCGGTTAAGGTTCGACAACCCCTTTACCTTTAATGTTTAACTATAGATGGGGGTTTTCCATGTGCAATTATTTGTTACTTACCAAATCGTAACGGTTGCTGTTGCTTTAAATTGAAAGATATTGAAAAAAAATAGAATAATCTTGAACGTTTCACAAATTAAAGAGTATATGTAATAAAATTTTATCATTTTTTATTTCAATTTACAAAAAACGGGTACAGTTTTCCGTACCATCAATTTAAGACCGTACCGCAAGTTATATGGTATAATTTGGGTTTCTACATTTGAATTGTCCAATCGGATTTCCGCTTACAAAGCAAATTAAATAACATTAAAACCTGCAAGCCTGCCATGCAATCTGTAGAATTATTATGAATGTAGGCGCAGCCTAAATGCGAGCATCGCACATTGTTCATGTCGTTACTTCAGACCCCCCTAACAGTGCCTCTACATTCCATTGATGACATGACGTCTTATCTAATGTGTTGGTGACGTCACAAAACTCAATTTCAAATACAGCGTTTCAGATTGAAAAAAATGTGTCTGGCATTTTTGTAGTAATTTAAAAAATAAACACTTGATTTTATCGATGTCAAAATTATTTTTGTCTACTTTTATAGTATATATTTTTTCGTTCGTCTGCAATATTTTCTTCGGATAGCTCAGCTACCATCTGAAATGGATTTATTCATATGGATCACGTGACTTTTTTTACACACAGGCATGTAACCGTAAAGCTCGCATCTGCGATGCTCGCTATTATCAAAACTTCATAAATAAAGGGGAGGGGGCTTCCCCACTTCCTAGAGCCGGTTCTGTTTTGGATTATAAATAAAACTGCGGCTGCGCACATTGGTGAGCTGCAAGTTTGTTTTATTTAGTAAATATTATAAGTTAGTTTTTTTGATTGCATGAAGTAGATATTGTTTTGTTGGACGTTGTAAAACATTTGCCATGGCTGAAAATAAATAACATGCAAGTTTGGACCGATGTTAGAAGTCCGTACAGAGAAACGTACCAAGTATTACGGTAGCATATATTGCCGATTGGTTAAGTCGATTAGACATCTACTATTGATCGCGTGCCTGTCAGCAGTAAGGCTGAGGGTTTCGAGTATCACTGCGCACAGGGTGTAAGCCACTCCAGTTAATGACAAAGATTGCCAGTTTTCCTACCGAAGGTCGGGGTGTTTCTCCGGGTACTCCGGCTTCCTCCCTAATACAAACTGGACGCCATGATATAGCTGAAAAATTGCGGAAAGTGAGATTAAACACGAAACAAACATTTTGTCGCATAACTTACTGTAATAACACCTATCTGGTTGCTTTCTTAATCGGGTTAACAGCAAATGACAAAAACCAATAAACTGCGTATCATAAAAATTGAATCGCTTTCCTCAAACGGCGAACATAGGTAACCACGAAATTAAACGACTCCACATTATTTAATCAATTTCACAAATTTATGCGCATTTTGAGATTCATTACGAATTTATGTAATCTGTTATTATAATACGAGCTTAACTGTCATTTAATACATGTTTTTGTCTAGTTTGGAACTTGAGTAAACCGGAAATATCTAACAAATTCCTGTTACCCTCGGCTCAAAAAAATACAAGGACGTTGAAGTTGTTTATATTTAGGATAATGTTATGTTACTTTTATTCATTGCTTAGATAACCATTGTTTATATATTTACTTTGTTGCATAATAAATCCATGCGGGTTTTTGCAAATTACGGATGTCAGACACATGTATCTATTGGGACTATTTTCCCATAGTGTTGCCTGGTGAAAATAGTGCACTAGCTGCAGGCGAAGGCAACATACTTCTCAAGACAACACTATAGGTAAACTGTTCCCGAGGGAGAAGTCCATAATACACAAAAATTGTAAGGAAAATAATTCTTGCTGAAAATCGACCAAAAAGCGCGACAAATTATGAACCTTTAGTATAGTACCCAGTATGTATACCCACGGGAATTCTTACTGAACTGGTATAGTCTCCGTCGTTAGCTAAAGTCTTCCGTTGCTAAGATAAAGACAGTATTGTTCAGAATTAGTCGAAGCAAATTATCCAATAAAAACGTTGATTAAGATTTTAAACATATAACAGACGTCTATAACAATAAACAATAACGGACGTTTCTTGAAGGAATATTCAGATTTTTAAACCCGAGTGGAAGTGTTGTTTCCCCGAGGGAAAAAACCTCACAAAAGTTTACAAAAACTAAATGTTACCTCATTAAGGAACACATATGACTCACGGTCTGTTACTATCAACATCTTGACGATCCGTACGGAGTGCCTATGTCACAGATGACTCACGGGCTGTTACTGTCGCCACCATGTCGATCGGTACGGAATATCTCAAATGACTCACGGTCCGTTACTGTTGCCACCATGTCGATCAGTATAGAGTGACCTGTGTCACAGATGACTCACGGTCTGTTACTGTCGCCAATATGTAGATTGGTACGGAGTGCCTGTTTCACAGATGACTCACAGTTCGTTACGATCGACACCATGTCGTTTGGTTCGGAATACCTGTTTCACAGATGACTCAAGGCCTGTTACTGTCGCCACCATGTCGATCGGTGCGGAGAGTCTGTATCACAGATGATTCACGGTCTGTTACTGTCGCCAATATGTCGCAGATCAGTATGGAGTGTCTTTTTGTCACAGATGACTCACGGTCTGTTACAGTGCCGCCATGTCGATCGGTACGGAGTGACCTGTGTCGCAGATGACTCACCGTCTGTTACTAACGCCACTAAGTCGATCGGTACGGAGTGACTGTGTCACAGATGACTCGAGATCTGTTACTGTCGCCACCACTATGTCGATCCGTACGGAATGACTGTGTCACAGATGACTCACGGTATGTTACTGTCGCCACCAATGTCTTTCGGGAACACTCTACGTGTAACACGTGTGTGTGCGACATGCCGATGAGTAGCAGCTTACTCCTTAAAGAGATCACCATTCACCCGAGTTCTTAGTTAAGTTTGGGACGGCCCACATACAGGTCCGCATTCATCTAAGCTTTTAGTTTGGTTTGGGACGGCCCACATACAGGTCCGCATTCATCTAAGCTTTTAGTTTGGTTTGGGACGGCCCACATACAGGTCCGCATTCATCTAAGCTTTTAGTTTGATTTGGGACGGCCCACATACATGTCCGCATTCATCTAAGCTTTTAGTTTGGTTTGGGACGGCCCACATACAGGTCCGCATTCATCTAAGCTTTTAGTTTGGTTTGGGACGGCCCACATACAGGTCCGCATTCATCTAAGCTTTTAGTTTGGTTTGGGACGGCCCACATACAGGTCCGCATTCATCTAAGCTTTTTGTTTGGTTTGGGACGGCCCACATACAGGTCCGCATTCATCTAAGCTTTTTGTTTGGTTTGGGACGGCCCACATACAGGTCCGCATTCATCTAAGCTTTTAGTTTGGTTTGGGACAGCCCACATACAGGTCCGCATTCATCTAAGCTTTTTGTTTGGTTTGGGACGGCCCTCATACCGGTCTGCATTCATCCAAGTTGTAAGTGGTTTTGGGAACGCCCAAGTACAGATCTGCGTTCACCCAAGTTGTTAGTGGGGTTTGGGACGGCCCAAGTACAAGTCTGCGTTCATCCAAGTTGTTAGTGGGGTTCGGGACGGCCCAAGTACAAGTCTGCGTTCATCCAAGTTGTTGGTGGGGTTCGGGACGGCCAAATACAGGTCTGCGTTCATCTAAGTTGTTAGTGGTTTTGGGAACACCCAAGTAAAGGTCTTCGTTCACCCAAGTTCCAAGTTGTTAGAGGTTTTGGGAACACCCAAGTAAAGGTCTTCGTTCACCCAAGTTGTTAGTGGTTTTGGGAACACCCAAGTAAAGGTCTTCGTTCACCCAAGTTGTTAGAGGTTTTGGGAACACCCAAGTACAGGTCTGCGTTCATCCAAGTTGTTAGTGGTTTGGGAACACCCAAGTAAAGGTCTTCGTTCACCCAAGTTGTTAGTGGTTTTGGGAACACCCAAGTAAAGGTCTGCGTTCATCCAAGTTGTTAGTGGTTTGGGAACACCCAAGTAAAGGTCTTCGTTCACCCAAGTTGTTAGTGGTTTTGGGAACACCCAAGTAAAGGTCTTCGTTCACCCAAGTTGTTAGTGGTTTTGGGAACACCCAAGTAAAGGTCTTCGTTCACCCAAGTTGTTAGTGGTTTTGGGAACACCCAAGTAAAGGTCTTCGTTCACCCAAGTTGTTAGTGGTTTTGGGAACACCCAAGTAAAGGTCTTCGTTCACCCAAGTTGTTAGTGGTTTTGGGAACACCCAAGTAAAGGTCTTCGTTCACCCAAGTTGTTAGTGGTTTTGGGAACACCCAAGTAAAGGTCTTCGTTCACCCAAGTTGTTAGTGGTTTTGGGAACACCCAAGTAAAGGTCTTCGTTCACCCAAGTTGTTAGTGGTTTTGGGAATACCCAAGTAAAGGTCTTCGTTCACCCAAGTTGTTAGTGGTTTTGGGAACACCCAAGTAAAGGTCTTCGTTCACCCAAGTTGTTAGTGGTTTTGCGAACACCCAAGTAAAGGTCTTCGTTCACCCAAGTTGTTAGTGGTTTTGGGAACACCCAAGTAAAGGTCTTCGTTCACCCAAGTTGTTAGTGGTTTTGGGAACACCCAAGTAAAGGTCTTCGTTCACCCAAGTTGTTAGAGGTTTTGGGAACACCCAAGTAAAGGTCTTCGTTCACCCAAGTTGTTAGTGGTTTTGGGAACACCCAAGTAAAGGTCTTCGTTCACCCAAGTTGTTAGTGGTTTTGGGAACACCCAAGTAAAGGTCTTCGTTCACCCAAGTTGTTAGTGGTTTTGGGAACACCCAAGTAAAGGTCTTCGTTCACCCAAGTTGTTAGTGGTTTTGGGAACACCCAAGTAAAGGTCTTCGTTCACCCAAGTTGTTAGTGGTTTTGGGAACACCCAAGTACAGGTCTGCGTTCATCCAAGTTGTTAGTGGTTTTGGGAACACCCAAGTAAAGGTCTTCGTTCACCCAAGTTGTTAGTGGTTTTGGGAACACCCAAGTAAAGGTCTTCGTTCACCCAAGTTGTTAGTGGTTTTGGGAACACCCAAGTAAAGGTCTTCGTTCACCCAAGTTGTTAGTGGTTTTGGGAACACCCAAGTAAAGGTCTTCGTTCACCCAAGTTGTTAGTGGTCGTCTTTAGTTATTTGTGTTTGTTCAGGTTGATGTTGTTTATATAATTGGGCTGTTATACCACTGTTTATTGGTGTTTATATAATTGGGCTGTTATACCACTGTTTATTGGTGTTTATATAATTGGGCTGTTATACCACTGTTTATTTGTGTTTATATAATTGGGCTGTTATACCACTGTTTATTGGTGTTTATATAATTGGGCTGTTATACCACTGTTTATTGGTGTTTATATAATTGGGCTGTTATACCACTGTTTATTGGTGTTTATATAATTGGGCTGTTATACCACTGTTTATTGGTGTTTATATAATTGGGCTGTTATACCACTGTCTATTGTTTGAGGACGCCAGAGAACCCAACCTTTTGCAGGAAACCTAGCAATTCTCGTCAACCACAGTATGCCCGCAGTCAGGCTCGAGCCAGCAACCTCTGTACTGATATGTTCTCGTAGAAAATTTGTTTTGCCTTATGTGCTTATTTTATGTAAAATTATTGGTTAGGTTTTGGTGCATTCTCATTGTCTTGCACTGTATTAGTTTCTTTCCATCTGATTGGTAACCGGGAACAGTATTTCAACACGCGATAAGACATGTTAAGATTGATTGATTGATTAATGGTGACATGTTAAGAAAAATATATCGGACGGTCAAACGTTACGGCATCTAATTTGATCGCCACTGGAGAAACTTGACTGGGACGAGACATCTTTCCGTATGTAGCGGCTATAAAATATGCCTACCCTTTAGGGGCCTGGTTGAGGTAGTCATTTACTATAGATCACAGTCTGTCAAAAATGCGGTTTCGGTTTCCAGTCTCCCTGCGAGCAGGGTGCACTCGACTTCAATCTTACTGGACAAGGATTGCGAGTCGAGGGTTATTTGTCCAGATACAGAGGCTTCCACCGTAAAACTGGACGCCATGATATATGCTGAAATATTGACGAAGTGGCGTTAAGCACCATTTAAACAAATAAAAACAAAGCATACCCATTAAACATCTAGAAATGGGGTCTCTACCTTGCAAGGAGCGTGACTGCTAACTCGTTACTCATGTGGTCCGAACCCAGAATTATTGTAGCATGATTTGATAACCCTCGATCGCTACGGCATCTCATATCTGCCATTTGCGCTGGTCAGCTTTAGATCTGTGGTGTGTGCAATGATATCTGTCCATAGAAATATACAAGTGCTGATCTAAACGTCCGTAGTTATTAATTGTCTGTATGTTGGTTGATCGCCTAGCGAGCAAAATTTCAGCTTTATTAAGGACGATCAATTAATCAACGTTGAAAAATGGATGGACGAGTTTGATCGACAGTGCATGTAAGTGGCATTAAACACCATTCAAGGAAACAAACAAACAAACAAAAACAGGAAATAGTCAGTTGTTTATAAATAGAACTTGACCAGTATTTGATCCTTCTATAATTTCAAATTATGGGATAACTCAAACTTAAGGTATCCAGACCAGAATTGACCACGTGACCATCACAGGTGTCCCAGAAGTCCATTGATTAATGGAGCAGACCTTCATTGGTGCCGATTGTCCTAAAACCAACTTTGTCACAACTACCGTAATTAAATGCAACAATACACGTATAACAGCATATCAGAAACTCAACATTATCAGATGCTCTGAACTGTCAGTAAACCCCCCCACCCCCCCCCCCCCAAAAAAAAATAATAAAACCAAAAAACCAAAAAAACACACACAAACACAATTTACTGCAAATAATCTTAAATAATTAAAGAATCTGAAAGAAATGTGATATTTCTAAACATTTATTTGCTTTATACCAGACTTTTACATAATATACAAATAACAATTAACAATCAACAAAATTTCACCATAAAGGAGAATTTTATACTTTCACTTTATGCAAAATTCTACTTAAACTTTCAGTGCTCATGACAAAACATATTACATTATATAATTAATTCGACATTGTTCATGGAAAAACAAGTTACATGATAAACCTTTAGAATATATTGTGATAATTATTTTGGATAAAAAACAATTACTGGTTTAAACCAGTTCAGGATGTAAATCGGTGATTTTACTTTGGGGATGTACTTAGGTTGTATCATAGATATAATGAATCTAACATCATTTTTAAGCATATAAAATTAATAAATTGTTTATCTACAGCAGTTAAAATTCTTGAATTCTAAAATTAAAATTTATAATGGCCAATCAGAATCATTAAATTTGCCATCAATCTGACCCACTGTAATGGCCCACTAATGTCAGACACCAGATTACGTCATCACTGTTTTAGCTACACCAGTAACACAAAAATGGAAGTTTTAACTTTCATGAATATTTTCTGACCATTTTTATCTCAAAACTTTACCAATTAGGATTTAAACAAAGTTTTTTTTTTGCTTTTTGCTTTAACAAAATATTTCTTCATATTTTAGATAACACAGTCAAATGATATTCCTAATTTAATTATATGAATCTATCTATAAAAATGAAGAATGACAAACAAGGGGTAATTTTGTCACATTACAAAAATTTAGGTAGTTTTCCAATAATTTTAGGTCAAAGGGAGGTAATGCTTGTAATGAATTTGTCGCAGTAGGCAGTTTGTTACGCTTACTGGTTCCTGAAGAAAATCTTGTATTTGTCATCGGTTACAGGAGACAGTTTGGTATGCTTACTGGTTCCTTCAGGGATCTTGTATTCCTCATTCCTTGTAATGAATTCATGATTATAAATTGTGGATGGTAATAAGATCCCATTGTGGAATACATCATGGATCTTGTCAGCGTAACAAACTGCCTCCTATATTAGAAAACAACTACATGTATAGAATGCAAACAACAATTGGTCTTTCAATGTTATTTTCCATATGGGAATACCCCTTTTTGATTATTATTTCGTTGAAAGACAAAGTTAATTTAATGCTAAATTAAGAGATTATTTATGTTAAAGAATAGGGGTTCATTTGGTTTTATTAAAAATAAAGGTTCACATTGCATTTCTGACTGAAAAATGAGGATCAAAAAGAGGGAGTCTCTTTTGTTTTAATTTCCTCCAGGTGCCCATACATATTTTAAATTTGATATCTTCCTCCAAAATTTGTTTAAAACTCTTTTTTTGTGTATATTTTCATACCAAAGATTGCATTTCTTTCCAAAATATATTTACTTTTTTAACACTCATTATCGACCAATCACATTTAACCTGACAGTTTTTGCATGCTTTACTGTTATGCATTAGTACGTTGATACCTATATGGAATCATAGTTTTCAGTAGAAACAGTATAGTGCCATGTTATTTACCATATGGGGTATGTATGTTTCAATAATGGCCACCAAAAAGTCAAAATATTTAAACAACTTTAAATATCCCGTGTTAAACTAATACAAGAGCTGTAATTCAGCACCATTCAACCATTATATTTTGCAATAAAGTTCCACTTTTAATGAATCTAATTAAAATACATGATGGTATGCAAACAAAACAAGCAGGACATTATTAATTTATGTCAAAAAGAAACATTTAATTTGCTAAAGTTTTTGTCATGTAACCAAATTCACAATAACGCAAAACCATCTCGAGTGACAGCACAGACTGTTAGCTAAAGACAAAGGACAAAAGTTAATGGTATTTTACATAATATCTTAAAAAAATATAACTTAATAATTTAAACCACTAGCTTTGCACTTTGCACCATCCCTATCAGAGCCCCTTTCAATAACTATAGCCTTGCACCATCCTTTTAAGAGCCCAAATGCAATATGTCTAGCCTTGCATTATTTCTTAAAGAATCTCTTTCCTACTTTTTAACAAAACTAGCAAGGCACTGATCGAAGAACAAGAACTTAAACTCAAGGGTCAATTACAAATATGGATTAAGACTAAATCATACAATCAGAAAACAAAAACACAAATACAGAAAGTGAATAACCCAAACTATAAAATGGTTCCTTAAGTTTACTGCACAGCCTCTTTATAAATATTCATTTTAAGTGGATTTATGATATAGATTTTGTATTATTGTTAAATACGTCATCAGACATTCCAAAATTAATACAATAAAAGACATTGCTGTGAAAGACCACCACCTAACATGTAACGCTTTACTGATTTAGACAATAAAATTTGTCTAGCGGACGAGTTTTTCTTGGCACATATTGTTAAACACCTCCGTTCACTCGAGTATGAAGTATTAGGCCCCGCCCTGTATAGACCTCATCATGCTGTAATGGTGTACTAAGTTTCCATGGAGATGTCATTTTCATAAAAAGAAAGCTTTAACGCAAAAGAAAAGCTGAAGTGGGATTGACACCATTCTATGAAAGAACAGAGGACTGAAAATCTGTAAGGCCTCCAACTTTGCTTGCAGGACATAAAAAGACTGTGTCTCATGAAGGAAAACATAAACTTATAGTTCTTAAGACAGGCTTCACAGTATTAAATTTCATTACAATAATCCTTTCAAGTTTTACAATTCATTTTGGGTAAACATTTTATATCAAATGAAATGTCATCAAAGATACCAAGATTACAAAATTTACTAAGGGCAACAAAACTCATCATTGGCGCACAATCAAAACACATAAATCAATGTTTTGCACCAATATAACAAACGAGACATCTTTAAAACAAGACTAATGAGATTTGAAAAACATCGGTGACCAACATCACTGGAAATGACGTCAGGTACAGAATCAATGAAAGCACATGGTAGTAGAAATTAAGTCACTCGTCAATAGAAATTGACAGTGTGCAAGATCGTTCGCTGGACTCGTGGCTCAAACTCCTGCAAGATTTCGTCAATATCGTTGTCCAGATCTTCAGATTCATTCAACTGAAAAACAGAAATGGAATTTAAGAGAGTTTCTCTATATAAAAGTAACCCTATGGAACCGCATCTATATAACATAAATTCTAAACAATGAGCAAATGCTTCAGCTTATCAAAATTATGGCATATATATCTTATTTATCACTGAGGGATGAACGTCAGGCAAGCCGTGCTTCAATCTAACCTAAATGATTGATTGTTATATTGTTGTTTAACGCCACTTTCAGAAATTTTTCAGCTATATCATGGCGTCCAGTTTTTATTGGGGGAGGAAGCCAAAGTACCCAGAGAAAACCCCCGACCTTTGGTAAGAAAACTGGCAATCCTTGTCAATTAAGATTGGAGTCGAGTGCACCCTGTGAGACTCGAACCCACAATCTCAGTGTTGACAGACCACGTGATCAATAGTAGACGAACTACCTTAACCACTTGGCCACCAAGGCGCCTCTAACCTAAATAAAAACAATTGCCAAATTGTCTGATAAAGGTTGGAGTTCTTACCATAACCCATCCCTTCCAAAATAAAAGCAGGTTGGGGGTTTAAAGACAAAAGAATTACCATAGAAACCAGATCACAGATCATAAATGCCCCAATAGTAGCCTCTTCATGATTATCCTGTATGTCGATGTTTATAATGTGAACTGGGCTCATATCATCTTTTTCTCGACTCTCCATATCTGTAAAACAATTTCATAATTATGTAGAATACTAGACGTTCGTTTTCTAACTTAATGCTTATTACTAGTCATTTTTAAATAGTAACTTACCAGCTGGAATAAAAATAGTTGATGATAATTCTAACGAATGGCAAATGCTATGTACCCATGCAACATCCTTAATGTTTTTTACAAAACTTCAGAATTTTGTTTCCCATATTTTTGTGTGTGCACAATACATGTATATATAATGTTTAACATCATGGATGACAATTATTTAGTTCCCTATATGCTTGTGTATTTTGTCCATCTACCTATATCTAACTTAGATAAATAGATTTCTTTTAAAGTGGGTGGTAATTGGTAACATACAGAGGTAAAACTTTATCAAACATTTTAAATCAAGAGAAAATTTACCAAATTAGTGATGAAATACACCAATTAGTGATGAAATACACCAAATTAGTGATGAAATACACCAAATTAGTGATGAAATACACCAAATTAGTGATGAAATACACCAAATTAGTGATGAAATGTCACAACATTCTTTTTCATGCCTTAATCTGCCATCCTGTGATAGTGATATGCACTTCTATGCCTATATGGGAGTATCTATACACAAGCAATAAGTGGCAAATTTAATCTAAAGTGTACAACCCAACAATACCAAACGTTCATAACCTAACTCTTCTTTTAACTAGAGGCTCCCAGGAGCCCGTAATCGCTCACCTGGAACCCAAATGACTTCAACTATGTTTAAATTTTTAAAATTTACAGTTTCAGTCTAGTTGTTATAGCTTTTAAGTTACTGTGCAAAAACTAAACATTTCTTCAAAAATTTTGGTTAAGTACAATAACTCCTATATAATCTTGCAGATTGTTATTTCAAATACCACATGCATCCGATCTTTTAAATCTTGTTTGTTCAACCATATATTTGCCCTGCTTCTGTATATTTATATGCTAAACCATGGTCTAATTTCCAATAAACCACTGATTTCATATCATTATTAAAAGAAACATTTTTCTTGTTAAATTTGATTTGAGGAGATTATCAGTTATTCAAAGTCATTAAGGTTTTTTAGTTGACAATTTTCTGACATTAACCTATGATTTTACTGCCACAAATTAAATTTTGTTAGGGATATTTACTGTAAATTAATTGAATAATGCAAGTATCAAGTTTCATAATTAAAAAAATGTTTTTGTTGTCAATGATGGCTAATTTTGTCTCCAAATTAATTCAGTTACTTAAATGACTTACAATTTAACAATTAAAAAACTAAATAAAGGGATGTTATTAGAACTTGCTAGATTGAACTTATCTTGATTAGCATTCAAATTCCTTGTTATAATGATGTTATTTTATTCACCCTGGATTATATATCACAAAACATTCACAGGTCATTGTATATTGGAAATTTTAACATGGGTTTATTCAGTACTATATTTAATGCTTTGCTTACCTTCCAAAAGTTGATCATATACTCGTTCTTCACAAGTAATTATTACATCAAACTTTTCTTTGCAAGCTTGGAACCTCTCTGGTTTGGGCTTAATCCTACGATTCCTGTCCAACATGTGCAATATACCATTCTGTGTGTATCTGAGGTTTTCATTAAGGAAAACTTGTATCTTATTTACAATTTAAATAACTAGAAAATCCTTCGTTGTTGAAGCATGCTGGAAACGAAGTCAAATAATGTAAACTTCAACAAAAATAAAAATAATACAATACTTTTAAATGCTAAATAACAAGATGATACATGTACTTACAGCGTTTCGGTGGATTTGCAATCAATTCCCTGGCAAAAAAAAATCAAATTAAATGTTCTCTTTTATTTAAATTTTACAGCTAGTGTTTACTTTTTGTTCGATTGTTATGAATAAATTTCTTGTTGCTTCCTCACCCTTTGTGAAGCCTAACTGTTGCAGAGGTATCTTTTATAATGCCTTAACTGTTTGTTGCTTAGTTATCCTCTGTGAAGATAAGACTTAATGTTGAGGAATTGGCCTTTAAAAAGTCTGTTTGTAGCTTTTGTGATGTCTTGACTGTTTGTTGCAGGGTTCGCTTTTGTGTTGTCTAGACTGTTTTTGTTGCAGAATGAGCTTAGCTTTTGTGATGTCTTGACTGTTTGTTGCAGGGTTAGCATTTGTGTTGTCTAGACTGTTTTTGTTGCAGAATGAGCTTAGCTTTTGTGATGTCTTGACTGTTTGTTGCAGGGTTAGCATTTGTGTTGTCTAGACTGTTTTTGTTGCAGAATGAGCTTAGCTTTTGCGATGTCTCAACAGTTTGTTGCAGTTAGATGGCTTGCCGCTTGTTTTTAGCAGTCTATATTGAATATTGCAGTTAGCTTTTGTGAAGTCATGACTCGTTTTTTTGCCAAGTTAGCATTTGTGATGTTTTAATATATTTACAGTTTGTTGTTCAGTTAGCTTTTGTGATGTCATGGCTGTTTGTTGCAGAGCTAGTCTAAAGTAAAGTCCATAAAGAATATTGCAGTTGGTTTTTGTGATGACTTTACTTTAGGGGCTAACTTTTGTGAATTTGCGGAGAATTAAGCTTTTACTGATTGTTGCAAATTTAGCTAGTGTGAAATCTTGACTGTATTTTGCATGGTTAGCTTCAATGATGTCCGACTGTTTGTTGTAAAATTAGCTTTTGTGATATTTTGACTGTTAGCTCTTGATTATCTTGACTGATACCGCACAAGCTTTTGTGATATCCCGACTGTTTGATTTAGAGTTAGCTTTTGTGATATCCCGACTATTTGATGTAGAGTTTGCTTTTGTGATATTTTGACTGTTTGTTGCAGAGTTTGCTTTTGTGATATTTTGACTGTTTGATTTAGAGTTAGCTTTTGTGATATCCCAACTGTTTGATGTAGAGTTTGCTTTTGTGATATCCCTACTGTTTGATGTAGAGTTTGCTTTTGTGATATCCGGACTGTTTAATTTAGAGTTAGCTTTTGCGATATCCCGACTGTTTGATTAAGAGTTAGCTTTTGTGATATCCCGACTGTTTGATGTAGTTTGCTTTTGTGATATTTTGACTGTTTGTTGCAGAGTTTGCTTTTGTGATATTTTGACTGTTAGCCCTTGATATATCGTGACTGATACAGCGTGACTTTTGTGAAATCTTGCCTGTATTTTACATTATTAGCTTTTGTGATATCCCGACTGTTTGATTTAGAGTTTGCTTTTGTGATATCCGGACTGTTTGATGTAGAGTTTGCTTTTGTGATATCCCTACTGTTTGATGTAGAGTTTGCTTTTGTGATATCCGGACTGTTTAATTTAGAGTTAGCTTTTGCGATATCCCGACTGTTTGATTAAGAGTTAGCTTTTGTGATATCCCGACTGTTTGATGTAGTTTGCTTTTGTGATATTTTGACTGTTTGTTGCAGAGTTTGCTTTTGTGATATTTTGACTGTTAGCCCTTGATATATCGTGACTGATACAGCGTGACTTTTGTGAAATCTTGCCTGTATTTTACATTATTAGCTTTTGTGATATCCCAACTGTTTGATGTAGAGTTTGCTTTTGTGATATCCCTACTGTTTGATGTAGAGTTTGCTTTTGTGATATCCGGACTGTTTAATTTAGAGTTAGCTTTTGCGATATCCCGACTGTTTGACGGTTTGATGCAGGATTAGCTTATGTGATATCCCAACTGTTTGATTAAGAGTAAGCTTTTGTGATATCCCGACTGTTTGATTTAGAGTTTGCTTTTGTGATATCCCAACTGTTTGATGTAGAGTTTGCTTTTGTGATATCCCGACTGTTTGATGTAGAATTAGCTTTTGTGATATCCCGACTAGTTAGCTTTTGTGATATCCCGACTGTTTGATGTAGAGTTTGCTTTTGTGATATCCCGACTGTTTGATGTAGAATTAGCTTTTGTGATATCCCGACTAGTTAGCTTTTGTGATATCCCGACTGTTTGATTTAGAGTTTGCTTTTGTGATATCCCGACTGTTTGATGTAGAATTAGCTTTTGTGATATCCCGACTAGTTAGCTTTTGTGATATCCCGACTGTTTGATGTAGAGTTAGCTTTTGTGATATCTTGACTGTTTGTTGCAGAGCTATCTTTGATGATGTCTATACTGTTTGTTGCAAGTAAGCTTTTGTGATATCCCAACTGTTTGATGTAGAGTTAGCTTTTGTGATATCCCGACTAGTTAGCTTTTGTGATATCTTGACTGTTTGATGCAGTTTGTTTTTGTGATATCCAGACTGTTTGATGTAGAGTTAGATTTTGTGATATCCAGACTAGTTAGCTTTTGTGATATCTTGACTGTTTGATGTAGAGTTAGCTTTTGTGATATCCCGACTGTTTGATGTAGAGTAAGCTTTTGTGATATCCCGACTAGTTAGCTTTTGTGATATCTTGACTGATGTAGAGTTTGCTTTTGTGATATCCCGACCATTTGATTTAGAGATAGCTTTTGTGATATCCCAACTGTTTGATGTAGTTAGCTTTTGTGATATCTTGACTGTTTGATGTAGAGTTAGCTTATGTGATATCCCGACCATTGATTTAGAGATAGCTTTTGTGATATCCCAACTGTTTGATGTAGTTAGCTTTTGTGATATCTTGACTGTTTGATGTAGAGTTAGCTTATGTGATATCCAAACTGTTTGATGTAGAGTTAGCTTTTGTGATATCACGACTGTTTGATGTAGAGCTAGCCTTTGTGATATCCTGACTGTTTGTTGCAGAGATTGGTTTGTGCTATCTGGACTGTTGCAGAGATTGGTTTGTGCTATCTGTACTGTTGTAGAGATTGGTTTGTGCTATCGGGACTGTTGTAGAGATTGGTTTGTGCTATCGGGACTGTTGCAGAGATTGGTTTGTGCTATCGGGACTGTTGTAGAGATTGGTTTGTGCTATCGGGACTGTTGTAGAGATTGGTTTGTGCTATCTGGACTGTTGTAGAGATTGGTTTGTGCTATCTGCACTGTTGTAGAGATTGGTTTGTGCTATCTGGACTGTTGTAGAGTTTGGTTTGTGCTATCTGGACTGTTGTAGAGATTGGTTTGTGCTATCTGGACTGTTGCAGAGATTGGTTTGTACTATCTGGACTGTTGTAGAGATTGGTTTGTGCTATCGGGACTGTTGCAGAGATTGGTTTGTGCTATCGGGACTGTTGTAGAGATTGGTTTGTACTATCTGGACTGTTGTAGAGATTGGTTTGTGCTATCGGGACTGTTGTAGAGATTGGTTTGTGCTATCTGGACTGTTGTAGAGATTGGTTTGTGCTATCGGGACTGTTGTAGAGATTGGTTTGTGCTATCTGGACTGTTGTAGAGATTGGTTTGTGCTATCTGGACTGTTGTAGAGATTGGTTTGTGCTATCGGGACTGTTGTAGAGATTGGTTTGTGCTATCGGGACTGTTGTAGAGATTGGTTTGTGCTATCGGGACTGTTGTAGAGATTGGTTTGTGCTATCTGGACTGTTGTAGAGATTGGTTTGTGCTATCTGGACTGTTGTAGAGATTGGTTTGTGCTATCGGGACTGTTGTAGAGATTGGTTTGTGCTATCGGGACTGTTGTAGAGATTAGTTTGTGCTATCGGGACTGTTGTAGAGATTGGTTTGTGCTATCTGGACTGTTGTAGAGATTGGTTTGTGCTATCTGGACTGTTGTAGAGATTGGTTTGTACTATCTGGACTGTTGTAGAGATTGGTTTGTGCTATCTGGACTGTTGTAGAGATTGGTTTGTACTATCTGGACTGTTGAAGAGATTGGTTTGTGCTATCGGGACTGTTGTAGAGATTGGTTTGTGCTATCTGGACTGTTGTAGAGATTGGTTTGTACTATCTGGACTGTTGTAGAGATTGGTTTGTGCTATCGGGACTGTTGTAGAGATTGGTTTGTGCTATCTGGACTGTTGTAGAGATTGGTTTTTGCTATCGGGACTGTTGCAGAGATTGGTTTGTGCTATCTGGACTGTTGTAGAGATTGGTTTGTACTATCTGGACTGTTGTAGAGATTGGTTTGTGCTATCTGGACTGTTGTAGAGATTGGTTTGTGCTATCGGGACTGTTGCAGAGATTGGTTTTATGTTGAGCTAGCTTTTGTAATGGCTCTTCTGTTTGTTGCAAGTTAGCTTATAATAAATGTTGACAAATGGAGAGCTATCCATTGTGGTGTTATGGCAGGTTTTCCCCCAGTAAGCTTTAATGATGTGAAGACCGTTTCCGAGTGAGCAATTGTTATGTAAAGAATTTGTTGTACCACAAGTCTACATTAAATATTGCACAAAGCGTGGTTACACTTGAGTCAGTTTTTGTAATGTCTCAACTGTTGTAGAGTAAGCTTGTGTGATGTCTTGACTGTTGATTAGCTTTTCATAGAATGTAATTTACCTATTGTACTGGTTCATAAATTGTGATTTATTTAGTGTACTGGTTTATATAGCATGTTTTAGTATACTGGTTCATACATTTAGATTCAGTGTACTGGTTCATAAATTGTGTTTGATCTAGTTTTCAGGTTCATAAATTGTATGGTTCGTTTCTGGTTTTTCAATGTAATAGTCCAAGTGTTCTTGTTCAAAGAATGTGTTTGATCTAGTTTTATGGTTCATAGAATGTGTTTGATCTAGTGTTATAGTTGATGGAATGCGTTTTATCTTGTGTACTGGTTCAAGGAATGTGTTTGAATCTAATATTATTGTTCAGTGTGTTTGATGTATATTATGGTTCATAGAATGTGTTTGATCTAGTGTTATGGTTGATAGAATGTGTTTGATCTAGTCTTATGGTTGATAGAATGTGTTTGATCTAGTGCTATGGTTCATATGTGTTTGATCTAGTGTTATGGTTCATGTGTTTGATCTAGTCTTATGGTTGATAGAATGTGTTTGATCTAGTTTTATGGTTCACATGTGTTTGATCTAGTGTTATAGATGATAGAATGTGTTTGATCTAGTCTGATGGTTGATAGAATGTGTTTGATCTAGTTTTATGGTTGATAGAATGTGTTTGATCTAGTTTTATGGTTGATAGAATGTGTTTGATCTAGTGTTATGGTTCATATGTGTTTGATCTAGTGTTATGGTTGATAGAATGTGTTTGATCTAGTGTTATGGTTCATGTGTTTGATCTAGTCTTAAGGTTCATAGTGTAAGCGTACTTTTATTCCGGCATGTATTTCTTCCTTGCACTAGTGTATTATTTCCTGAGGGTAAATTACACTAGTGCAAAACTTCCATTAGAAATTTTACACTAGTGTAATTTAACCTCAGGAAATAATACACTAGTGTAAGGAAGTAATACACTGGTGGAAAAACGAATATGTTTGATCTAGTGTTATGGTTCATAAAATGTGTTTGATCTTGTGTTATGGTTCAAAGAATGTGTTTGATCTAGTGTTATGGTTCAAAAAATGCGTTTGATCTAGTCTTATGGTTCATAGAATGTGTTTGATCTAGTGCTATGGTTCATGTGTTTGATCTAGTGTTATTTAGTGTACTGGTTTATATAGCATGTTTTAGTATACTGGTTCATACATTTAGATTCAGTGTACTGGTTCATAAATTGTGTTTGATCTAGTTTTCGAGTTCATAAATTTAATGGTTCGTTTTCTGGTTTTTCAATGTAATAGACCAAGTATTCTTGTTCAAAGAATGTGTTTGATCTAGTGCTATAGTTGATATAATTTGTTTGATCTAGAGTTATGGTTCATAGAAGTGTTTGATATAGTGTTCTAGTTGATAGAATGTGTTTGATCTAGTGTTATTTTTCAAAAATTTTGTTTTGATCTAGTATTATGGTCCATAGAAAGTGTTTGATCTAGTGATATGGTTCATAGAACGTGTTTGATCTAGTGTTATAGATGATAGAATGTGTTTGATCTAGTCTTATGGTTCATAGAATGTGTTTGATCTGGTCTTATTCTTCACAGAATCTGTTTGATCTAATGATCTTGTTTATATAATGGGTTTGATCTAGTGGTATTGTTCATAGAATGTGTTTGATCAAATTTTAATTTTATACCAATACTAACCTAAAGCACTCTCTTTGAAGATGATTTATCTTCCAATTTTGAGCAGGTAATTCATACTCATCTGGTTTCAACAAATTTTTTTCCAACACTATAAAGGAAACGGAAATGTGAAGTTGTAGACCAAAATATGGAACGGAATTGAATAAAATCTGGATTTTAGATTTTAGAAAAATCCCAAGGAATTAAGTAAAATTGTAATGGAGTAAAATGGTCTTATAAAAAGGAAGAATTAATCTAAATTTGTATTGGTAGTCTTGATTATGATTCATAGAATCTAGTGTTCTGGTTCAGTGTATTTTACTGGTTCATAAATTGTGATTTAATGTACTGGTTCATAGTTTTGTGTTGCTTGTTTTCTGGTTCTTTAATGTAATAGACCTAGTGTTATCCATTACACTTTATTTTGTTTTATGGCTAATATGCTGCGATTGATATTTATAGATTTTTATTTCAAAGAACTGCATTTTCAAACGTATGATCAGAAAAGGCATCAAGGTTCAAGAAAAGAAAAATATTCCGTTTAATGGTATTTTGTAACATTGTGACGTCACAGTGTTTACTTAAGGTCTTAACAACATGGTGGGATGTGCTCACCTCAGGCTTGTAGATTAAGAAGAGACAATACCGCACATGAAGATCAAAGGAAAATACCAGTACTGTATTATAGCGATAAATTCAGGTTCATAACTTGTTTGATATAGTGTACTATATTGTGTTCGATCCAGTCAGTTTGATCTGGTGTACTGGTTTATATATTGTGTTCGATCCAGTGTCCCGTCATAGACCGTTTGATCTGGTGTACTGGTTTATATATTGTGTTCGATCCAGTGTCCTGTCATAGACAGTTTGATCTGGTGTACTGGTTTATATATTGTGTGCGATCCCGTGTCCTGTCATAGACAGTTTGATCTGGTGTACTGGTTTATATATTGTGTTCGATCCAGTGTCCTGTCGGACAGTTTGATCTGGTGTACTGGTTTATATATTGTGTTCGATCCAGTGTCCTGTCGTAGACCGTTTGATCTGGTGTACTGGTTTATATACTGTGTTCGATCCCGTGTCCTGTCATAGACAGTTTGATCTGGTGTACTGGTTTATATATTGTGTTCGATCCAGTGTCCTGTCAGACAGTTTGATCTGGTGTACTGGTTTATATATCGTGTTCGATCCAGTGTCCTGTCAGACAGTTTGATGTGGTGTACTGGTTTATATTTTGTGCCTGAACAAGTGCTCTGGTTCATAGACTGTGTATCATCTTGTGTACTTGCTCATAGATTGAAATTGTTGGTAATAGACTGTTTATCTATTGTTCTAGTTCACTGAATGTTTTGTTTCGAGTTTGGTTTCTGGTTCATGAATAACTTATCTAATGTTCAGATTATTCACCAATAAATGAAATGAACATACCAAGTGCAGAATTTTGCAGTCTGACATCTACTAATATCTCATTTCTTTATTGTGCAATTTATTTCATGTCGGTTTAGACTCTACTTGATTCAGTTGTTTGTTGGTTTCATGTATTGATTTAGTGTTATTGAACATCACCCGAGTAAACAAACAATAAAATTGTTGTCAAGAGTTTGATCTTAATTATGTCAGAAATTTTCTTTGGTATGCACCAAATACTGGTTGTCAACATTTCTGTGATCATGCATGACACAATTTTGTAAATGGCTGTCAACTGTTTATGAAGGAAAATATTTTTGCAAGTGTTGGAATTTGTTAGAATGTGGTTTCATGCCACCTTCAGCAATTGGGCGCCTAGTTAGTGTATGGCAGAAAAAAATGGAATCCTGCATACCATGCCCGACTTGAGGCTAAATCAGCATCCTCAGTGTTGACCGTTACATAGTAATGTTACTTTTATGTTTACTTGCTCCAAGTTCTAAGCAGTTCACCAGCAAAAAATAGGTTTTTGTTACATGATGTGTTTTTGCACCATTTTGTGTGTAATGATGTCTGAAATTATATTAAATGTAAATGTCAATAGCTCTGATATGGTATTCCAAATAAGATTTCTAGTAGTTGTTCAAAAATGTATTAGCAGTCAGTTAATGCCGTGTGTACAACTTAGTGGGGAAAAATGAGTTTTTAATTAGAGGTATTTTCCCATTTTCATCTGTTGATGATTTCTGCAGTTGTTCTTGTACATGTAGTTAATACTATCTAAAAAATGCTGTGTCACAAGATTGTTTATTATTAGTTGTTTGAACATATGTTAGCTGACATTTTGTAATGACTTTGCACCCCCCCCCCCCCCCAAAAAAAAAAAAAAACAACAAACAAACAAACAAAACCCAGATGTTACTAGCCATTGAAATATATTAATGTTAAATCTACTTCAGCATTTTTGGTCATAGGGTTTACCACTGGACATTTTTGTGAGGAGGAAAACCAAATTTATTTTTTACCCATCAATCCCTGGGCCCGGTTTCATAAAACATCTCAAATTTGAGGATTTCCTCAACTCATCCTCAATTCAAATATTGACAAATCAGATTGAGAAGTTTTATGAAACTAAGGCCTGTTCTATACATCAGAAAATAATAAGAACACAATATACCCATCTGTAGTATTAAAGAACATTCATTGGTATGCTAAATTGATTAGGTGTTACCGTACAAAATCATTAATCAATGAACTTGTGAAACGCCCCCTGGGATTCTCGGCCAATCTATGTATCTTTAATGTTAGATACTGGATTTAAAAAAAAACAAAAACAAAAAAGATGTCAGAAATCAAGATCCCATTTGAAACACGTATGTTAATGGCATATTAGAAGATTGGGTCTGCAGCTTGTAAGAATTGGTTAATTAATGGTAAAATATCTTAAATCTCAGATTATAAAAGCATATATTCAGTGAAAATACAGATAAAATAATAAGCCACCATACCAAACATAGAAAGATCATCAGTTTTATAAAATACAAATAAAATGGAGATTGGAAGTCTTTGCATCAGACTTCTTTAAGAATTATTCAGATGTGTGAAGAACTGACAGCGATTAAAGATATTTAACTTAATATGAAATTATAGGATTTACACAGTTGATGGAACAAAAATTCCCCCCCCCACATCCTTTAATGGTGAAAATACCTAGATGATATACACATCTCAGCTTTAGCTACCATTTTTTTTTCTTGGACGGAGCTACATAGAGGTCCCATTACTTGTAATGGAGCAAAAATCCTCTTGGGATTCACACACATTTTCCACCATTTAACTGCTGTCCTCTTTAGTTCAAAGACATTAAAAAGTAGCAATTTAGGGAAACAGTTTAATAGCTTATTATATGCATAAAACCCTCCAGGTGTGCATCACCAACAGCATGCTCCATTACGAGTAATGGGACCTCTTTGCAGCTGTGTCTATAAAAAAAAATAATAAAAAATAACGAGCTACATAATTTAAGCTAATCTTAATTTGAGAACAAGATGGAGGGCAGGTTTTTTAAAATTCTAAAATTTCAAGTTGTGGAAAATAATTTAAATTGGTCTTTTCAAAGTTCATACATACTCGACTAGAAATGCAATAGATTAAGTTGAAAGGTACATGTTAGGCTGTTGTTTTAAAATAAAGAGTTTATCAGATATTCTTGCATTCAATTGATGGTGTTTAACACCACTTTCAGCAATTTTTCAGCTATACCATGGCATTTAGTTTTTATTGGGGAGGAAGCCGGAGTACCCAGAGATAACCCCGACCTCTGGTAAGTAAGACCCCCTCGACCATTTAAATTTGTTTCCACGGTAAACCCTATGTGGTCATCTTTCAAAAATCATAATTGCAACTTGTACATTTCAATTGTCAACTATACATACAGGAGAAATTGTAAATTATCTTTTTTTTGTAATTTAATACCCAGTATCTGAAGTCGAGAAATCATTTTTTTATGCTTGAATACTTGATGTATACACAAAGTGCTTCTTAATCCCTGCTTATACTGGTGAATGCTCCTAGATATTTTGTTCCAAGTTTCTTTGATAAATGTTTTGTGAAAACAGCTCATTTATGAAAAATATTATTTGGTCTTTATTTTGGAGACATTCATGCATTGCACTTGCTTTAAGTTTGATCATTTATGATGAAATGTTGTTAATATACAAGTATTTTTAAAACATTAACTGCATAACACGCAAGTTTTAATTCGTGAAGATTCCTGTATACCTGTGTCGTCGAGTGTTTTCTTGTTAAGGTTCTATTGTAAAAGTTTTTATTCATGAAGCTTCCTGTATACATGTGTCGTCGAGTGTTTTCTTGTCAAGGTTCTATTGTAGAAAGTTTTTATTAGTGAAGCTTCCTGTATACATGTGTCGTCGAGTATTTTCTTGTTAAGGTTCTATTGTAGAGTTTTTATTCTTGAAGCTTCCTGTATACATGTGTCGTCGAGTGTTTTCTTGTTAAGGTTCTATTGTAGAAAGTATTTATTCGTGAAGCTTCCTGTATACATGTGTCGTCGAGTGTTTTCTTGTTAAGGTTCTATTGTAGAAAGTATTTATTCGTGAAGCTTCCTGTATACACGTGTTGTCGATTGTTTTCTTGTTAAGGTTCTATTGTAGAAAGTTTTTATTCGTGAAGCTTCCTGTATACACGTGTCAATTGTTTTCTTGTTATGGTTCTATTGTAGAAAGTTTTTATTCGTGAAGCTTCCTGTATACATGTGTCGTCGATTGTTTTCTTGTTAAGGTTCTATTGTACAAAGTTTTTATTCGTGAAGCTTCCTGTATACATGTGTCGTCAAGTGTTTTCTTGTTAAGGTTCTATTGTAGATAGTTTTTATTAGTGAAGCTTCCTGTATACATGTGTCGTCGAGTGTTTTCTTGTTAAGGTTCTATTGTAGATAGTTTTTATTCGTGAAGCTTCCTGTATACATGTGTCGTTGAGTGTTTTCTTGTTAAGGTTTTATTGTAGAGTTTTTATTCGTGAAGCTTCCTGTATACATGTGTCATTGAGTGTTTTCTTGTTAAGGTTCTATTGTAGATAGTTTTTATTCGTGAAGCTTCCTGTATACATGTGTCGTTGAGTGTTTTCTTGTTAAGGTTTTATTGTAGAGTTTTTATTCGTGAAGCTTCCTGTATACATGTGTCATTGAGTGTTTTCTTGTTAAGGTTCTATTGTAGATAGTTTTTATTAGTGAAGCTTCCTGTATACATGTGTCGTCGAGTGTTTTCTTGTTAAGGTTCTATTGTAGATAGTATTTATTCGTGAAGCTTCCTGTATATATGTGTCGTCGAGTGTTTTCTTGTTAAGGTTCTATTGTAGAAAGTATTTATTCGTGAAGCTTCCTGTATACATGTGTCGTCGAGTGTTTTCTTGTTAAGGTTCTATTGTAGAAAGTATTTATTCGTGAAGCTTCCTGTATACACGTGTTGTCGATTGTTTTCTTGTTAAGGTTCTATTGTAGAGTTTTTATTCGTGAAGATTCCTGTATACACGTGTTGTCGAGTGTTTTCTTGTCAAGGTTCTATTGTAGAAAGTTTTTATTAGTGAAGCTTCCTGTATACACGTGTCGAGTGTTTTTTTGTTATGTTTCTATTGTAGAAAGTATTTATTCGTGAAGCTTCCTGTATACAAGTGTCGTCGATTGTTTTCTTGTTAAGGTTCTATTGTAGAGTTTTTATTCATGAAGCTTCCTGTATACACGTGTTGTCGATTGTTTTCTTGTTAAGGTTCTATTGTAGAAAGTTTTTATTCGTGAAGCTTCCTGTATACATGTGTCGTCGATTGTTTTCTTGTCAAGGTTCTATTGTAGAAAGTTTTTATTAGTGAAGCTTCCTGTATACAAGTGTCGTCAAGTGTTTTCTTGTTAAGGTTCTATTGTAGATAGTTTTTATGCGTGAAGCTTCCTTTATACATGTGTCGTCGATTGTTTTCTTGTCAAGGTTCTATTGTAGAGTTTTTATTCATGAAGCTTCCTGTATACACGTGTCGTCAAGTGTTTTCTTGTTAAGGTTCTATTGTAGATAGTTTTTATGCGTGAAGCTTCCTGTATACATGTGTCATCGAGTGTTTTCTTGTTAATGTTCTATTGTAGAAAGTTTTTAGCATCGTTTACCTAGTTTCTATAGCAATGTTTGGATGTTGACCATTTCAACTGTTAGATAATGTTTGAATGTTAGGTGTCCCTTCTGTTTATGTTTTAATAACTCTTCTATTAATCGTTTGTTTGTCAAATGTTTGTATATATTCAACTTCCTAATGTATGAATGTTTGTGTTCAATTGTGATTGGTTTATTGCACCAATCGACTTACCTGTTACAACCCAACTGGTTGGTTACTACATACACCATAATACTGGTTTGAACCAACCAATCAAATTGCTGCATATTCAAAGCATCACTTTATCAATTTATATGAATTTCTTTCAATAGTTTTTTTTCTCCCCCACCCAGTTACATTTCAACTTTAACAAGAACATTTAAAAATAACATGGTGGTGCTTTAAAATGCTTAATAACTGCATCTCTGAAAGGTCTGTATTCTCTTCATCTTGGCTCTCATCCACCATCAGTTTGAACTTTCTTCAATTTTCTCGACTTTTTCTTTCTTGTACATCTGTGTAGATCCGAGGTTCGTTTGTGCAACCAATTACATGAACCAAAAATGTTTTCCATCAGAGCTGTTGTAGAGAAATCTTCGTCAACTATGACAAGTCCATAAGTAATGTAATTCTACACCCAAATATCAACACAAATACATCACGAGGAAAAAAACTTTCCATTTTTATCGTATGTGATGAAAAGATCTTTTCCAACAAAACTGAAATTATGCCAATCCATCGTTTGCCTAATTGCAAAATGTATTCATTGCTACCAGCAACTGAATTTTACGTAACCCAAAGCAGTTTCACGCAGATGAATAAGAAACAGATTGAATAATGAAAGAAATGAATCTTTTGTATTATCCCAATAAAAGCAATTAAAAAGATACATTATCAGCTATATTCCTTTGAACAAAATGTTACACCTTCTAAGTTCACTATAAAAACATGGCCACATCAATCAATCTTTACATCATACTTAGCTGAAGCCAAGGAATCCAAGATCAACACAAAGTTTCAAAAGCACGAAAAACCTACGCTATGAATGCTATATGCTAGAACCTGTTCGTAGGCTTTTTTTAAATAGAGTTCAATGTTCAAAGTATGTACAATCTGATGAATTGCAGTTTTACAGAATATTTTGCTTAGTTTGCCAAACATAACAAATTATATTTGTCATAGTATCTTACCACAATTCTGATTAAAATATCAAAGTTAAGTACCATCCAATGAACATTCCTGCCAAGTTTGATTCCAACTGGCCAAGTGGTTTGAGAGAAGAATGTTGAAATTTGAAAATTTAACAGACCATGGTGATGATGCATGCAAAGTGACGGGAATACGTGGCATGACATTTTGGGTCAGGTGTGCTAAAGAGTATTAATATGATCAAAGATGAGTTTATTTTTCTTATCCTTTTATAATTTTTTGCAGAAAATCATTAGAATTGTGCACCCAAGAGTCATGTGATGTGTAGTAACACTCACTGTATGATAATACTAAAAAAAAAATAGTTTCAAACAATGGTGGCCATCTTGGATGGAGATCGTGCCAGATAAAGTTATGAAGAGAGACAACTCAAGAACAAACCCTGCAATGTTGCTTCATTAAAAATGACTTAGTTGTGAGATTTAAAATTCAAACAAAACAAAGCCTCTATAAATCCACCAAGTTCCAAAAAAAGAAGCAACCATAAGAATGATATGATGTATGAACAAAGACTTCCTTGTTGTTATCCCAAATAGAAGACCATCCCTTTGAATACAGGAATTTTGTAACTTATATTTTATAAATAATAATTTTATGTGGTGGATCTGTTGTACAAACACAGCTGTGAAAACAGGTAGATCTTGTATCCTGGGAGAAAATTAAAATAGATCTCCCATCAACCAATAAATGACCTTATAATGGACTTTTATTGCAATTCCCATCCCTTGGAAATTCAATAGGAGTCGAAATTCATGAATTTTGGCATCTTAAGCTGCATTCTGATTGGTCAATAAAAATGGAAAATTTGATATTTTTAAAACGAGCAATGGGAGATCTAATTAAGCCAGACTAAACAGCGTGTCACAACTTTCAATCTATGAATACTTTTTTAACATCCATTTTGTGACCATTTCCGAGAATTTTTTTTATTTAAACATTTGCCAACACAACTGTTAAAACTTATAAATCATTCAGATTGAATTTATGTGAACAAATCAGGATCATAGATAATTCTCGCTTTCATATAGCTCACCATAATCTTAGATTATGGCTCATAATCCTAGATTATCGACACAATTCAGACATTCATGTCCCAGAATAATAAAATATGACCAGATGTTTGCTTATTTCAATTAATTTTTAACATAATATTCTAGTTTGGGTCAATTAAAGAGTAAAAAGTTGGAAACAATTAATTGTCCCAGTTTTTAAAATTTCAAAGGTTTTGTAGCCAATATGGGATATTTTTTCACTATGCATTATGCACACTAGGACACATTTAAACCAGTTAAAAAATAAACCATTGATAAAACTACACATACACTTTGGCAAATATTTAAACAAGTTTCTCGTCATTAATTCCCTTTTTTTGGTATACAGAGTTACTTCGCATAATTCAAGAGTTGTCTTTCTTAACAGCAAGTATTTGGTATTGAACAGATGGGGGGAAATCACGTTTTTAATTTTTTTAAAATAATAACTGTGGACTGAGAATTAGTTGGCATATCATAATAAATTTTACCAGATGCTTTTCCATATGAGAATAAAAAAATATTGCTGAAAACTAATTTTTACCACAGCAGGCACTATAAAATACCTGCTGTAAAGAAAAGATAACTCTGCAAATGGGAGATAAATCGTGTTTACCGCAAGTTGTGAATAATGACACAATTAAGTATGAATATCCACCATATTTAGAGGCCTCTGTTAATATTAAGTATTTCTAAAAATCTAATAAAATACAAACCAGATTAACATGTTCAAACCAGGTTTATTCTGAAACGAGATAGATCATCATTAACATAACAATCAATAGTAAATTACGATGATTTCTAAGAATAAACCTACACTAACCAACAATTCCTCAAAACTAGAATTAAATTTCATATTTTTGTAAATTCAATTCCTTCTTCATTATGAATTAAATTTTGACTTACCTTCAGAGGAACCAAAATTAAAAAAAAAGTATTACTGATAGAACTTATGCTAAATTTTGACCAAATAATAACATATTAAGGCTGGGATACAATTCAGGGTCCTTTCGTAACAAATCTTTGTACATCTCGTCATAAGTTGTGTGAAAATCATAAATGTTTGGTTTGTCCAGGGACGGACCTGGCAACTTGACTTGATTTCCTGTTCCAAATGACCGTACTCTGTAACCTCTTTTACTGAAAAATAAAAAAGAAAACTCATCTAGCATATTTATGGAAGATTATTAAAAATTGTTTCTTTCATTCACCAGCAATTGGATGTTGTCAAGCTAGAAGTCCAATATGAGAAGTTATTGCCCTTTTCTGTGTGGAATGGGATGACACTTTCACTTTACTAACGTAAACTTGTCATGTGTTGTATAGGACACCGTAGGTTAGAGTCTCACTGCCATCTGGGTGTGCTCCACTCTGATCTTAACTGACAAGGATTGCCAGTTTTCCTACCCAAGGTTGAGGGTTTTCTTCGACTTCCTCCCCCAATATAAACTGGATGCCATGATGATTGAGCCGAAAAATGGCTGAATGTGGCAATAAACACAACTCAAACAAAACAATGCTATTTCGGATGTCACATTTAGGTAACCATGTTGATTCATTAACATAATAATGTTCATAATAAATGGATATTAATTTTCGACAGACACATAGGGATTCATAACAAAGCTTGTTTTTAAATGGTGGTTAGATTATTGGATATGAATGACTCAGAGTAGCTTTTTGCTAATAAAGCATGAATTCTGTGCACTGTCCAAAGTCGTCTATATCCAATTCTCTAACCAGCAACTGAAAACAATCTTTTTATTTTAAATTTTATATTTAAGAATTGAATGCATTCTACTGAAGTTTCATTGACATTTGAAAGTGTTGAATGAATCACATTTTCAATGAAGCGGTAGTGTTTTATAATGAAAATGTGCTCTTGGCCAATGCTTTCAGATGTCAATAAAACTTCAAAATAATGCATTCAATTCTTATTTTTACATTTTATTTCATTTAACAAAATACAGGTGTCATGATTTAAATGCTGCATAATGTATTTTTCTTTATTTAAATAACTGTGTTGTTTGTTAACTCTGGAGGTCATCATGAAAGCTTGGGCCCATTGGCTACCGGTTTCATTGAGAAAAGCAAAAAATCATTATACATCATCTGTAAGGTTTGAAACCAATAGATATCAAGGTTATCGATAAAAGACATATGAAATGTAAATATGATAAAAAGAAATAACAAAAACAAAGTAAGAAATCAAATATTATGTGCAATTCCTTGTAGCTTGCTGTTTGTAGTAAAATACATAAACATACTAGTAGTCAATCATCAATCAATCGTGCTGGGGGGTGTGGGTAACATACCAAAATGGACATTGAACCTATTAGAGTATTTAAAGGAAATAAAAATATTTATAATTAGACCAACAACAAAAAATGTGTTTTTCCAGTTACCCGACCCTACCTATTGTTTTGAAGCCACCCCTTAAGTTTTTTTGCGTTTTTAACAGAGGTTACTTTGAACCGGAAAACTCCCGGTATTGTTCCGGGTTTTAGTTCAATTTTCATACTTTCGCCCCCACATGACGTCGAAATGTAAACATATGAACGCTTGTAACGAAATTGATAGCTCATTCAATGACTGTATTAGTGTATACTTTTAAAGGCTTTATAGTAAATTCTTGAAACTTACCAGCTTTACACCTACAAAGTTATAACAGATAAAGGTAAAAATTAAATTACTAATTTACAAACACGATTCCCAAAAAAAAAAAAAAAAAAAAAAAAAAATCGACCTACCTATCTATTTTATAAATCTCTGTAACTAGAAACACACACATTTTTATGTTTGGCCTTAGTACAAGAATTGACCCATTTCCAGTTTTACATGATTTATCTCCCCTTTTACTTCCGGTTTAAAAAAAACTATGGCTGTCATCACTAAAAGTGGATGATATTGAAATAAAGATTTTGTATAGTTTTTGTTTGTTTGTCTATGCCAATAAAATTTTCAACTAATTAAACTCATTAGTAGATGTTACCATAGGCAACAGGCGAGTCTGAATACAAGACGGATACTAAAGCCATACCATAGGCAACAGGCGAGTTTGAATACAAGACGGATACTAAAGCCATACCATAGGCAACAGGCGAGTTTGAATACAAGACGGATACTAAAGCCATACCATAGGCAACAGGCGAGTCTGAATACAAGACGGATACTAAAGCCATACCATAGGCAACAGGCGAGTTTGAATACAAGACGGATACTAAAGCCATACCATAGGCAACAGGCGAGTTTGAATACAAGACGGATACTAAAGCCATACCATAGGCAACAGGCGAGTCTGAATACAAGACGGATACTAAAGCCATACCATAGGCAACAGGCGAGTTTGAATACAAGACGGATACTAAAGCCATACCATAGGCAACAGGCGAGTTTGAATACAAGACGGATACTAAAGCCATACCATAGGCAACAGGCGAGTCTGAATACAAGACGGATACTAAAGCCATACCATAGGCAACAGGCGAGTTTGAATACAAGACGGATACTAAAGCCATACCATAGGCAACAGGCGAGTTTGAATACAAGACGGATACTAAAGCCATACCATAGGCAACAGGCGAGTCTGAATACAAGACGGATACTAAAGCCATACCATAGGCAACAGGCGAGTTTGAATACAAGACGGATACTAAAGCCATACCATAGGCAACAGGCGAGTTTGAATACAAGACGGATACTAAAGCCATACCATAGGCAACAGGCGAGTCTGAATACAAGACGGATACTAAAGCCATACCATAGGCAACAGGCGAGTTTGAATACAAGACGGATACTAAAGCCATACCATAGGCAACAGGCGAGTCTGAATACAAGACGGATACTAAAGCCATACCATAGGCAACAGGCGAGTTTGAATACAAGACGGATACTAAAGCCATACCATAGGCAACAGGCGAGTTTGAATACAAGACGGATACTAAAGCCATACCATAGGCAACAGGCGAGTTTGAATACAAGACGGATACTAAAGCCATACCATAGGCAACAGGCGAGTTTGAATACAAGACGGATACTAAAGCCATACCATAGGCAACAGGCGAGTTTGAATACAAGACGGATACTAAAGCCATACCATAGGCAACAGGCGAGTTTGAATACAAGACGGATACTAAAGCCATACCATAGGCAACAGGCGAGTTTGAATACAAGACGGATACTAAAGCCATACCATAGGCAACAGGCGAGTTTGAATACAAGACGGATACTAAAGCCATACCATAGGCAACAGGCGAGTTTGAATACAAGACGGATACTAAAGCCATACCATAGGCAACAGGCGAGTTTGAATACAAGACGGATACTAAAGCCATACCATAGGCAACAGGCGAGTTTGAATACAAGACGGATACTAAAGCCATACCATAGGCAACAGGCGAGTCTGAATACAAGACGGATACTAAAGCCATACCATAGGCAACAGGCGAGTTTGAATACAAGACGGATACTAAAGCCATACCATAGGCAACAGGCGAGTTTGAATACAAGACGGATACTAAAGCCATACCATAGGCAACAGGCGAGTCTGAATACAAGACGGATACTAAAGCCATACCATAGGCAACAGGCGAGTTTGAATACAAGACGGATACTAAAGCCATACCATAGGCAACAGGCGAGTCTGAATACAAGACGGATACTAAAGCCATACCATAGGCAACAGGCGAGTTTGAATACAAGACGGATACTAAAGCCATACCATAGGCAACAGGCGAGTTTGAATACAAGACGGATACTAAAGCCATACCATAGGCAACAGGCGAGTCTGAATACAAGACGGATACTAAAGCCATACCATAGGCAACAGGCGAGTTTGAATACAAGACGGATACTAAAGCCATACCATAGGCAACAGGCGAGTTTGAATACAAGACGGATACTAAAGCCATACCATAGGCAACAGGCGAGTTTGAATACAAGACGGATATACCAAGCACCAAGCTTGTTTATTTAAGCTATACCAAATAATTTTATTCCAATTAAGGTGCCTGAAGGGGCAATGACAAAAAATTTACATGTATGCTTAAGGAACAGTACATTACAATTTAAACAGAATTTGGATCAGTTACATAAGTTGTGATAGTGTTAAAATTTTTTATAAATGAGCCATAAAACAGCTGGGGTTCTACCTCCAATTAGCAGCGATATCAGGTCAATAGGGTAATAAACATCAATTAATTAATTTACAATCATGTTTACAATGTTTACACAGCAGGGGTTTTAATAACCTTCTTCAGTCAGATATTCACACCTGTCATTCAACTGAAGCTTAAAAATTTATCCAAGACAATTGTCCATTTCAAAAGGTTTTCAACAGGACAAACTCGGCTGGAGCCACAGTGTTAAGTACTACCATTTTTAAATTGGAAAGTCATCAATTGACGACTTTCCTATTTAAAAAGCGCCACCTATTGTTCATTTCTGGCAATAAATTGCGGCTGTAGCCGTAATTTGACATGTTGAAAACTTGACAAGTTATCATATTTTAGATATTCACGATGCCCAATTGATTATCCTATTTATTATATAGATCAAAATTGCTTTTGTAAAATATTAATGCTTAATTCTCAATTTTATGAATGACAGATGAATATCTGTATAGCACAAAACCATTGTGACATTTTGGCAGGAAAAAACCTGAGAGTGAAAATAAACGATAATTTTCACATTTGATTTACCGTGATTTCTGTCACTCTGAAAATTTGTTATATCATCACTATCTATATAATCATTTCAGTTAAACTGCTTAAGATAAACCCATATAAAAATGAAATTGCACATACCAACACTTGTTGATAAATACAAGTTATCCTTTTTCTATTCCCTGAGAGGCAATACTAATGTCATTTTCAAGACAATAAAATTATTTAATTGATTTTAAATGCAACTTTACTGAAAATTTCTTAGTATTGACACTTTAAAAATTTACATGAAATATTCGGGCTTCTTAATATTCTTGTGGGCCTGTAAAATTCTGTATGTACAGGCCCAGTTGGGTAGTACTTAAATACGCCTGCATACGCCTGCCGTAATAGAAGTACGCCTGCAGAAAAAAAGTATATGCCTGCCATCATATTTATACATTATATTAATTTTTAATGGTGTATTATGATGTAAAATTAGTTTTAGAATGAATAATATGTACTTTTTTTTAGTTTTCAATACAAGTTTTAAGGAATAACAGGCCAATCATTGTAACGGTGAATTGACAACATGGTATAACGTGCAAGCGTAGTCTATTCAGAAAATAGGTTTGGTTAAAAGATGGAAATTGAATATCATCCGAAATATTAAAAATACAAGAATTAAATGATTTGGTACCCATGTTTCACTATATGAACAGTAGCACTAACAATTAACAGTCAGTCTGTCGTGTTTATGGTCGTCAATGTAAAAAGCCCTATTCAAAATAATTTCAATAGATGTACGGTACTTTAATTCAGTAGCTAATTTTTCAGTTTTTGAAATTCCAAGGGATATGGCATTAAAAAGACAATTGTCATTCCCTGTTGTCTCCACTGGCCAAAAAATCTGAATTGTTACCCAAAAGAGTGGTCACTATACTGTCAGAGATCCTAATTATTCTAATTACATCAAATTCCTTTGAAGTTGAAATTATCTCACTTCTGAACATAAATCATAACCTGTCATTTTAATTGGATTAATTGGATTAGCGGTAATTTAACAATTGTTAATTATGGTGAGTAAAAATCAAGCATGACTTGATGATTGGATTACATTTCTTACACATTAATGTAAATCAGTCAACTTGGATTTAGCACTGGGGTAAGTTGAATTTTATATATTCTGTATATATATTATGTTGATTAATAGCTACAAAAGTAAATTTTCATATTATTGATGTACTTCACTACTTGCGCATTAAATACATTTCTATCGCCATTTCATATACGTATTCTTAAGTCATGTAAACTGTAAGTCGGAAGACTTTATGACATTTTTATTCCAATAAAAGTAAATTATTATACCATGGATCCTCGCAACGTGTCTAGATGCGTATTGTACGTGTCTTTTCAGTTCTGGACGCACCTTTTTTACATCTAATGCGTCCCAGTACGCATCCGCGTCAGTTGTCAGACGCGTACGAATTTCCGTCATGTCAATTCCGTCTCCGATGCGCGATTACACATTCTTACAAATGGCGATCGATTTTTACCTGTTTCGTCCGATTCTCAGCAGGTAGCAATCACTCAGGCGGCAAATATGCTTTAATTTATATGTTTATTAAACAATAAACGTGCATTGTTGATGGACACTCTTTATGGTTAAAATTAAGCGTTGACAATACTCTCGTTTCAAATTTTAATACACAGTCGGAACCTTGCAGTTGCACTCCTTACGATTTTTTTTAAGAATTCTTGACTGGTACAAAGATATCTACAATATGAACATTAATTAGTTATCTAATAAACTTTTAATGTTTGTATATATCAATAAGATAATCTGCTATAGACTAGGATCTGAAAAAGGGGGGTGGGTGGGCAATGAGTTTTTTGGAAGAAATATTATGTCAGCATCTGCATCCAGGTAAGACAAAAGTCTCTCTTTAATGGGCAAACATCAGCATGTTTCAAGAAATGAGTGCAGTTCAATCATACTCCAAAAGACTTCCAAACTCGGCTAATACTAATATAAAATAGCATGGGATAAACATTCTACAAGCCATATTATATCTTTTTATGAAAAGACATTTAATAGGTCGGTCATAAAAAAAAACGGTTGTATGCAAGCACTTTTTGGGACTCACCACTTTCAAAAGTGATGAGTCCAGGACTCAACATAAAAAAATCCTACAAGTATCACTGTATACAATAAATGAATTAAGAAATAAATAGTCAAAATGTGGGATTGCATAAACTTATTTGATATAAGATATTTTGTTCAGTGCACATACGCGGTATATACGCGCGTCCATACGGACATGACTTAACATAAGGTATTCGCTTAAAAAAAGATAATAAATAAATAAAATACCCTTTTTAAGGTTCAAACTGATTTGTTTTACTATTTAAAGTTATTTCTTGGTGAAATATAAGTCACAAATAGTGGCAGGCGTACACTTTTTACTGCAGGCGTACATTCATTACGGCAGGCGTATGCAGGCGGTAACTTCCCACTTGGTCTACTCCCATTTGGTCTATTCCCATTTGGTCTACTATTTGCCCATCCCCATTTGGTCTACTCCCATTTTGTCTACTCTTGAAAATTTATAATTCCCATTTCGTCTACTCAATAAAATATAACTAGGTTTAAACTTGGTTGTTACATAAAATTATGGTGTATTAGAGTTTGTGTTCCACGGGAAGTCTTTATGTACTCCATAATGAATTGAATGATATGAGAATGTTTCTTGCTTTATATAGAAAATATTAATTAAAATGTTTTGATCTCATAAAAAACAAAAGAAAAAAACTCAGGTTTGTCTAAAAAATACATATCATTGTTTTATCGATGATCCAAGATTATGTTGTTGCCGAAGCCAATTGGCTGTTATAAATGTGTCCAAGCTACAAAATTATATCAGACAAGGATCAAAGTATCAAAAGTTGTTAATCACAGTATAAACAAACAACTGGCAACTTAATCATTTTCATTGTTAATGTAACAATTCCATAATGCTAATTATTAAACAATAATAATTTATTCATATGCACACATTCTATTTAATAGAATGTTTAAAATAAAACAAAGCTGTTTAAAATTAAAAGTGTTTACTCATTATATGTTCATACTTACTTTAAGAACATTTGAATACTCTTAATTTTTAACTTTATTTTTTAATACCAATTTTATACTCCTTTCATATTAAAAACATTTAATAATTAAAAAAAAATATATATAAATTTTAATGAAAAAAAATGCATTAAACTTAGTTTCTCATATAAAATTCACAGAGTAGACAAAATGGGACACTATAATTTTTTAGAGTAGACAAAATGGGAATAGACCAAATGGGAGTAGACTAACTGGGAGTAGACCAAGTGGGAATGAACCATGCAGGCGTATGTAGGACCGGGCCCAGTTGGCCCGTGACCAAAAAAGTTTAGCGTGAAGACTGTAACTGTAAGAAACTCCGCATTACAATCAGTACGATTTTAGATATAAAAATTTCTTTGAAGTTTTTTACACGACATAGTTCCCTTCAACTATATTTTGTGGAATTGTTGTTTTTAATACAATACTGCAAATTGAGGGCATGCCAATACGGAAGTAAACAATGTGATTATCGCCCTTTAACTGCTAAACGACTTCCGATTTCCGAAAATGTCAATGTTTAAATTGAATCAAATATTATTATAAATTTCCTTCACCTTCACCAAAATGTAAATTTTTATACTCTTATTTCTCACCTTAGAAAGCTATGAGCTTCCATGCTTCTATTTTGATTACTCGAACAAACAACTGCTATTTTCATTTCACCTCCCATATTTTAATACACAATTCTTTACTTAATTAATGAATAAAAACAAGAATAATCAATTTCTTGACAAGTATAACGACGAACAGAAATATATACAACTGGTTGAAATGAAAGTAAATAATAGAACGGATAACTATGGATTTTAAAACGTCCCTATCGAATATTTCTCAACTGTCTTGTTAATAAACCGGAAACGGTAAATTAAAAATGTATATTAAAAAAGAAAGAAACGAATTTTCGTTTTGCAAAAAAGTAAATTGGAAGAAAATGTCAGAGTAGTGCTGAGCGATAAAAAACAATACAATTCCTTTATTTTTATATTCTTTTTAATGATAATTATTTAAATGTTGTATAATTGAAATTATAATTCCCAACATTGGCTTAATTCAAATGTTTATATATTCTTTTTTATAAATATATGTCCTCTTGGAGTCATTTGCAGTTTGTTGTTCCATTTTGCTGAGGAAAGTGGACTTGAAGATTACACGATTGTACTATAAGATGTTTCTTTTGTTTATTTTTTTGTGCTTATGTATACCTTTAACCCCTCACGGAGTATAACTGTGCTTTAATAATAGATAATATATATATATTTTTTTATTATTTAAATCAGGAACATATAAATCAAATTAGTTATACTAGTACGTCCCAGTTTAAATGTTGAATTATTGAAGTTATACTTTCCAGTATTTTCTTTATTCAAGTTTTTAGACTAAAGAACAAAAAATTCCAAAAATTATATGTTACTATAAATGTAAGAATGTATTTTTTCAACAAATGTATGATGTAGCTGAAAAAATGCACAAAACAGCTAGGTTCCAAATGTCCCAAACATAAAATGCCACAGGCTAGAAAACGTACACAGCTGTTGACGACATCAATGATATAGCAGGTTGTTTGAATGGTGTTCAGTGCCACTTTCAGTAATTTTTCAGCTATATCATGACCACTAGACTTTATTGAGGGGGGGGGGGGGGGTGGGGGGAGGAAGCCGAGTACCCGGTGAAAACCACTGACCCTCGGTAGGCAAATGGGAGATATTGAACTTATATAGGTAGGACAACTCATGTGGGAGATATTGAACTTATCCTGCATATCATTCCAAACATATTTTGTACTAAAATAATCTCTGTTTATGCACGAATGGTCAATAAAAACACAAGGATTGTTATTATTCATTAAATATGAGCGATGAAACATTGGCGACACTCAAATAGCCGATTGTGCCAATTTTTGGTAATCATGCAGTGGCGGATCCAGCAGGGGGGAGGAGTCGGTTTGCCGGTCCTCCCACAACCCCACCCCGTTTACGAAGCAGTGTCGTTTTAATAGGCAGTTGCTATTTGACTGGCTAGCCGGAAAAATAGCTATAAGACTATTCGTCCGGCTTGGCGGAAAAATAGCTAGGAAACTTCGTCTGGCTATTTGTCAGGCTATATATGATCTAAAGATTAACTTCTGGTTTATTTGTCATTTGAGCTTATTTTGTCATGCTCTACCCATGGCAAAGTTACGATGAATTCAAGCTTTATTGGTAAGGATCTTGAAGGTCTAAAGTTAATGCCCCTTTTCTTGCCGACAAATCGTGTGGGAATCTCTATTGTAAAATTCTATATTTTTGCTAATTTCAAATTGACGGGTTCTTAATTGTAATTGTTTATAAGAAGAACATTTATAGCCGATATGAAGTTCACCATTTTCAGCCATAGCAACATGAGCAAGAGAGATAAGAGATGGCCGCGGGCTCTTGCCGCTAGAGGACGCTCGTGACATGCGCAATTTCTAATGGCCTGGACCAATAGCCACTCCGATGTTAAAAATGTCCAAAGCACCCTTCTTTTATGAAATTCGTGTGATGAGCCACACTGGCTCTTTACGGAGTATCAACATAGATGTACATATATGAGGTGACCCGGCACACCTTATGAGAAATCATGGATCCGCCTCTGGTATGCCAGGCCAGGGACAGTCTATAATATAGATTTAACTAGAAGTAACATAGACTGTCCCTGGCTTGGTGAATGGATGCCACAGGGATAACGATGCGAGTTCGAATAACGTTGTGGGTAAGCAAAAAAAATTAGACAGTACTAATAGTGTTAAACTTAGTTAAACTTAGTTTGTAGACGTATAGAAATATTTTTTAGTAACCCTGTACATTTCTGATCATTTATGATGTTTCGGAAATTCACTGGATAGATATATTATATAGTTGTCACTATTCTTAAACGTCTGTATGTAATATTTACTTACTGTGACTGTATGCCAAGCAAATAAATAAATAAATAAATAAATAAATAAATAAATAAATAAATAAATAAATAAATAAATAAATAAATAAATAAATAAATAAATAAATAAATAAATAAATAAATAAATAAATAAATAAATAAATAAATAAATAAATAAATAAAATAAATCCTGTACAATTTCACCAGTTATCGGGGATAACCTGGAGTTAAAATACATGTACACCAGAATCTGGTACTGCTGTACAAGTTCGCCTTTTAATTTGGCACTCCTGTACACTTTAACTGTGACTGTGGATAAACTTGCAGGTAATCGTAGTTCACAAGTGACCGGGGTAAGCTCAGTGGCACTCTGTACAAAGTCACTATTTACCGGGGATGTTGGCACCCCTGTACAAGTTCACTAGTGACAGTGTATAAGCCTACAAAGTCACTATTGACCCGGGATGTTGGCACCCCTGTATAAGTTCACTAGTGACAGTGGATAAGCCTGCACTCCTGTAAAAAGTCACTATTGACCGGGGATGTTGGCACCCCTGTATACAAGTTCACTAGTGACAGTGTATAAGCCTGCACTCCTGTACAAAGTCACTATTGACAGGGGATGTTGGCACCCTTGTACAAGTTCACTACTATAAGCCTGCACTCCTGTACAAAGTCACTATTGACCGGGGATGTTGGCACCCCTGTATACAAGTTCACTAGTGACAGTGTATAAGCCTGCACTCCTGTACAAAGTCACTTTTGACCGGGGATGTTGGCACCCCTGTATACAAGTTCACTGGTGACAGTGTATAAGCCTGCACTCCTGTACAAAGTCACTATTGACCGGGAATGTTGGCACCCCTGTATACAAGTTCACTAGTGACAGTGTATAAGCCTGCACTCATGTACAAAGTCACTATTGACCGGGGATGTTGGCACCCCTGTATACAAGTTCACTAGTGACAGTGGATAAGCCTGCACTCCTGTATAATATTGATTTTGTTAAATATTATGAAACGCTAACCAGGAAACTGGTACTTTATAACTGTTGTGATTAATACTATCAGCACCACGGTATCGTGGTGATTTGATTTAAACATATTTTATTCATGAAAGACATGAATTGGACTGGATAGCAGGACCAAGCCTATATCATCTTTACCATGGTAACATCAAACAATTGCACACACATGTCATAATTAAGTCAAAGAAAGACAACTCAAATTCTATTGTAAGCCAAAATCTCAGTTATTGTAATGTTTCTTTGTAATTAATAAGTAAAATAAAGATGAATTATCTGATGATTTACATGTCTAAATCATTACCAAATGTAGATAGATTCCAAGCAAGGATATGGAATGTGAGATCTATGGCTTTTCAAGTATATGAAAAAATAGGAAGAACATATAGATGATAGATAACTAATAATAATAAATATATAAACAAAACAAACATACATACAAACAAAATAGAGAATAGGTATCGTGGTCGTTTATGGACACCTATTTGTATCTTGTGTGATATTCAATAGTGCTCACAGGGCGAACGTGGTAACAGTGGTTTCTGATTTGTAGCCGGTGTGATTAAAGTTATCAGCAGCTTTATATGAGATCTTGATGATTGGTAATCAAATGACATCCTTACAAAGTGGAATAAATAAAATAAATCCTGTACAATTTCACCAGTTATCGGGGATAACCTGGAGTTAAAATACATGTACACCAGAATCTGGTACTGCTGTACAAGTTCGCCTTTTAATTTGGCACTCCTGTACACTTTAACTGTGACTGTGGATAAACTTGCAGGTAATCGTAGTTCACAAGTGACCGGGGTAAGCTCAGTGGCACTCTGTACAAAGTCACTATTTACCGGGGATGTTGGCACCCCTGTACAAGTTCACTAGTGACAGTGTATAAGCCTACAAAGTCACTATTGACCCGGGATGTTGGCACCCCTGTATAAGTTCACTAGTGACAGTGGATAAGCCTGCACTCCTGTAAAAAGTCACTATTGACCGGGGATGTTGGCACCCCTGTATACAAGTTCACTAGTGACAGTGTATAAGCCTGCACTCCTGTACAAAGTCACTATTGACAGGGGATGTTGGCACCCTTGTACAAGTTCACTACTATAAGCCTGCACTCCTGTACAAAGTCACTATTGACCGGGGATGTTGGCACCCCTGTATACAAGTTCACTAGTGACAGTGTATAAGCCTGCACTCCTGTACAAAGTCACTTTTGACCGGGGATGTTGGCACCCTTGTATACAAGTTCACTGGTGACAGTGTATAAGCCTGCACTCCTGTACAAAGTCACTATTGACCGGGAATGTTGGCACCCCTGTATACAAGTTCACTAGTGACAGTGTATAAGCCTGCACTCATGTACAAAGTCACTATTGACCGGGGATGTTGGCACCCCTGTATACAAGTTCACTAGTGACAGTGGATAAGCCTGCACTCCTGTATAATATTGATTTTGTTAAATATTATGAAACGCTAACCAGGAAACTGGTACTTTATAACTGTTGTGATTAATACTATCAGCACCACGGTATCGTGGTGATTTGATTTTAACATATTTTATTCATGAAAGACATGAATTGGACTGGATAGCAGGACCAAGCCTATATCATCTTTACCATGGTAACACACATGTCATAACTAAGTCAAAGAAAGACAACTCAAATTCTATTGTAAGCCAAAATCTCAGTTATTGTAATGTTTCTTTGTAATTAATAAGTAAAATAAAGATGAATTATCTGATGATTTACATGTCTAAATCATTACCAAATGTAGATAGATTCCAAGCAAGGATATGGAATGTGAGATCTATGGCTTTTCAAGTATATGAAAAAATAGGAAGAACATATAGATGATAGATAACTAATAATAATAATTAAAGATCAACTGTTCGGTTGAACATTTGAGGGTCTTTCCATACTAATATTCATTTTGTATTACGCGATGACATTCAAAATAATTAACTTTTTGCGAAATGTTATAATTTTGCTATAAATATTTAAAAAAGAAATTATTTGGTATTATTTGCTACAGATTAGGTTTCAAAGAGAGATAACTCTTATAAAATTTTGATACAACTTTTCGCGGCATGTCTTAATTTACTCGTAATTATTAATAGAACATTTTAAGAAGAAAATTTTTTCAATATCTTTGAAAATAGCAAAGGTCAAAAACTAGTACGTGACCTTGACCCATTCAAGTTTTCAAGGTCTAAGGGCATGAGGGTCTATGGTGAAGACCCCATGCATCTATCATAAATGGTTAATGAGTTACAAGTGAAAAACCAAAAAATTACATATATAATGGGAGATAACTCTTATAAAATGAAGTCAAATCCTTTCCCTGTAATGTAACGAAGTTGCTCCTTTAAGAGATCAACATTTTGCACTCTTTAGTTTCCCTCTATCATTAATAGTTAATGAGTAACATGTAAAAAAACCAGTAAGTTACATATATAATGGGAGATAACTCCTATAAAATGATGTCAAATCCTTTCCCTGTAAATGTAACAAATTTGCTCCTGTAAAAGACCAACATTTTGCACTCTTCACTTTCCCTTTATCATTAATAGTTAATGAGTTACATGTGAAAAACAAATAAATCACAAATATAATGGGAGATAACTCCTATAAAATTAAGTCAAATCCTTTCCCTGTAAATGTAACAAAGTTGCTCCTTTAAGAGATTAACATTTTGCACTCTTTAGTTTCCCTCTATCATTAACAGTTAATGAGTACCATGTGAAAAACCAATCAGTTACATATATAATGGGAGATAACTCCTATAAAATGATGTCAAATCCGTTTACTGCAAATATAAAAAAGTTTCTCCTTTAAGAGACAAACATTTTGCACTCTTTCGTTTCCCTTTATCGTTAATAGTTAATGAGTAACATGTAAAAAACCAATAAGTTACATATATAATGGGAGATAACTCTTATAAAATGAAGTCAAATCCTTTACCTGTTAAGTAACAAAGTTGCTCCTTTAAGAGATCAACATTTTGCACTCTTTACTTTCCCTCTATCATGAATAGTTAATGAGTACCATGTGAAAAACCAATCAGTTACATATATAATGGAAGAAAACTATAAAATGAAGTCAAATCCTTTACCTGCAAATGTAGCAAAGTTGCTCCTTTAAGAGATCAACATTTTGCGTTCTTTACTTTCCCTCTATGATTAATAATAAATGAGTACCATGTGAAAAACCAATCAGTTAAATATATAATGGGAGATAACTCCTATAAAATGAAGTCAAATCCTTTCTCTATAAATGTAACAAAGTTGCACCTTTAAGAGATCAACATTTTGCACTCTTTACTTTCCCTTTATCATTAATAGTTAATGAGTAACATGTAAAAAACCAATCAGTTACATATATAATGGGAGATAACTCTTATAAAATGAAGTCAAATCCTTTACCTGTTAAGTAACAAAGTTGCTCCTTTAAGAGATCAACATTTTGCACTCTTTACTTTCCCTCTATCATTAATAGTTAATGAGTACCATGTGAAAAACCAATCAGTTACATATATAATAGAAGAAAACTCCTATAAAATGAAGTCAAATCCTTTACCTGCAAATGTAGCAAAGTTGCTCCTTTAAGAGATCAACATTTTGCGTTCTTTACTTTCCCTCTATCATTAATAGTTAATGAGTACCATGTGAAAAACCAATCAGTTAAATATATAATGGGAGATAACTCCTATAAAATGAAGTCAAATCCTTTCTCTATAAATGTAACAAAGTTGCTCCTTTAAGAGATCAACATTTTGCACTCTTTACTTTCCCTTTATCATTAATAGTTAATGAGTAACATGTAAAAAACCAATCAGTTACATATATAATGGGAGATAACTCCTATAAAATGAAGTCAAATCCTTTCCCTGTAAATGTAACAAAGTTGCTCCTTTAAGAGATCAACATTTTGCACTCTTTACTTTCCCTCTATCATTAATAGTAAATGAGTACCATGTAAAAAACCAATCAGTTACATATATAATGGGAGATAACTCCTATAAAATGAAGTCAAATCCTTTCCCTATAAATGTAACAAAGTTGCTCCTTTTAAAGACCAACATTTTGCACTCTTTAGTTTCCCTTTATCATTAATAGTTAATGAGTAACATGTAAAAAACTAATAAATTACATATATAATGGGAGATAACTCCTATAAATTGAAGTCAAATCCTTTTCTTGTAATGTAACAAAGTTGCTCCATTAAGGGATTAACATTTTGCACTCTTTAGTTTCCCTCTATCATTAATAGTTAATGAGTACCATATGAAAAACCAATCAGTTACATATATAATGGGAGATAACTCCTATAAAATGAAGTCAAATCCTTTCCATATAAATGTAACAAAGTTCCTCCTTTAAGAGACCAACATTTTGCACTCTTTCGTTTCCCTTTATCTTTAATAGTTAATGAGTAACATGGAAAAAACCAATAAGTTACATATATAATGGGAGATAACTCCTATAAAATGAAGTCAAATCCTTTCCCTGTAAATGTAACAAAGTTGCTCCTTTAAGAGATCAACATTTTGCACTCTTTACTTTCCCTCTATCATTAATAGTAAATGAGTACCATGTAAAAAACCAATCAGTTACATATATAATGGGAGATAACTCCTATAAAATGAAGTCAAATCCTTTCCCTATAAATGTAACAAAGTTGCTCCTTTTAAAGACCAACATTTTGCACTCTTTAGTTTCCCTTTATCATTAATAGTTAATGAGTAACATGTAAAAAACTAATAAATTACATATATAATGGGAGATAACTCATATAAAATGAAGTCAAATCCTTTTCTTGTAAATGTAACAAAGTTGCTCCATTAAGAGATTAACATTTTGCACTCTTTAGTTTCCCTCTATCATTAATAGTTAATGAGTACCATGTGAAAAACCAATCAGTTACATATATAATGGGAGATAACTCCTATAAAATGAAGTCAAATCCTTTCCATATAAATGTAACAAAGTTCCTCCTTTAAGAGACCAACATTTTGCACTCGTTCGTTTCCCTTTATCTTTAATAGTTAATGAGTAACATGTAAAAAACCAATAAGTTACATATATAATGGGATATAACTCCTATAAAATGAAGTCAAATCCTTTCCCTGTAAATGTAACAAAGTTGCTCCTTTAAGAGTTCAACATTTTGCACTCTTTAATTCCCTCTAGCATTAATAGTTAATGAGTACCATGTGAAAAACCAATCAGTTACATATATAATGGGAGATAACTCCTATAAAATGAAGTCAAATCCTTTCCCTATAAATGTAACAAAGTTGCTCCTTTAAGAGACCAACATTTTGCACTCTTTCGTTTCACTTTATTTTTAATAGTTAATGAGTAACATGTAAAAAACCAATCAGTTACATATATAATGGGAGATAACTCCTATAAAATTAAGTCAAATCCTTTCCCTACAAATGTAACAAAGTTGCTCCTTTAAGAGACCAACATTTTGCACTCTTTAGTTTCTTTTTATCAGTAATTGTTAATGAGTAACATGTGAAAAACCAATAAATTACATATATAATGGGAGATAACTCCTATAAAATGAAGTCGAATTACTTCCCTCCAAATGTGACAAAGTTGCGTCTTAATAAGACGAACATTTTACTCTCAATAAGTGTTTATCTATCTTTTACCGTTTCAAAGGAGTAGCGGACACAAGCAAATGTCAAAATTTAGAACGTGACCTTGACCTTTGACCTTGTGTCCATTTTCAAGGTCAAAGGTCATGATGGTCTAAAGTGAAGACCCCAGGCCTCTATCTCTTTTAGTGGCTGAGATTTGTTTGAATATCACTTAATACTTTTATTTAAAGGGAGATAACTCCTATAACATGTCATCAGAACCCTTCAATCAATCTGTCCCAAAGTTGCGCAAGGATATAGGACACATTTTGGTAAAGGTTTGGTATTGCTATCTTTTTTGGTTTAGGAGGAGTAGCAGGAACAAGCTCTTTAGTAAAAGGGGAGATAACTCCGTAAAGGAAAAGGGTGCGGTCAGTCAGGGTGAACTGCGAAAGCGCAATGGGTAACCGATATCAGATATAAAATATCAAAGCGACATGTCGCGAAGTGAAAAAACCAGACATCGAAATAAGTTGGCGGAAGAAAAGAGAAAATAATAATAATAATAATAATAATAATAATAATCAGAACAATAACTATAGGTCTTTCCACAGAAAGGTGGAAAGACCTAACAATAACTATAGGTCTTTCCACAGAAAGGTGGAAAGACCTAAATATATAAACAAAACAAACATACATACAAACAAAATAGAGAATAGTTATCGTGGTCGTTTATGGACACCTATTTGTATCTTGTGTGATATTCAATAGTGCTCACAGGGCGAACGTGGTAACAGTGGTTTCTGATTTGTAGCCGGTGTGATTAAAGTTATCAGCAGCTTTATATGAGATCTTGATGATTGGTAATCAAATGACATCCTTAGAAAGTGGAAAGCCTCAATAATGTTTTATATCTTGATGAGCATTCAGGGCAAACCTCGATGTCACATTTCGGGCGAACCTCGAAGCCCCAATTTGGACACACTGACAAACCCAGAAACCTATGCAGTCACTTTAAGTTCGTAACATAAAATAAATAAATGAAGAAATTAAAAAGTATGTCTATAAATGTTATTATTTCATATCGTTTTGTCGTTTTGTGCAATCAATGTTAAAAATTCTAAATCTAGTCTCAATCGCAGTATAATAATATCAGTTGTGCTCAACCAACTATTGGTCGTGTTACACTGTAAGTTCCACCAACTGTTGGTCGTGTTACCCTGTAAGGTCTGCCAATTATTGATCGTGTTTCGATGTAACATCCACCAACTATTGGTCGTGTTTCCCCGTAAAGTTTTATCCGCACAACTCGTATAACAAAGACACTATTAACACTGAAAGAATACACCTATCTTATTACCGTTACGGAACATATATCAGGCATATGGCCTGTAATATTGTTTGTAGGAGATTGTTTTATGCATATTTTGTCTTTTTGAAAACGAAACGAATACTGTCATGTCTAAAAGCACAGAACAAAACTCTTTAATGTATAAATAGATCTAATATTTTAAAAATATGTGACAATTTAATGGTAGGGCTTTTCAACTTCAAAAAATCTCCATGTAAGTATTATATCTATTCAGTTTAGTGCAGTGAAAGCTTTTAAAACTTAGAGAAAGATAATTAGGATATTCAGAAACGATTATAAACTATTAGATTTTAAGAGAAATTTGACAAAAAGATTTGTTTTGGTGGGAAAATTTGCAGAAAGTACATTTCGTTATGAACGGGTTTTGCGGAAATGGGTCAAAGATCGGAGGATGACTGATCTGTTTAAAGGCAATTTCAATTTCACTTTGTTTGAATAGGTTCAAAGCCCATTTTTTTTCCAGCAACATCATGGCGTCTAGTTTTTAACTATTTTAAGTTCATTCTTTAAAGTAGGCGCTAAAAGTGCATAATCGTGCTTTATCTGTTAAATAATTATTCACCAAACGGTGATAATTAAAGTACCACTTCCTTGAACATGTTGAAGGTGAATAATTATTTTACACGATTTAAGCACGATTTCCAACTTTAGTCTGGTTCATGTTACTAAATAAGTTTTGATGGTGTGTCTGAAAGCACGTATTTTACACTAACGATGAGATAACACGTTTTCCAATCTCCGGATCCGCTCCGTTCCATACTACATAACACTACGTTAAGGATATCACCTCTGCCACACAAGCTTGAGTTGTCCTTATACACTCCGCCCACTAATCATTCCAACTTTTAGAAATACCAAGAACATTCAGTTTTGCACGCTGCACACTAATTTTTAATTCTAGTTAATTTAAATTTAAGTTTGAAAAGTAAATTAGGTTGAAATATTTTTTTTAATTCAGGAAATTGCAGACGATACACAACTTTTCTATAATCTCGAATTAAACATGAAAACGAGTAACCTATATCAATATATTCAATCAGAATGTAATACTATTGAAAATGTGAATTCAGTTGATCAATTAGTTTTAAATTAAACCCTTAGAGGCTAAGAAATCAATAAATATGGGAGGAATTAAATTCCTTGCGCGGCCAAGATGAATTATGACGAATCTCTCTTTCGGAGATTGACGTTTTTCAACACGATATATTTATTTTTACAAATTTCACGACCATTGTTTTTTATAAATCGGAACGACGTATTCATTCCGGACGTCACAAAATGTATACAAGATACAAGATATGTTATCAGCAAATCATTGCGCCCAATATTTTAAAGAAAAATATAAATATGTACAACATACAAAAGGGAGATAACTTTATAAAAATGGTGAGAACGATCAATTACGTGTTTCTTTTTGTTTTTGCCCCCCCCCCCTCTGTTCTCGTTTTATGAATGCTCGGTATCTTTGTTATTTTTTCTTGTAGCTTATATTTTTTGTACATAAAAGAACGAATTAATAATAGCTTCTTCCTGTAATAAAAACTGGACGCCATGATGAAGCCGAGACATTGCTGTAAGTGGCACAAAACCTTCCATCAAACAAAAGAAAGTTTATCAATCAAGGTATTTTATTCTAGTAATTGACCTTTTAGAAGAAAGTAGATTGCAGGTAAATTAGATTTTTTTTCTCGACAAACACATATAGTTATTTTTAGCATTTCAAGACGAACATTTGTTTCCGAATTAACTGTTAAACAAGGGGAAGTAAAATGACAATATTGAGTCAGAAATATTAAATCAGGAGATGAAGGAAGAAAATAAATGATATTTGTAAAAGTATCTTACAAATCATAATGCAGACAGACGTTCTGGTCATACATGTACTGTTAAAGCTTCTCGCCAAAAAGTTAACGTTAAACGATGCTGAAACGAGTTATATACTTATTATTTAAATTTTCAAAGTTTGTAATATCTACTGCTTTATCTGTTTAAAATTTGGCCTGTTCGTACGTTAATAATGCATAAAATAATACCTTAATTTATACGTTTTAATATCATAAAAGTTTTAAAAAGTTTTATTTTAAACAGTCATGTACATACAATATTATTAATTTTCGAAGCTAATCTGTGGAAATGTCCAATCAAGTAATGTTTGACAATTCACTGCCTAAAAGGAGTCAAATTATACTCAATTGCGTTTTACAAAATTTATGACAGAACGTTCCCTAAATAATAGATTAGGGAGTTGAAAACTATAATTCTGATCACGTGAATTCGTAAAATGTAGGACACTTTTGGTTGAAAATCGGCAAGATTAACAACGAAATAGGATGGTATAAGACAGACAAAACAAAGCCAAATATATGGTTTGTTGTGCTGGCTTGCAAAGCCCACACTAAGCATACATTTATATAACAGGTCGAGTTTTATAGAAAATACGTAAAAAATCTATCGTCGTGAAATATGGTACTCGTTATACAACATGTAATTAAATTCATTTACTAGGTGAATAATTAGTTTACAAATAAAGCACGAGTTCGCACTTATAGCTTCTACCTTTAAGAAATAATTAGTTCTTGTTTAGCTTCCTTCCCAATAAAATCTGGATATCATGATGTAGATAGAAAATTGATGAAAGTGGCGTTAAAGCTACTTCAAACAAGTTAGAAAATCAATTAATTCTCGTGAGTAATTTTTATTTACATAAAACGAAAATGCATGTGAAAAGATGTTTAAAAAAACAAACAAACATCGGTTATATGATTTGGTAAACAAAATTAAACGGTTGATTTACAGTTATTAACTTCTGTCTGAACTAATGTTCACAAAAAATATAATTCAATGTTGTAGTTGATCTGTGCAATTAAAATTGATAATCTGATTAGACGAGACGCGCGTCTGGCGAAGAATAGATTTTTGTTAACCCTAGTATTTTTGACGACAAATTATTTGCAACCACTGGGTCGATGCCTCTGCTGGTGGACTGTTAGTCCCCAAGGGTATCACCAGCCCAGTAGTCGCACTTCGGTGCTGAAATGAAAATCTTGTTCAACATTCGCAGTTCCTAGTTTAACATTCGTAGTTTCTGGTTCAATATTCGAAATTGATTCTAACAGTGATATAGTCATTGTCTAAATTTAATGACTAGACATTTCACAAAATATTTTAAGGTTTTTTCTATTTCAAGGTGTAAATAGCCTTAGCCGGATTTGATACAACGTTTTCGGAATTTCGGTGATAAAAGCTCTACAACATCTTAATCATTTTGATTTTGACATATTGTTTGGGTTTGAGCGCCACTGATGAGTCTTGATTAGACGAAATGCGCGTCTGGCGAAGAATAAATTTTGTTAACCTTGGTATCTTTGACGACATTTTATTTACTAGTGTCAACGCATCCCGTAGTAAAAATCCATCAATAGTTTTATCCCACAATAAGAATATATGCTTTGATGACGTAACCATTTACTGCCCCTCAAGAGACAATATTATAGAAGTAAATATGGTTCTTACAACGAAAAATAGAAAAGCATTTATCTTTCACGAAAATGTTATTTCTGTACATATTGCATGCAACAGTAGAACATTCATTAGCTGTAACATTTTCGCAGAAACCAACCAATTTGGGACTCATCAGGAATTTGGTAATGAAAGGGATTAAAATGGGTAACGCAAACTCGTCGGGTGTTCTTGTAGTTAAAGATTATTACAAGATATCTTGGTATATTTGACATTTCTTTGAAAGTGAACTTTTATTGTTCACCTTATAATACTTTTCATAACTTTTTTTGGTTTTTTGTTCACTTGCGCTCTTTTATGTCAATGTATCTATTAACGTGACAATTCGCTTGACATTTTGTATTCCTCTTATCTGTAAAGGACATATTGTATTCCTGTAATCTGTAAAGAACATTTTGTATTCCTCTAATCTGTAAGGGACATAGTGTATTCCTCTAATCTGTAAATGACATTTTGTATTCCTCTAATCTGTAAGGGACATTTTGTATTCCTCTAATCTGTAAGGGACATTTTGTATTCCTCTAATCTGTAAGGGACATTTTGTATTCCTCTAATCTGTAAGGGACATTTTGTATTCCTCTAATCTGTAAAGGACATTTTGTATTCCTCTTATCTTTAAAGGACATTTTGTTTTCCTCTAATCTGTAAGGGGCATAGTGTATTCCTCTAATCTGTAAATGACATTTTGTATTCCTCTAATCTGTAAGGGACATTTTGTATTCCTCTAATCTGTAAGGGACATTTTGTATTCCTGTAATCTGTAAAGAACATTTTGTATTCCTCTAATCTGTAAGGGACATTTTGTATTCCTCTAATCTGTAAAGGACATTTTGTATTCCTGTAATCTATAAGGGACATTTTGTATTCCTCTAATCTGTAAAAGACATTTTGTATTCCTCTAATCTGTAAATGACATTTTTTATTCCTCTAATCTGTAAAGGACATTTACCTTAATGCTGTCAGGCTGCGATCTGAAAAAAGTTAACGAGACCAGTAAAATTATAGATATTGACAATTTATATAATTTGACAACAGTAGAAATTTTGACTGTATTTCTGTAATATTAAAGCAACGATTCGTCAGAAATATTAAATCAAGAGATGGAGAAAGAAAATAAATGATATTTGTAGAAGTATCTTACAAATAATAATGCAGACAGACGTTCTGGTAATACATGTACTGCTAAAGCTTCTCGCCAAAAAGTGAACGTTAAGCTATCTGAAACGAGTTCTATACTTATTAATTAAATTTTCAAAGTTTGTTATATCTACTGCTTTATCTGTTTAAAATTTGGCCTGTTCATACGTTAATAATGCATAAAATAATACCTTAATTTATACGTTTTTAATATCATAAAAGTTTTAAACAGTCATGTACACACAATATTATTAATTTTCGAAGCTAATCTGTGGAAATGTCCAATTAAGTAATGTTTGACAATTCACTGCCTAAAAGGAGTCAAATTATACTCAATTGCGTTTTACAAAATTTATGACAGAACGTTCCCTAAATAATAGATTAGGGAGTTGAAAACTAATTCTGATTACGTGAATTCGTAAAAATGTAGGGCACTTTTGGTTGAAAATCGGCAAGATTAACAACGAAATAGGATGGTATAAGAAAGACAAAACAAAGCCAAATATATGGTTTGTTGTGCTGGCTTGCAAAGCCCACACTAAACATACATTTATATAACAGGTCGAGTTTTATAGAAAATGCGAAAAAAATCTATCGTCGTGAAATATGGTACTCGTTATACAACATGTAATTAAATTCCATTTACTAGGTGAATAATTAGTTTACAAATAAAGCACGAGTTCGCACTTATAGCTTCTACCTTTAAGAAATAATTAGTTCTTGTTTAGCTTCCTTCTCAAAAAAATCTGGACGTCATGATGTAGATACAAAATTGATGAAAGTGGCGTTAAAGCTACTTCAAACATGTTAGAAAATCAATTAATTCTCGTGAGTAATTTTTATTTACATAAAACGAGAATGCATTTGAAAAGATGTTTAAAAAAACAAACAAACATCGGTTATATGATTTGGTATACAAAATTAAACGGTTGATTTACAGTTATTAACTTCTGTCCGAACAAGGGGATTAGGTTGTCGGTGCAGGATGTTAAAAATCCCCCAATGCTAGTTATCAGGATCAATAGTCATTCTGAATTCGAACAATCGTGACCAGAGCTTGAGAACAGACAAAAGAATTAAAGAATATGTATGAGGTGCCGAAGTAGTTCTGATTAAGAATTACTAGAGTACCTATAAACTGTAACGGCTAAAAAGGAGGAGAACATTAGTAAAGCCAGTATGACTTTTTAAGCCGAGGTTACAGCAAGCATTGGCTAAAGACCTTCCCTGAAATCCTTTACGTCCGTCGCATTTGTTAAAAATGATAATACGCTGTGATGGCTGATGCCTGCCTAATTTTGGTGATAAAAGCTCTATAACATCTTAATCATTTGGATTTTGACATATTGCTTGGGTTTGAGAGCCACTGATGAGTCTTGATTAGACGAAACGCGCGTCTGGCGAAGAATACATTTTTGTTAACCTTAGTATCTTTGGCGACATTTTATTTAGTAGTGTCAACGCATCCCGCAGTAAAAATCCATCAATAGTTTTATCCCGCAATAAGAATATATGCTTTGATGACGTAACCATTTACTGCCCCTCAAGAGACAAAAAAGTAAATATGGTTCTTACAACGAAAAATAGAACAACATTTATCTTTAACGGAAATGTTATTTCTGTACATATTGCAAGCAACTGTAGAACATTCATTAGCTATAACATTTTCGCAGAAACCAACCAATTTGGGACTCATCAGGAATTTGGTAATGAAAGGGATTAAAATAGGTAACGGCAAACTCGTCGGGTGTTCTTGTAGTTAAAGATTATGACAAGATATCTTGGTATATTTGACATTTCTCTGCAAGTGAACTTTTGTTGTTCACCTTATAATACTTTTCATAACTTTTTTTGGTTTTTTGTTCACTGGCGCTCTTTTATGTCAATGTATCTATTAACGTGACAATTCTCTTGACATTTTGTATTCCTTTTATCTGTAAAGGACTATTTGTATTCCTGTAATCTGTAAAGAACATTTTGTATTCCTCTAATCTGTAAGGGACATTGTGTATTCCTCTAATCTGTAAAGGACATTTTGTATTCCTCTAATCTGTAAAAGACATTTTGTCTTCCTCTAATCTGTAAATGACATTTTGTATTCCTCTAATCTGTAAAGGACATTTTCCGTAATACTGTCAGGCTGCGATCTGAAAAAAGTAAACGAGACCAGTAAAATTATAGATATTGACAATTTATGTAATTTGACAACAGTAGAAATTTGACTGCATTTCTGTAATATTAAAGTAATGATGTAAACTTTTTTCAATTTCGTCGAAACAAGAAATTGAATATATATCTTATATTAACTTGTAACAGGATTAAACTGTACCGACTTTACCGTATACGCAAAGGCCCCAAAACCCATCCTCTTGAAATGTGATGCTAATTAAACAACAATCAGAATAGTTAACAGTTTCCCCGTACGGTGAATAATTAGTTTACACATTGAACATGATTTCCCACATTTACTTTATACATGAAGTAATTAACTTATAAAATCTAAGCCTCCTTCTCCAATAAATTATAAACTCTAAAATGTAGCTAAAAATACTGAATGTCGTAAAACACCAATTAATCAAACAAAGAATGTTTTGTTATCAACTAGTTTTTGCACTGCAATATTTCATTCCAGAGACGCAGTACTTTAACGACGGATTTGGTATCACGATTTGGAATATATTCATGCATTGCCATTTTATTATAAAGTAATGAATTTGTTGTGTGTCGCTGAAGGAATCAACCCGTTTTGAAATAACTCTTCTTGCAATAACCCATATTTTTCAAATGAACAATTTTCTCTTTTTAGTTACTGAGCTCTTGTTCAGGCTAGCGGTTAAGTTAGTTATCTATTATGGATCACGCTGCCGTCAACTTGGTGAGTATTAAAATCTGTGATAAGGTGAATGATTTGTAAGGAGAGATTTCGATTCAGGGATTGATGTGATAACCACTTTTATCATATCAAATCTCACAGCTGAAATGTTGATTTTACAGCAATCAGATTATTCAGAAAAATGACTTCCCCTCTGGTTAACATTACAGAAAAAATACGATTCCCACTTTATGTATAGGAGTGTATCAGAAAATACCCAGTTGTAGTCCAAAAAGAAAGAAAAAAAAGATGATTCTACAATTAATTGATATTTGGCAACACATCAGGCTACTTGTCACCTTTTTTCAACCAAATTGAGAAAAGACCAAGGACAGACTTTTTAATCTATTCATTTTTGATGTTCCAGAAGTTTCCACTTATACACTGACTATCGAATGCCTTATTACTTCTTTCATCACGGTTTTGAAGATTACACATATCCCATTCGTATTCCTCGGTGTCCAGATTCTTGGTGATTCGTAGTAGATGACACTATTATTTAATGGTAAACATAGTGCGCATAAAACAAACAAAAACCCACAACCATCCCCTCAAGACTACAAAAAAACGTACTTGTTCAAATGACATGGTAATTTTATTTACTTTGTTTCAATTTGTTCACAATCTTAATAGACAATGCTTGACAGTTTTCCTACCGCAGGTCGAGGGTTTTTTTGGGTTCTCCGGCTTCCTCCCTCAATAAAATTTGGACGCCATGATATCTGAAACATTGCTGAAAGTGGCGTTAAACATCATTCAAACAAACAAATAAACAATTTGTTCATTTTAATCAATGTAATTGTTTTGAAGCGAAAAATAAACAAATCACACATTGGGAATTTTGTATGGCTTGCAATATTTATTACGTTTATTATAGTGTTTCTGTCGGGAGATCAACATTAATTCTTTCGCTTTTGATTAAAAATACTTATAACTATTCGGTATATATACCTAATTTATTTGCTTATTTAAGGATATAGTATTATATATTTGTATTATGTGTAAATATCAATCACTAATTTGTCCATGACGCCACTCAAAGTTACAATACACTATTGAATACATTATAGCAATGGCCTAACAAATGATCAGCCAATGGCCGATTAAGGATTTGTACAAAGGAATGACGTAAGTTCACCTTAATGATATAAATACAGACGTAAAAGCTGATCGCACTAATAGCTTTAAGCTTGAGTCAGCGTTCAAGGTTTTCATCACAATGGGACTGTACTCTTTATATGTCAGAGTGTCATATTTGATATTTTCATCTTTAATGTTTTTTGTCGGTGTTCCTGGAAATTTTCTCGTCATCTGGACCATTTTAAAATCAAAGAAACTAAGAAATGTCCTGAATATTTTAGTGGCTATGCTTGCTGTAATTGACTTGACTTTAATTGGCTATCTACTACCCTTTAATATGTACATTCTGGCGACAAACGTGGAACCGCCAAGGACATTCTGCAAGGTCAACGCGATGATCTGTGACTGTTTATTTACGTGGAGTATTCAATTTATTATGTTAATTGCCATATCAAGGTACGTTAAAATTTGCCATGAAAGTAAGTTCAACAAACTCTTTAACAAACAAACAGTAATTTTCCTAGTAGCACTATGTTTCACTATTGGTTTTTCGTTTGCATTTCCTCTATGGTTCAATGATTATCTTTTGATATTTGACAGGACTCTGCACTGTTGCTTATTTGACAGATATGGAAATCAACTTTATTCTTACGCAAATATTGTTATCAACCTCGTGATTCCTATTAGTATTACGTCATTTTCATACGTAAGGATTTTTATGCACGTAAGAAAGTCAGCAAAAGAATTATACAGGTATTGGAACAACAGTCTTAAAAGAAAAAAGTTAAAACACGATATCATGGCAACCAAACCACAGTTTGTAGTATTCGTGTCTTACCTCATACTTTATTTTCCGTTTGGTTTGACATCGCTAGCAGGGACCAGAAAGGAAGATTTTCCGGAAAACTTTCATGAAATAGGGATTTATATGTCTTATCTCTGTAGTTGCGTTAACATAATAATCTATGGTGTGATGAACAAAAATATGAGGGCAGCATTCCTGAAGTCAGTGTCGTGTATATACAGAAGTAACCGAGTACATCCGATTGGAAATGTTGAGTAAGGTTTCAAAACTGTATTATATTTCGCTTGTGTATTCGTTATGTTTGTAACGTGTTATTTTGACCCTTTCACAGAGAAAAAACTGAATGTATATGTGGCTTAAATAAGTATTTCAGGCTTAAATTACAGAAAGATTTATACATAGACACAGAAACAATGAGTAAAACTTTATGTCGCTGATAGCGCACACGTAAAATAACATACCCTTAACAAGATAATGTATCAAAGAAAAAAAAGATAAGTTAAATGATGCGAGTTGATATGCAATATCATATAACACAGTGACCTATCTAAAAGCTGTCTTTTGCTATCGGCTCTTCATATCGCTATCATGAACATCTGTGCAAACTGTGAAGTAATTTTGTGTGATAGTGGTAATATAATGACAAAAACTGAAATGACGGAGATGGTGTGCTATAATGACAGAACCGATATACTACATGTTAAAGTTGTAATGACAAATTGTAAAACGTTACGACGTCGTCAATCAGTCAGTTGAAAAAAAAAGAAAAGATGTGTGGACTTGAAATCGTGGGTCGAAGATGAGTACTTGCATGTTTTGTGTTTAGAATATATAATGTATATAATAAATAAAAATATATTTGTTAGTTACCTTGTTAATTATTTAAAATAATAAGAAAAATAACAAAGAAAACCAAAAACCGACCGAACAAAAAGAGTCAAAAGTCAAGGGACAGTTACAAATCCGGTTATAGACAAACATATACATCGCAACACAACAACCAAAAACAAACAAACAAAATGAGAATAACACTAACAAAATAAAAACAACGAGTGCACGCAGGTGCTCCAGAAGAGTAATCAGTGTCTGCTTCTAATTAGACGCTCGTCGAGGTACTCATTGTCATGTCTAGGAAAAAGTCAAATCCAGGAATAAGAAACTAAGAAAATGTGACTCAGCAAAAATGTCCAAACTTATTTGATAGATTGATTTTCCATAACGATCAATTAAGTGATAGTGACGACCATAGAACTTCTGGAGAGAGAAGAGTAACATAGGTACGCCAATCCCTTGTTTGAGTAGTTAAGTAGTCAACAGCAGTTACTTTTGCGGTGTAAACATGCAAAATTACTTATCCTTTTATAATCGACGAATATCATTTATTCTTTTAACGAAATTTGTGGGCAGTATAAAGATGAATTAAAGTTTCCGTTCCTATTAAATGATAAATCATTTACAAACAACATTTTGAACATGTATGTATACTTACAAACTCATTTACTTTAAAGTAACTGCCAATGGTAGGATTTAAAAAAATCACAATTCCCTCACCACCAGAAATTTTCCTTGATTTTCCTTTACATTCTATATAAAACAGCATTTTGCAAAACATATTTTAATGGATATGGGGAACGAAACGGGAGAATATGTCAAGGAAATATTTACCCAACCACAGAATTAAAATTCAACCTAAGGCCACCTATCAGTGTTCAATAAATAACCAGTACCTAAATCTATAAATAACCAGTACCTAGATCTATAAATAACCAGTACCTAGATCTATAAATAACCAGTACCTAGATCTATTTCTACACCGATTTCTAAATATTTTCTTTGATAAATGGCAAAAAATTAAGGTATAGTATTTCTAAGTAGAAGTTCAGATGAGTTTGATAGAAGGTAGAATCTTTGGCATGACATGTTGTCTGTTTTTCTAGTGAATATCAATTAGAAGTAATCAAATCAGATAATTGCAAATGTTGCAGAAAAAAACATGATATAACAGAAGTGTGCACTTCATATAGAGAAACGCACATCTTAAAAGAATAAACCGGATATATACTCGGCGACTTAACTTCTCATACATGCGGACAGTATGAATACTTTAAAAGCATTCCAACTCAAATGAATACTTCCTGACTGCACCTTGTGGCAATAACTTATCCCTCTACTGATAAACCTCAAGACTACACGAACATACAGGACAATATCGATCTTTAATTAATTTTCCTTTAGCCTGTACGTCTGTTCGATACTTACTTGACCTCTAGGTCTAAATGTATACATGGTCTGAAAAGAACCACCAACATTTGCAGAACATTAGTATGTTCGACATCCATCTAACAATTAACTTAAACTGTTAAATAGTCCACAAAAAATTGAACTAAAACTGTTTAAATGACAATTAAGCAAAAAGGTTTTTCCACACCCAACACAAGAAAAAAGAGCTGTTATAATTCAATGGTAATAAAAAAGAATAAAATGCTTCGTTTAACTTAAAGTCAAAAATTACAAGTGAATCCAGTTCAGTTCCGTTCATCAATGATCCTGACACCAGTAAACATCGTTTCCCTGTATCCTACAAAGATACACTCAACAAACAGTACTGTATAAAAACATGACATTGCTACAGCCTGATAATAGTAAAGGTAATTACAAAATACATAACACAGTGGAAACTGTCAAAAAAGACAATCCACAAATCAAAGTCCGAGAAACACACAAACTCCAGAACCAGGCCTTGACTTGATCAAGGAATTTCAAAAGAAATGGTGCGTTAAAATAGTGAAACCTCATTCAGTTAACTCTACGAATCACAAAATATGCAAATTTGTATACTACTAGGCAAATATAGGTTGTATATGACGTTGATAGCCTTTTCCTGGTTGTCATTTGTCATATCTTTAATTTATGATTCGCAACATATATAAATAAACAAATATCACTAAGTTGTTTTTTGCTGACAATATAGTTCTATTCTACAAACAGATACAGATAGTTGACAGTCGTAAATCTATTTTTCTATTTGCAATTGTTTGAACGATGTATTAAGCCAGTTTTAGGTCTATTTTTTTAGGGACGCTTTTAAATTGGCTAAATCATGAACATGAATTAAAATTCTACGAAAAATCAAAATAACCATTATCATGTGAAAATTAAAGTTCACAAACAAATCTTTTTATCTTTTATTACATTTTATTTTAACAGGTTGCCTTTTGTTTTCTTGATTAATGTTTTTTTTTGTAACATAAATTCAAGCAAAAAATTAATTTATGAAAAAAACAGATACACAAAATAATAAGTAACTGATTAATTGATTGTATGTTTGCTAAACGTCCAGCTAGCAGTTTTTCAGCTATATTCAGGACGAGAACCAGTAAACAAATAAACAAACAATGGAAAAAGGGGTGGGACATAGGGCAAAAATTTGTGACTGTCCCTGGAAAACTATTGGGTATTAGGTAGGGGCGGGGTATTTATCCTTTTTGTTGCGGCAACAATGAGCCTACTCTTTGTGGAAATCTACAAAAGGTTTCCTTATTGTGCAAGAAGCATGGCATTCTCCAAACACTTTACCTGCTGTGGTCCGCTGTCAGGCTTTTCGTATTAAGACTCGAAAATGCACAACGAGAGGGCATCCTTATGCGCCACCTTGGTACGCCCTGGGCAGTTCTAAGGATCGAGTACTGTGAACCCTCACAGTATGACCTCAAAACTAATGATTTCATCCATACAATTATCAATCAATCAATCAATCAATCAATCAATCAATCAATCAAATCTTAATTGTCACAGAGTAAGTATAACAAAAACAATCGTAAATATTCAAATAAATATAGGTCTTAGAATCATACTCAAAATATGATTCATAAACGACACATTTAACTGCGATTTTCATTGGCAGAAAAGCAGTAAGCAAAAAATAACAGAGGAAGCGGTTCCCAATAAACGCCACCACAAACAATGTTATTGTGCCACCAAGTACAAGAAGTGCATAACATAATTATTTCGCCAGCTTCCTTCAAACCAAACACAGGCAAAAGCAAAATATTTTATAAAGATAGGGCTAATTGTTCAAGAACAATTAGAAAGGTCTTTCCCAGATACTTTTATGAAATTAATTTTTATTCATCTCTTGTTGTGAACTTAACTACATAAGTTACTGGACCATTTTGTAGGCGAATAGACTATTTCTGTTGTCCTGAGTAAAAAAATATATGGTTGTCAAGGACTTTTGTGTCCGTTGCTAAGGACAAAATGCAACTTCCGGTTGTAAAATGACATATTTTAGTAAAGTACATCATCCTGATTTAAAAAATATATGGCTTCTAAGGACATTTTGTAATGGTGACCTGGTTGCTATGGTATGACCTTGACCTGTGACCTTTGAATTTGGGCTCAAATTGAAGGCCTTTACTTGGTGATCATGTTAAACCTATATGTTTACTATATTATCTGTAACGGTTTTCAAGTTGTATGCCAAAAACAGATTAACCGAAATGAGGCAAGAGCCCGAACTAGAAAACGGTTCATCGCACAGTTTCGGACCAATGTATCAAATGAAGGCCTTGATGAGAGGAGTATTTTTCCCGTTTATTGTCTTCTTCTATCTTTGATAGTTTTCGGGTTGTAATGATAACAAGATTAATATTGGAGGCCTAAGGTCGAGGTCACTTCTGAACTTTGACTTTGAGATTTTCTTTAAGGACATGTCACAGAACAATTAATAGTGAAGACCTTTTGTGATTTCGACTTACGGTTTGTGAGTTTTTGTGATAAGCGGAGTCCTTGAAACATTCAAGGTATACCGCTCGCCTTCGCTAGTCAGAAATTTTTGGCCAAAATATGTCATAAAGTTGTCCCAAAAGTTCCTTAACATTTGTCACTTTTTAGTTTTTTTGTATCTGTTCCAGAGATTACGCGATAACAAGGTTTTCGGTGTTTGGGCAGATAACTCCGTAAAGAAAAATGTTTCGATTTCACAGGGTGAATTCCGAATAGACTTTCAGTGTCCAAAACTTATCGCGAAAGACCAAAATGATATGTCGCGTATTTTTTAAACTGTTTGGGTTTGAAAGTTGGCGGAAAGTGGAAGTGGGAAAGACCTTAATTTTAAGAAATCATATGTATTTTACTTCTACAATAAAAAGAATAAAAACAATATTTTAAAGTAAGAGGTGCAAACATTTAAAACAATATTTTATATTGAAAGTCACCAATGAATAACGAGTACACTGATCAGACAAAAAACTCGTATAAACTATTATGTTATGATAGGCCTACTAAGTTTATCTAACTTTACAATTTGACAAAGATTCAATTTTTCACAATTGATTTTTGTTAGATAGGTACAAGAGTTATCTGCCTTTAATCTGTTGATGTTTTGTACTTTTCTAATTTAATATGGGCGATTCATTACATAATTAAAACAATACCTCAATAAGTTGATAACCTTGTTCGATATCTATTGACCCATTCATCGCCATTCTTTTAAAATGAATATCATTTTAATGTTTATCTAAATATCTTTTGTTTGTCTTTATCTGATCCTGGTTAATCAATGTTTAGAGCAATCTATTTATTTTAAATAACCATACATCTTTTTGTCACCATTGCTAACATAGACTTTCAACGAAATATATTGTTTGGTAGCTAATAAAAAAGGGTATCAAAATATTTAAAAACCCGGCATACGTTCATCTCTATAAATGGAAATCTGATTCGTGGGAATAAGACCAACTACTTCATTTGACAAAACAAACAGATATATAAACTCCAGTTTACTTTGATAGAAGATTCGTATAATAGTCTGCTGCTATAATATAACCATGCTGTATGTGGAAATTGGACTGCCGCATACGGAATTTATTCCAAGGAAAAAGCTTGTTGATCCTCCAAGATTATTACCAGACTATTCAAAAATGAGTGCGAGATATTCTGGACTTGAAGAAATGCCACAATTCGAGATTAACGCACTGTGTGAAAGACTTTCCAAACCAAAAAGACATGTTACAGAGGAAGGGCATGGTTCCCGCGTACATTGTGCACAAAACAGTTCAAGACAATCAAGTGCGTCATCAAGTTCTACATCGAGGTTTATTGGCAAAAAGAAAATGACATCAAAGGATATTAAATCTCTGGTGGACAGATTATCGGCTTCAAAATCGTCTCGAGCACCAGATTCGCAACGCATTCGGGAAGATAAATCCGATAGGGGAGTATTAGCTAGTCATGCATGGAATGGACATGTCCAACATTTCCCAAAATGTTCCCGTGAACACTTAGAAAAGCATGTTATTCAATTAAGAAGCAATTTTTAATAGTTGTACAGAATACAACAATTTAATATTTTGTAAAATAAGTGTTTGACTAAAAATCAATTTCGTTCAAATATAAGTCATTTCTATTTTACTGTATTTGTGTTATCAGATGTTGCAGAAACATGTAAAGCAATGTACTATGTATGTACCACATTTGCATATTATATGTTCTACATAATTTCTTAAATCAGTTAATTATAACTTTAGTATATTATATATACTATTTGCGCAAAATGATTGTTTCGTCCTATGTCTAGGGTTCAGTTTTTTAAATTTACATTATTAATAAATCAGAAATAACGAACTGAATATAATGTCGAAATTTATTTTATATCTTTTCAAATTTGAAAATTATTTCTACTAGCTGTTTGCCATATTAGCCTTATGGTATTTATAATACATACATACATTCATTTTTGAATTGATACGACTCAATTATGAAGTTGTTAAATATCCATTAACGCATGGTGAATAAGAAAATGGGACGGACACATTGGAAAACACCCGCTTTTTTAAATATCACACAAGCTTGAAATATTTGGCACAACTCGCCAGACTGTTAATATATGTTTCGTTTAACCGTTTATCAGGTTTTATTTAAATGTGAGGTCATCTTCATAAAAATGCTTCAATGCAGAGGTAAACCTGATGTGGGATGGACAGACGAAAAGCTATATGCCCCAAACATTTGTTGGCGGGACAAAAACATACAAGCCTAAATATAACACAATATATTTACATGTTTCGGATAAATCAAATATATTTATTTAACTCTGAGAATTACAAGTTTGCTTAATAAATGCACACACTAGTTTGTATGTTACAATTTTATTAAAGAATATTTTTTTCATATATTTCATTGTAAGTAAGAGTAATAAAATATGACATTAATGTTGCAAAAATGGTATGCGATAAACAAGTTCTGTTCTATATGTTCTATGTTTTTTCTCAACCATTATTCTATATTAAATATGAAGAAAATGTGCATATTTAGTTATTATATTTGTTTAAAGTAACGCAACTTTCAGCAACGTTTCCGTTTTAAAGTTTTTAGTTGGATAGAAAACTGATGTACATCATAGAGAACACACGCACTTCGACAGAAACAGAAACTGGTGATCCTTTTTAATAGCGTGTTGACAAGACAGTTTTCTTATATGTATATTTTATATAAAGACTGTTTTATACTAGACTACTTATTTGGGCTGTATTTGTATGGTACTATCATACAGTAGTAACAGTCCTCAGTTAAACATGTCACGCCAGTCTGTGGATTGATTGATTGAATGTCTGCCTTTAGTCCAGTGAGTAGTATTCCAGCTATATTCAGGCCGAGAAGAAGTTAACAATAAATCAAAGAAAAAAGAAGTGGAATGTGACATGGCGAACACAATTTTGACTACCTCTGGGAAAGTATGGAGTACTGACTACTCTCGGGAATTAAGTCTTTTGTAGCGGTTACAATACGCCTTCTCTTTTCCAAAATCTACAAAAGAAATCTTTATTGTGCAAGGAGCATGGCACTTACCCACTACGGGCTACGGCCAGGTTTTTCGTATTTTAACCTGACACCTCCCAACGAGAGGGTCTCTCTTATCCACCCCCCATGTACGCACTGGCATGCTCTGTGGTCGAGCCCTTGAAACCCTTCCAGTATGGTCCCAGCAAGGCAATCAGACATATTATTCAGATTCTGAGTTGACTATAGTTCATGCTTTGCCTACGGTTTATCTGTTTTGTTCAACAACTGCATTGTATTCGGTTTGGATTTTGTTTTTGATGTTATATTTTAAAAAAAATTTCCACCCACTTTTTTCCATAGAAATAAAATTTTAACTTAAAATATCATTTGTTCTGATCAATGTGAGATTTTTTAAAGACTGTAGTGTAAAAAAGTATTAGAGATAATTAAGGCACAAAATCTATTGCCACATTAGCACACATTTCCAACATGTGACAACATGTTTATTGTACAGGAACAATAGTCACATGGGAAACAATCTATTCACAAGAATATCATCAAATGTTTAACGTCCATAGTGACAAGAAAAAGATCCCAAACTATATGCAAATTTATTCATGAATGCATCGTTAGCTATAGAAATCAAATATAGACCACCAATGAAAAGTTCAGTGGTATTTAAAGACAAAGACATGAACCCAGATGAAGCCTCCTTACTTGTTTGTTTGTTTGATGGTGTTTAACGCCATTTCAGCAAATTTTTCAGCTATATCATGGCGTCCAGTTTTTATTGGGGGAGGAAGCCGGAGTACCCGCAGAAAACCCCCGACCTGCGGTAGGAAAACTTTGTCAATTAAGATTGGAGTCGAGTACACCCTGCCTGCAGTGAGAATCGAACCCGCAATCTCAGTGTTGACAGACCACGTGATCAATAGTGACGAACTACTTTGACCACTCGGCCACCGAGGCCCCCGCGTCCTTACTTTACGGCGTATTAACTAGAAATATATGTTTAGCGAGTCAATTACATCAACAAAGAATTCTGCTAGTCTCAGAACTAAAAAATCTATAGTATTATAAATTTATTTAATTTGAGATTGGGAAAGTGTACTCGGGGGGATATATATATATATATATATATATATATATATATATATATATATATATATATATAGATGTAACGTCTAAAGAATATACTAACCAGTAAGCTTATTAAGTATCGGATCGACAAACATGATGATGCAGCATAAACAAAAAATTATATACAAGTCTAGAAGATTATGCAACGATACAAATGACGGTGTTTCTTGTCAAAAATTTAGACAAGGACTGACCAACAAATGGCCTTAGTCATTTGAATGTCAATATAAATAAATGACGTAAACAAGTCATATCATATTGATCTTAAACTTTCTCAATACAACTTAACACAAAATAGTTGCTTCCCAGTCCGCCACCCGCGGACGTACCGTGCTGTTACTTGGCTTTGCTCAAATATTCCAACAAGATGTAATCAAAATAACCAAGGTGAAAAATTTATTACGCCAGACGCGCGTTTCGTCTACTCAAGACTCATCAGTGGTGTTTAACTCTAAATGCTTTAAGTATTTTTTCATTTGGCGATGGAATAATATAAGTCCACTGGGATCGTGTAAATACACAATACAGGTAGTTCAAAATATTATATAGAAAGTCTAAAGAATGTACCAACCAGCAATCTTATTAAGTATCGGATCAACAAACATGACGATACAGCATAAACAAAAAATAATATACAAGTCTAGAAGATTATGCAACGATACAAATGACGGTGTTTCTTGTCAAAAATTTAGACAAAGACTGACCAACGAATGGCATTAGTCATTGAATGTCAATATAAATAAATGACGTAAACAAGTCATATCATATTGATCTTAAACTTTCTCAATACAACTGAACCCCAAATAGTTGTTTTGTTTAAGAAAAACAAGGCATACAATATCTTATCCTTCCTTCAATGAATACTCCAGTAAACGGGGCTTACCAAACCACTTACTTTTCTTTTGGTACTTCTGCAGAACGTATATATTTTACAAGATGTGTTTCTTTCTAGTAGCCAAAAATATCAAAACACCCTATATATTAAACATCGGAAGGAATAATATCATGATGAACGTTAATTTCTTCTCAAAGCGTAGCAAATAAAGTAGAATAATCAAAATATTATTACATCAATATACAGTACTCAAAGACATCAGGAAACGGTGATTTCCCAAAAGACAGATCAGTTCAAACATTTCTAAGTAAATTATGCGAAATATAATTAAAGTATGCTTTCTCTCCTTTTAAGCAGTAACTTGCCACTGTTTGAAAACTTTGTTTTAATTAAATTAAAAAGAAATTTAAACGTTATTTAAAAATATACTGTCTTATGTATAACATTATTTGTTTACATTTCTTGCTTTAAAACAAAATAACATTATTCTATTTGTTACAATAGAACAATTAGTCACATTAATATACACTTCATTAACAGTTTACCGTTTTGCACTAACATGATCTTGATTCCGTGACGTTAATCCTTTTAAATGGATATTTTATTTACATGTACTTAAATTTTAAAAACAATAAAATACAACCAGATCGATTATAAACTTCCATAGATGTAAATGTAATATTATATAGTTTATTTACATGTACTCTAATTACTAAACAATAAAGTAAATACTAAATCAAAAAGTTAAATATAATTAGCAGTTCATTCAACTAGTCAAAATAACATACAAAGTTACGTGACAATATACCCGACATCAAAAATCGTTTGCGTTCAAAATATCATGATTACACCCCCACCCCCCCCAAATCAACTTAAGTTAACAAAAGCAATTAAAAAATTGAATATAAGCATAAACTACTGGCTTAGAAAAATCACACTAAACATGTAACGCGGTTGAACCAGTTAAATGGATCTTTTTTGTAATTTCCTATATTTACATTTATGTCAAATGACATCAATCTAACAAAAAACTACATTTAACAAGATGATCTCTTTGTTTCCATTTTTCAAGGAATTGCGTGCACTGCGTCACATATATTATTTATACTTGTCATTCCAACTCCCACCTCCTGAACTGATGCCAAAAAAATAACAAGAAACAATTATTATTACGTTTGTATTTAACTATTTCCAGGAAAGTTTCATATACATAATTCTGAATATTATCTGATAACGTGAAAAATTCCCAATAAAACAATGAAAGAATAATTAAGAAGATAATAGGATTCCGTGAATGTATTTTTTTTATTAAGAATCACAAAAATTACAGTTGGAAAAGATCCTGTCGTCTTCATTACAATTAATCGATTAATCTATATCCTAATTGCCATCAAATTTTTTCTGAGGAATTGGGTAGGTATTTACTCTTTATTAGTTTTCTTGGGACATAGCTTAAAAAATATTTTTCAGATAATTATATGGTTTTTATACGAAAGCCCAGAAGGCTCATTCGACATTCGAGAATCGAAGAGCCATACCACTACTATATAAATTTAGGAATCAACAATTCCTGATAATAAGCACAACTTCATATATGCAGTACTAGTTACATACCAAGTTTCATAAAATTTTGTATAGTACTGAGTAGTATCATACGATTTGTGCTGACAAGATAATTAATGGGTATTTTCAGCACATTTCTAAGTTCAAAGGACCAAAATAAGCCAGTGGCTGATCCAGAAATTTCGAAAAGGGAAGGGGGCCCACTGACTGGCCATGCTACAATGAATTCCTATATACCCAACCAAATTTTTCCGTCAAAAGGGAGGGCCCCCTGGATCCACCCCTGATAGCCTCCGCCCCCCACAAAATTTGAGGACCAAAATGCCCTGGTAACACGCACATCTACATATGGTGTACTTCTTACACACCAAGTTTTGTTGAATTCCGTTTTACAGGTACATTCTTGTTTCTTGATTTGTAAAATCAAGATGTTATTGTGAACAGAATTAATTTGATAAATAACAAATAAAGCTTATAAATTTAATTTTTTTTAACAAAACCATGTTGAACACAGTCATTGTTTGACAAATATGTCGACGGTTAAAACCCCACATAAACATAAAAGCATGTTGCTACGTTTATATAAAACTATTCTGATTGGTAGACGATTATGTCAAACACAATCTGATTGGTTATAACTATATTGAATTTCGAATCTCGAATCTCGAATCTCGAATCTCGAATTTCGAATTTCGAATTTCGAATCTCGAATTTCGAATTTCGAATCTCGAATTTCGATTTTCGAATCTCGAATCTCGAGTTTCTGGGCTTTCGTATTTTTATAACCTGGTTACGATATTTGTTGAACCTGCACATATTATACGATAGCACGCAGTTAAATATTTAGTTTATATTTTATACATTTGTAAACGTTTGAAGGCTCAACAAAGTAGTAAAAATGTTAATTGGGCATAAATTTTATTGTAATATAGCAATGAGTATCATTCAAAATAACCCGTCTTTTTATCCACTGAAGAAAGGTAAATGTATTTAAATCAGTACAATATTCTATTATCGCTCAACCTTGAACTTAAGCAAAATATTTTTTGATTTGGCACTGTTATTGATATCAGATGTCATCAATAATTATCTTAAAAGAACATTTATTTCATTCATCGCAAACCAGTCTACATATTTAGGTATTCTTGACGATTTAATATATGTTCATGTTGAAATTCCGAGATATTTATCAAAAGTCAATTTAATCCTTAGACAAGTCTAGTTATTGTGTGTCGAGAAAAAGCCACAAGTTAAATTAAACCGGGATTAAATGTGGCTTTACGCCATTTTAAGCCATTTTCATTTGTGGCATGGATTACTAATGTTTATAATTAACGCATTAGTCAAGAAACAAATTTGAAATCTATTGATATGAGTTGTACATTGCAACGTTCTTTATTCTACTTCAAATGCAAAAGTTTTCGCCGGACGTTACTCTGTATTATGAAACTTAATGATTGTTGATTTGTTTTTTAATAAAAGTTTTAGTACAAATGTGAAGTAGCAATGTAATTTATTTAGCTGTTCTGTACGCTTACAGTAGTCTGGTACTTAATTTTATCATCTATATTGTAAACTAAGTCGTGGTGTACGTAGTATTTGCCGTCGTTTTGTTAATGCGGATTCCACTTGATGTTTCGGCAATCAGAAAACAAATGCTTAATACATGATTAATACCAAAAATTTATCTAAAACTAAAAATGAAAGTAAACACTGTCAAATGTCTGTTTACGCTAAGTGAGATTGCAATTTAAACCGTTGATACATGTACAGTAGCACCCATTACTCGCATTATGCCCATTGTTCTAGACCACTGCTTAATCCGCTATTCAATTACCATGGTGTTAATAGAACCAAGGCGTGATAATGCAATTTTTGTACTCTATGCAATAAGTGAAAATGCAGAGACCTATCTCAGCGAACAATCGTTAAAATTATCTTCAATCTCGAGCTATTTGACTTATTTAGTCATGTTGCCATAGTATTTTTTATCAAATGCTGTAGCCGTTCAAGTTTCTCACTGGTTCCCCGCTTTCCGAATCAACGCATTTACAAATTGTTGCATAAGAAACCATAAAAACAATGCTTTGCAACATATTTTGACCTTGCTGTTGTGACGCCCCAGTTGTATTTTTGGTTCATTTAACAGATAAAATTTGTGCATCCAAGTATCAAAAGAAACACATCTATTACAATCCAATCAATAGGTGTGGCCGGAAAAACTTGACGATGGGAGGAACATTCTTTCATAGACTTGAAATCACGTGTTAATATTACAGACGTGCAATAAAACGATGCACCTTTCGCGGTTGAAATAATTTGCTAAAACAAATGAAAAAAGGAAAAAAAAAATTAAGTTATTTTATTTTAGATATTTTTCACTAAACCTACGACAGCAATTTGGAAAATGCTTATTCTAAAAGCGAGTGGAAAATGATCCTTGATGGTCGTATCTGAAACAAGCAACACATTTTACCATAGTAATAGTTTCAAATTGCACGTGTACCTTTTCCAAATAACATCAGTAACCAGTTCAGTAAGCTTCTTAGAGGGACATTTTTTATTATATTAATACACTTGAATTTCGGCAATGAAAGTTTGTCGGTTTAACGGACGTTAATATCGTTGAAACTGTATTGTATTTTTTAGGAGTCATTTGGTTAGAGCAACAAATGCACGATAGTTTTAAAGTAATGTAGCCTTGGGTTCATTGTTTACATTGCTGAATGAAGGGAAATCGCCTAATTTCGAGTATGGACGAAATTTGAGTGTGTGGCCATACACATATGTACTCACGTAATTATCCGTTTGCCTGTTGAAATCTATGCTCGTATACATCAGACATACCAATACATGTACTAGTATATAAATGAATATGCCAGTTACTTGTATATTTGGATGTACCTTATCTTACCTTATTGTAAGGGCTAAAGACCAAAATGTTGTAAATGTTGAATTTGAATTGAACGGTTCTGCAAACTTTAAAGTTTATGCTGGTACCAAACTGGTAGGGTTCCCAGTGCTCGACCCACAGAGCAGCCCAGCGCGTACTCGAATGGCAGATACGGGAGAACCTCTCGTTTGGGCGGTTTTTCAGGTCATAATGCGAAAAACATTGCCGCGGACCGTAGCCGCCCCTGCCCCAAAACTGCATATTTTTCCAGTGGCATTCTAAATTGTGTTCTCATTGTCGTATACCACTCTCTTTTGCCGTTAATTAATTGTTTGTTAACCTGCTCTCGTCCTAAATATAGCTGAAATATTGCTCGCCAGACGTAAAACAAGCATCCAATACAATCCAATTAAAGTTTATGATGAGACTTTGAGGCCTTGGTTAAACATCATGTGTTCATTAATAATAAAATCAGGTGAGTAGTACTTGCTTTTGAGATCCTCTGGATTATCCACAAATTATTTAATCCTACTATCATGTTATTATCATTTAATTTCTTACAGGATCATTCAAAATGGCAACAAATCAACAGTTTCCGCCATATGTGACGAGCGTCATCTATACAAACAGTCCATCGATTGCTGTATTGAGTGTGAGCAGGCATTATGTACTGAGTGTAAAGAATTCCATGCAGTTTCGAAAGCGTCAATAACACATGCTACAATTCCAGTCACAGACTATCAGACTCAATTTCCAACTATCTTGTATGTTGGCGGTTACTGCAGCGATCACGATGAAAAATACCAGATGTTTTGCCAAAGTCATGATGAACTTCTCTGTCCACATTTGGACTGCAAAGATGTAACAGCGTTAAATAAGATTACTAAGAATGAGAAGACTGATATCAGAGGCATTCCGAGAAACCGAACATTGCGTTAACACTTTAAAAGAAATGTAAAGAAAACAATTTCTCTATGATACAACAATTCAAGAATGTGATAAAACATGGAACCGATCTTCAAACATTCTTCGAATTAAGACAGATTTCAAGTGAAATTACCACAACGGAAAAGTTTCTTCAGTCACTCATTGATAATGGACATCTTGACAAAATTGCTCTCGAGTTCAGTGTAAATGAAATGTTCAGAAGCAATCAAGATCAAATTAAAACATTCGGGTCCATCCTTGTGATTAGAAAACTCAAGTGCTCTTACTCTTGTTAAGCAAAAAGAGAAACAAGCTCAGTTAGTTGGTGTGCAGTCTTCTTGTATCCAAACTATAAAACGCAAACGCAAACTAACACATGATGTTAAGACTAATGTCAACAGTATACGTGGATGCATATATCCAAATAATTATTTAAATTAACAATGATTAAGTTTCATATTATGTTAGTGGGAAGGTAAAAAAAGCCTTGAATTTGAAATATATTTAAATGAAACCATCTTGACAACAACAGTTCTCTAAGAGTTCCAGTATTTATTTAATAATGTTAGGTAATTGTTTACACTGCGTGTTAATTGGTTTGTTGACGAAAGCGTCAATTTTAATCTTTAACACATCACTTGCTTCTATCAAAACATATATTAGAAATCAGGAGGAAAAAACGTAGCCCCTTGAAATGTAGAAACTATGACGTCCACGATAACCAGCCCCTCGAAATGTAGAAACTATGACGTCCACGATGCCCCGCCCCTCGAAATGTAGAAACTATGACGTCCACGACGACCAGCCCCTCGAAATGTAGAAACTATGACGTCCACGACGACCAGCCCCTCGAAATGTAGAAACTATGACGTCCACAATGGCCAGTCCCTCGAAATGTAGAAACTATGACGTCCACGATGACCAGCCCCTCGAAATGTAGAAACTATGACGTCCACGACGACCAGCCCCTCGAAATGTAGAAACTATGACGTCCACGACGACCAGCCCCTCGAAATGTAGAAACTATGACTTCCACAACGACCAGCCCCTCGAAATGTAGAAACTATGACGTCCACGATGGCCAGCCCCTCGAAATGTAGAAACAATGACGTCCACGATGACCAGCCCCTCGAAATGTAGAAACTATGACGTGCCCCTCGAAATGTAGAAACTATGACGTCCACGATGGCCAGTCCCTCTAAATGTAGAAACTATGAGGTCCACGATGGCCAGCCCCTCGAAATGTAGAAACTATGACGTCCACGATGGCCAGCCCCTCGAAATGTAGAAACTATGACGTCCACGACGACCAGCCCCTCGAAATGTAGAAACTATCGCGTCCACGATGGCCAGCCCCTCGAAATGTAGAAACTATGACGTCCACGATGGCCAGCCCCTCGAAATGTAGAAACTATGACGTCCACGATGGCCAGCCCCTCGAAATGTTGAAACTATGACGTCCACGATGGCCAGCCCCTCGAAATGTAGAAACGTTACATCTTCACACTAAACCTTTATTCTAATTAAAATTAGTTATTTTTCCTTCTTTTTTTGTTATTATTTCTTCACAGCAACAATAAAAAAAGGGGGGGGGGCGCAAGTGAAAGATTTTATTTCAATCAGATTGACCATTGACCATATTTTGTGCATATGATTTCTGGTAGAATGTGTTTTAAATTTTGTGATTGTGTTGCCGTTCTAAAATCCAAGAAGGATGCCATCACGAAACAGTTTTACATATTATCTATGGAGAATTCGAGCAAACAAATTTTTTTCTCAAAGACAAGTAGGTTCTTATATACGTTTTCGGTAAAGACCGGTAGATATCCCACGATAGAAATTTTATGTGTTTTCGCGAGGGATGCGCGGCGAAACGATCGGAAAGAAATAAAAAAAAAAATCACGAGTCGAAGATCACATGGACTTCAACAAAAAGAGCATGAACGTATTTATTTCTTTCGTAAGCCAACATCTTTCACATCGCGATATTATATACACTCTCCATTATTTAATATTTGACAACAAATCAGAACCCCGGAAACAACAACGTTAAACAAGAATGGTGTTATGTTACCGTAATACGTTCATGTTTTCGGCGTTTGATTGATTGACGAAACGAGTACAGATGAGTGCGTGTAAGGTCATGGTAAGTTTCGTAGCGGGTACAGTCAGGCAAGATCTATAAAACAAGACTTTATCGTGAATCAGTCAAGATCTATAAAAGGGGACTTTAACGTGCAAAAGGCGTAGCACTCTCCAAAACTTGTTACTCATTTTGGTGGGCAGGTTTTACGTATTTTGACCTAACAACCCGCTAACCTCTTGGAACCTCCTAAAGCAGCAGGGAGCTCTATAGGTTGCACAAGTAGGGTCCTAGTAAGGAAAATGAAGTAAGTGCTTATGCTAAACTATAACTCTGTTAATTGAAAACCTCTTGAAAGATACTTTTGTGAGAAAAGTTTGCTGAATATTGAAATACCGCTGTAACATCTATAACAATATAGCTTCATAGAAATTGTATTTATTACAAAATTCGCCCGAATCTGTTTTTATTTAAAAAGCATGCATTAATAAAATATGCAGACAAAAAATGAACTCATCAATCAAACAATCCTTGCAGTTGTTGAAAATAGATTTACAAAGCACGACAATTGATTATCCGCAACATAGAGGAATACAAAATAATTAACAATATTTACAAAAATATTTGTAAATCGACATATTTCTTTTGGTGCAATGTGGAAATGCTACTAAATATATTGGAAAAAATGTCTCTGCTGTGTTGTGCAGTGCTACATACTATTTACAAACAGAACACCGGATCTTGTATTTTAGTGTTGGACCGTATGTTTCATTTTATTTTATTTTTACGTTTTGTAATTTTTCAGTTATATCACAGTGTTAAGAGGTTAGGGACGCCGATGGGTACACGGTGTTAACTCTGCTGTTCGGTAGAAGAAGATCGTACATTACCTTTGTTCTGTTGGAACTGAAAACCCATATGTTGATGCTAAAATCACGTGTCCTATTGCACATGAGTTTCAAAGTCAGAATGAATTCAATTATTAATTACCAAATCAACTATTCAATCGGATGACGTCAACATAATTCTACATATGATCACTTATATTAAAATGAAAATGAAACTTTATATAGAGCGTCATATTAGTGTAGTAGGTATTTCGACCCTTTTAAGAATCTGCTCTCTTGATTGGATGATTGACGTCACGTGTTGACCCCATCTTCAATATACATGTGTCGTATACGTTATACAGGCCCAGTAGTTAAGAAAACGTTCTTGACGACTTTGAAACACACAGACTAAAATGAATCTGCTCGAATTTGGATGTTTTATAAGTAGTATATATTTGTTACAAATGCAGTTGCTTACCTAACTCAAGATATACACAGTTGGTAAAGTGCCTATCTTGTATTAGGTCAGACTTCACATAGCTGTAGGAACGGATACAAATCAATTGGTCCCAGTTCCAATTCGTCCCAACTTTGGTCAATTGTTCCCTATTCCAATTTGTCTCAAGTCAATTGGAACCAACTGCTTTTTAAATGTTTTTTTAAGAGATTATTTCAACATTTTGATGTATATTTATGATTTGATTTAGAATTTATTCAAAAATGTGTACTCTTAGTTATCATGTTATGTTCAAGTAATAGCAATATAAATCAAAAAACAAAACAAGTCACAATCATGTGCGTCTTTGACATTGTTTCTCTAAGACTTCAAAAGGGACAGCTATAGTAAAAAAATGTATGGTAGAATATTGCCAAATATACAAATGTATGGTTTAAGAGTAAATGTTCTGTTAAATTTTTAACTGTTTGATGTTTGTATAATGACATTCAAAAGCAATCAATTTCATTCACAGCTGCTTGAATTTTTAATTCAATGTGTTTCATAAGATAAAAAAGTAATAATTATATGCTTTAGTTCCTAATTAAACTAAATAAGACAAAATTATTATAATATAAAACATTTCTATTTGTAAAAGAATGCACTTTACACAAAACGTTTCAATGATGTTAGTCTTCACGACTTCCATGGGCTTTGGACTAAAAGTAGCTGTCAGAAATCCATGTTCCAAACTATGTAAAACTTTTAAAACTTCCCCTACATGACTCACTAGAGCTTTAGACTACACGTATCTCATGGACCTTGTCCTTTAACGTGTAGTCTCTAGGTCAGGTCTAAGTCTGTGAATAAACTAGTCCTCGCAACTTGCATGCCTGCAAACTACTGATAGATGCCACAAAGAGGCCTTTGAAAATTACCTTCAAACCTCACGATGTTGCAGGAACTTTTCCTTCCATCCTACATTGACAGCAAGACTCGTTACCTTATACTAACCTGACATCCAGACTATACACGTAGTTTTGATCTTCTGATGATTGTCGAAGGAAATATCAGATAACTGTAAGTGCCGATCACCCTCCTCCCCTTCCGTTTTCACGGACGAGGGGATTTTGCAATGGTAGATACCACCTGTAATTCACATGCATCCCACCGCATTGACTTATTACCCTCGATCAATTAAGTAAAACGTGTTTAGATTGCGAATGAGTTTGATGCCAAGGACCAGTACAGATGTTAATAAGAGATTAGCGTTAACTTAATTATTATCATCGGAGAAAAACTTGTACAGAATGTTTATAATTTTTCACCTACATTTTTCTGACAAGATTCTAATATGTGTCCGTTTTTAGATACAGTATTTTAAAAAAAAACAGGTCGGAAAACACCACTGAGACCACCGTAAGTGTTGATCAGGTCTGAACACACCTTTGAGACCGACGTGCGTGTTGATCAGGTCGGAACTTACCACTGAGACCACCGTACGTGTTGATCAGGTCGGAACACACCGCTGAGACCGCCGTACATTTTGATCTGGTCGGAAATGTCACTAAGAGCGCCGGACGTGTTGATCAGGTCGGAACACACAACTCAGACCACCGTTCGTGTTGATCAGGTCGAAACACACCAATACCGCACGTGTTAATCAGGTCGGAACACACAATTGAGACCACCATGCGTGTTGATCAGGTCGGAACACACAACTGAGACTACCATACCTGTTGATCAAGTCGGAAAATATCACTGAGACAACCGTACGTGTGGATCAGGTCGGAACACACCACCGAGACCACCGTTCCTGTTGATCAGTTTGCAAAAAAATGAGACCATCGTACGTGTTGATCAGGTCAAAACACACCATCGAGATCGCCGTATATGTTGATCAGGTCGGGACACAACAGTGAGACCACAGTGCGCGTTGGTCAGGTCGGAACACACCACTGAGACCGCCGTACGTGTTGATCAGGTCGGATTACACCACTGAGATAACCTACGTGTTGATCAGGTCGGGACACACCACCGTGACCACCGTTCCTGTTGATCAGTTCGGAAAACACAAGTAAGACCATCGTACGTGTTAATCAGGTAAAAACACACCACCGAGACCGCGTTGATCATGTCAGAACACACCACTAAGATCATCGTATGTGTTGATCAGGTAAGAACACACACCAGTAGAAACACCGTACGGTTAGATCAGGACGTTACACACCACTGAGACCACTGTACGTGCTGATCAGGTTGAAACTCACCACTGATACAACGTACGTGTTGATCAGGCCATAACACACCACCGATTACGTTTTGATCAGGTCGGAACACACCACTGAGACCACACCTGAGACCACCGTACTTGTTGATCAATCGGAAAAACCACTGAGACTACTGTACGTGTTTATTAGGTCGAAACACACCACTGAAACCACCGTACGTATTGATGAGGTCCGCACGCACTACCGAGATCAGAATACGTGTTGATCAAGTCGGAACACGCCACTGAGACCGCCGTACGTGTTGATCAAGTCAAAACAATCAAATCAGACTACCATACCCGTTGATCAGGTCGGAAAATATCAATGAGACCACAGTACGTGTTCATCAGGTCGGAACACACACATGAGACCAACCTACGTGCTGATCAGGACGAGACTGCCGTACGTTTTTATCCAGTCGGAACACATCACTGAAACCGCCGTATGTGTTGATCAGTTCGGAACACAAAACTTAGACTACCATGCCCGTTGATCAGGTCGGAGAAAATCAATGAGACCACAGTACGTGTTGATCAGGTCGGAACACATCACTGAGACCACCTTCCTGTTGATCAGTTGGAAATGACAAGTAAGACCATCGTACGTGTTGATAACACACCTACGAGACCGCCGTATGTGTTGATAATGTCGGAACACACCACTGAGATCATCGTTGGTGTTGATCAGGTAAGAACACACCAATAGAAACATCGTATGTTTAGATCAGGACGGTACACACAACTGAGACCCCGGTACGTGTTGATGAGATTAGAACTCACCAATGAGACAACGTACGTGTTGATCAGGCCGTAGCACACCAAAGATTACATTTTGATCAGGTCGGAAAGTATCAATGAGACCACAGTACGTGTTCATCTGGTCGGAGCACACAACTGAGACCAACCTACGTGTTGATTAGGTCGGAACACACCAGTGAGACCAGCGTACGTGTGGATCAAGTCGGAACACACACATGAGACCAACCTACGTGCTGATCAGGATGAGAATGCCGTACGTTTTTATCCAGTCGGAACACAGCACTGAAACCGCCGTATGTGTTGATCAGTTCGGAACACACAACTTAGACTACCATGCCCGTTGATCAGGTCGGAGAAAATCACTGAGACCACAGTACGTGTTGATCAGGTCGGAACACATCACTGAGACCACCGTTCCTGTTGATCAGTTGGAAATGACAAGTGAGGCCATCGTACGTGTTGATCAGATTAAAACACACCACCGAGACCGCCGTATGTGTTGATAATGTCGGAACACATCACTGAGATCATCGTAGGTGTTGATCAGGTAAGAACACACCCGTAGAAACATCGTATGTTTAGATCAGGACAGTACACACTACTGAGACCCCGGTACGTGTTGATGAGATTAGAACTCACCAATGAGACAACGTACGTGCTGATCAGACCGTAGCACACCAAAGATTACTTTTTGATCAGGTCGGAAAGTATCAATGAGACCACAGTACGTGTTTATCAGGTCGGAACAACCACTGAGACCACAGTACGTGTTTATTAGGTCGGAACACACCATTGAAACCATCTTAGGTATTGATGAGGTCGGCATGCACTACCGAGATCAGAATACGTGTTGATCAGGTTGTTACACCGCAATGAGACTGCCGTACGTGTTGATCAAGTCGGAACACACCACTGAGACCAACCTACGTGTTGATCAGGACGTTACACAGCACTAGGTCTGTCGTACGTCTTGATCAAGTCGGAACACTACTGAGACCGCCGTACGTGTAAATCAGGTCGGAACACACAACTCAGACTACCATACCCGTTGATTAGGTCGGAAAAAATCACTGAGACCACAGTACGTGTTGATCATGTCGGGACACACCACTGAGACCGCCTTACGTGTTGATCAAGTCGGAACACACCACTTAGACACCGTACGTGTTGATCAAGTCGGAATACACCAATGAGACCGCCGTTATGTTGATCAGGTCGTTACACAGCACTGAGACCGCCGTGCGTGTTGATCAGGTTGGAACACACCAATAAGACCACCGTACGTCTTGATCAGGTCGTTACACAGCATTGAGACCGCCATACGTGTTGATCAGGTGTCGGAACACACCACTGAGACAACCGTACGTGTTGATCAGATTGGAACACCACTCAGACCACCATACGTGTTGATCAGGTCGGAACTCACAACTGAGATCACCGAAGGTATTGTTCAGCACGGAACACATCATTTGTGACCACCGTACATTTCGATCAGGTCGGAACAACCCTAGGAAGACCACTATACCTGTTGATGACTGTTTATAGCTATACCTGACTATCAGATAAATCAAAACAATGCTAAATGTCCATCGCACACGATAGCACGTTTTTGTTTGATTGAATGTGGTTTCACGCAATTTTGCAGCTATGCCTTAACGTCCGCTTTGGAGTAGGATATTAAAGAACCCGACTTTTGGCGAGAAAACTGGTAATCCTGTTGACCAATTTTCGGCTCACAACCTTTGTTGGTGAAAATGTTAGTCGAGTGCATCGTATTTAATAGGATCGGTGAGTGTAAGAGATCAGTATTTACTTTGTACATCATTGTTTTCTTTGTCCGTATAAGAAGTGATTGAAAGAAACTCTCAGAATACATTATCTGACTATAACAGTGTCTATATCTGAGAATGTTACAAGGATTGATTGATTGATTGATATTTGACGGTCTGTATCCCTATGCGCGTTTATTGTCTCACGCTACATTGCTCTCGATTGATTCTAACGTCTAGTGTGGATTTGTGGACTGATCTATCGACTTCTTCAAGCATCTTGTCGATTGTTTCACTGAACGCCTTGCATTTGTTGATTAATGGATCTGGTATGGGATAGTTATCTATCAAATTTAAAAGCTATAAGTTATTAAAGGGTATAATTTGTTTTTAATATAAAATTGTTTTGTTGCATATACATTTACTAATCCAAGGAATAGAACTATCTGGAGACTTCCTGCTTATGAGATTACTCTGTCTCAGTAGGTGAGATAGACAGCACGTTCCAACAGGCACGCACATATTGCCGATAACATTTTCCAACCATTTCGCGCCGGTTCTATTCTGGTTCCAAGACGATGGTATTTCCTTTTTATTAACACAACATTCACAAGTGTCCTCGGGTATAGTTATATGACTTTAGGCGCGGCCTAAATGCAAGGACCGCACATTGGATGATTTATATGACTTTTATAACAGTGCCTTTGCATTCCAGTGGTCACGTGTCGTCTTCTATCAAGTTGACGTCACGAGAATGTCATACGTGGGTTTGTAACTAGCTTTTTTTTAAAAATAGATCAAGAACGAAAACAGCTTGTTTAACACAATATGATTTCTCTTGCAATAATAACTTCAAATTATTTATTAAATTTTTGTAATTTCACTGCGTGACAGCACCAATTTCCGGATGAAAGAAAACCAATATACTAATTTAATTACATAGCTGACCATAAAAACATTTTATGTATTACTGAATTTACCTTAAGTTCACCATAGTGACAACATTATTGTCCCAAAATACCATGTCTTCGCTAAAAATTATCTGACCAGCGCACCTAGTTTAAAGTCTAAGAATGTGTTATAAAGTTTACAAAATGACGTCACTAATAAAGCTAGTTCATTTGTCAGATGGATAGAAACAGGCGCCAGTCTTGTGTTTGTGTTTGTTTTTTGTTTTTTGTTTGTTTTGCAGTTAGGTATAGATTTTTTGGATATATGTATTACCATGGCATAACTTGTAATGTTTCATGTGGCTAAATCTAAGTATGGCTTTAAAGAAAATAACTATTTGTAGCAACTTTTGTTTTTAACCACAACTTCTTGTTTTGAATTGAATGAGGACCAAGTTAAGTAACCAGAGTAATATATGTCGCTGTAATGTTGAGCTTTCATATGAAGATAGGAAAAGTTTTAATTTACATATGTTAACTTTGTTGGTTTATATTATCTATACATGTAACATATACATGTACTAGTTTGTAATTGTTTACTTCGGCGATTTTCGGCAATTTTGCAGCAATATTATCGTGATATGTCGTTAAGTTTCGTATTGGGTGAAAAAAGACTTTCGGTGGGGAAACTCACAATTGTTGTCAGAATAACATCGAGTACAAAAAACCAGAAAACAATTCATAAAGACTACATAGCCTCAAATATCCGTTAAAATAACGTGGACAAAAAAAGCATTTTACCCGAGAGGAAAATAAGACAGATAAAGATACAGATTTTAAATTTTAAAATATTAATGTTAGATAGCATACAATTTTGTGTTATGTCTATTTACATTATGCAGATTACAGCTGTAAGTATAAGTAGTTAGATGGCGTTTATCTAATAATTATATTGGACTTTAAGACTGTATCACGGTGGATATGTTTTAACAGACGTTGTAAATTATACGTGTTTTTATTGGACAAGTACATCAGCTATTGACCAATTCCGCTTGTTGTTCACTATAGATATATCAAAGATGGCACGTGTCTTAATACGCATCACTAGTCGAGAGGGGGCGTAGAGACAATTTGAATAGGAGAAAATATTTTTGATACTCTAAAGGAAACAAGGTAAGAACATATAATTAGCATCAAATAACACGGTGACGTTACATATTTTTTTACTTCAAAATCAGAACAAGCACAAAACAGTAACCAGTGATCTGCTGAAACACTTGTCAAATGAACTTAGCAATAATAGTCTCGTAAGTTTTCTTCATTTGAATGTTCCCTTTTAGTACTCTGACCTTTCTTGGTAGACGAGATATAACTCAATTCTCATCGAGTAAATGCATCCCAATTATGCGTTGGTTTCCTGCGAATACATGTTTTCACCTCATCTTTGTTCGGTATGCCTGACAATTCCTAGAGGTACACCGACCTCCTGACAATTCGGTATACTAAACAGTCAAAACATACAATCAAGACCTTCATTCTGGTCCAGGAAATCAATTGTTCCCGACGAGTACTCTAGTCTCTTCATGATCAAATCGGTATTGTCGTTGAATTATCTGATTATCCGATCTCCTCGTGTTGAATGCAGTCTGAATGATGTTCTCCTAACAATTGTGTTTCTGTTCGGATCACGCGGTAAAACTATAATATTCGATCCAGAGGAGTACTACGACCCATTCTACATGCATGCGGTAAATGACCGATGTTTATACAGTACTAGGTCTCGATCAATTCTTGCGGTATAATTTATGTATCCAGGCGATTACTGCGCCTTTTTCGTTCTGTAAGCGGTACATATGCATTGTAGCTGATGTTCTTCAAATATTTCCAGCGCTTGAGACTTTAGTCGGTTAATAGCAGGCAGCTCGAAGCTAAGACGCAATTGATCACTGATCAGTTTATTAAATATGCCTGTATACAAACTCCTTTTGTCCAGATATTCCTGCCTGTGATCATTTAAGTATTCATGCCGTATAACATAAACAGGTCAATCTTAAATTTGCCCTGTAAAATATATCGTACATTAAAATGTTGTTATGCGATGCTTTTTTGTTGTGATGGTGGGGGTAATTCTAAACGAGCTTTTGGCGGACACTCAAATGTTGCTTAAGTATATCCAAATAGAAAACAATGCCTATAATAAAACGATAAATTCAACAAGCGCAAAATTCCCCAAGTATGGAGTAGTGTCATTCATGAAAGCAACGTAAATTTAACTATTGTATGCAATTGTTGGTAAACTCTGTGATTGAATCGATATCCATCGAACTATGTTTGACATTTAGATTAACGAGACGTTTTCTGTAAGAAGGATTGTTGAAAGGGGCATCGGTGGCCAATTGTTAAAGTAGTCATATACGTGTATCACCAAAGTGTCATTACAAGGGTTGCGAGTTAGAGCTTAATTTTAATCAGGGTGTGCCCGAATCCAAATATTATATTAATGATCACATAATGATCTATAGTCGGGAAAAGCAATAATAGTTTAAGACTTTACGCAGACACCATTTCGAACGAAATACAACTGCAGATGCATTTTCAGGTACACGTCTAAATTATGAATTTTGTTGTAAACATGTGTAAAACGTTAGCTATACAATACCGGCGATTTCTAAAATGTTTCTAATGCAATGTCACTGCTAGTTGTTAAAGCCACCAAGAAAACTTTTTAATATCAACCCTCCCCCTTCTGCCAGGATTTTACCGCCGGTTGGCCGTTTATGTCCATTTGGACATAAAGTGCAAACCCGTGGTAAAAGCAGTATATATTCTTGCCCTTAAAGAATTATTTCGATCCCCATGTATGCCCCATTTATAAGCCAAATTATCCAAATTTGACATTTCAAACTATAAAGAGATAGCAAGAGCTCATAATATAGGAGAGATTTTTAATCAGACATTACATGACGGACGCGCTAAATATATAACGTCCATGAATTTATTAAGAAAAAAATATAGCGCTCATGAAAGGCTGGCGAACAATAGATCATATGTTTCCAATAAATTACTTCATACCAAAATATATATGAAACAATAAGTCAAAACCACTACATACATGTTATGTAGATTTTAAGGGAGGGTTTGACTCCATTCCACATTTACATCTTTTTTTACAAACTTAAATCCATAGGAATAGGTTCAAAATTTTAATTGTTTTGATAAATATTTACAGCTGTTCAGAATCGTGTGTTAGAATTGATAAATATGTAGAACACACTTCTTTTATTTAAACTTTGGATTAAGGCAAGGATATTACCTTAGATCAAATTTGTTTAATATTTATCTAAATGACTTGCCTACATATTTTGATAGTTCATGTGACCCGACCCCTTTAAATGATTCGACACTTAACATTCTAACGTATGCTTATCATGTGGGTCTGTTATCTGTTATCAACATCAGAGTGTGGATAACACCCCCCCCCCCCCGATAACAAAACTGTGTAAACAAACTATCTGCATTTGCTAACAAATGTGGAATACCATAAACAGAATTAAGACCAAAGTGCTTGTCTTTAGCAAAGCCGGGAGATTAAAAGATATTAAAATGAAATATAAAGATACCTTGAATCAGTAAAACATTACACATATCAAAGCATTAATTTCAGTGTTTCAGTTATCTATAAAAAATGCGAAGATACTTTTCCTGGTGATAAACCAATGCCTACAACAATGATACATATATTTAATCATATACTCAAACCCATTCTATTGTATGACGATCAGAAATATAGTGGTCATTCAAATAAAATCCAATAAAGGTTTTGATCAATACTTATCAAAAGAAATAGAATTCCTAATTATAGAAAAAATACATACAAAATTTTTCAAATAAACACTAAAGGTGACAAACACAACCTCTAAATATTGCCTGTCGAGAAAAACTAGGCTCTCTGCCTTTGATCCTTAATATAATTAAAACATGGGTAAGTATTATTGCCATTTTCTTGGAGACAAAATAGTAAATACTTTATTACATGAAGCATGCAATTTACATCTGAATATATATATATATATAACATCAAGATGAATATTTTGTATATAATATATCAATTAAATACTGTATAAATATTTATTTTCTGTTGGAAAGTTTTCATAACATAATTAAACTGTTGTACAACAAAAATTAAATTTGAATTGATCGATCTTGCATGGTTTTCATGGTTTCTCACCAAATGTCAGATAGAATTGTCCAATTATATAGGTTTGACTGAATGTTTTACACAAAATAATGCACATGCAACGTGCTATTGTAAGTAAAATCATTCTATTGTTGTTTACCTTTTGCATTAAACCAAGAAAACAATAATAGGATTGTTTACAGTTAACAAAATAGGAATTCTGAAGTCTAAAGTAAGAGAAATAAAGACAATAATAAACATTTTATACAAATTATTGAATCCTACTAACGTTAGTGTAATGCTTATTTAATTTCTTACAGAATAATTCACATGGCAGAAATATCAAAAATTTGCACTATATGTGACGAACGTCACCTATACAAACAGTCCACCGACTGGTGTACTGAATATGAGCAGGCATTATGTACTGAATGTAAAGAGTTCCATGCAATTTCGAAAGCATCAAAAAACCATGCTACAATTCCGGTCAAAGACTATCAGACACCATCCATCGCGTCTGCTGGCGGCTCCTGCAGCGATCATGATGAAAAATACTAGATGTTTTGCCAAAGTCATGATAAGCTTCTTTGTCCGCAATGAACTGAAGGACATTTGGACTACAAAGATGTGATAGCGTTAAGTAAGATTATTAAGAACGTGAAGACATCAGAGACCTTCCGAGAAACCGAACAGTGTTTGGTCGATATCAGTGAGAATATCTTGAATATTGAGGATAAACTTAAAGACAAAATAAAACTATTTAATGACCAAAAGGAGATACTTCTGTCTGAAATTACTCAAATCCGCCAGAAAATAAATGAACACCTTGATCAGATGGAAGTTGTTGTGAGGAAAGACCTTTTGGACATAGAACAAATTGCCAGAAAAGAGATAGAGACTGCGTTAAAACTTCTTAAAGAAAAGAGAGAAAACAATTCCTCTTCGATACGTCAACTCAAGAATGTGATAAAACATTCAACCGATCTTCAAACATTCTTTGCATTACGACAGATTTCGAGTGAGATTACAACAACCGAAAAGTTTCTTCAATCAATCATTGAAAGTGGACATCTTGACAAAATTGCACTTGTGTTAAGTGTAAATGAATTGTTTAGAAGCATTCCAGATAATATCAAAACATTCGGGTCCGTCCGTGTAATTACAAGCCCAAGTGATCTTTCTCTTGTTAAGCTAAAGAGAAGCAAGCTCAGTTAGTTGGTGTGCAGTATGCATCTATTCAAATTATCAAACTGGAACTAACACATAAAGTTAAGACTAACCTTGATACTATACGTGGATGTGGTATCCTAATGGACGGTAGACTGATTTTCTGTGATCATTCGTCACAGAAATCTTTAGTTGTTACTGATAATGACGGTAAATTCTTGTGTCAAGTAGCAGTAAAGCCTTACAGTGCCTTTGATGTTACGTGCATAAGTAACACGACTGTCGCCTTGACAACCGGTTATCATTCACCTTCTGGAATAACCATTATAGATATCAACAGTGGCAAAAATTTAAAGTTCATTGCCAAAGACAGTCGTTGTTATGGTATAACATCAGTGAACGGATCACTTGTGTATTGCGTTGAAGGAAAGGGAATCGAGATGATGGACGTCAATGGTGAGAACACATCAACCGTTGTCAAATGTGATTTGCCACACTATTGCTATATTGCTTCTTATAAAGACAAACTGTACTACAACAATCCCAGCACTAGTACTATCACCTGTTGTGACATGAAAGGTAGCACGATATGGACATTTACAGACCAGAAATTTCTTTATAATTCACGTGGAATATCAGTCAATAATGACGGACACGTGTACTTTGTTAGTAATGCGGGTATTACTGTGATAGTGTTGTCTGCCGATGGACAAAATAGTAGACAAATTTTGTCGGAGAAGGATGGCCTCAATAATGCAGCAGCAATAAACTATGAAAGAAGCAGGAAACAACTTCTTGTAGCTAATTACTACAATACTTGTTTCCTTTATGACGTGTACAAGTAGTCTTTGACTTAACTTTACAATTGTTCCATGTTTTTTCCTCCTGATTTCTAATATATGTTTTGATAGAAGCAAGTGATGTGTTAAAGATTAAAAATTGACGCTTTCGTCAACAAACAAATTAACACGCAGTGTAAACAATTACCTGACATTATTAAATAAATACTGGAACTCTTAGAGAACTGTTGTTGTCAAGATGGTTTCATTTAAATATATTTCAAATTCAAGGTTTTTTACCTTCCCACTAACATAATATGAAACTTAATCATTGTTTATTTAAATAATTATTTGGACAACAATAAACGTTAAAATAACTTATTTAATGACAAAGAGACGTTATATTTGTTTCCTTTCTATGTACTCCTCCAGAGGTAAGAAAATACGACTTGTTGCTTTACGACATGTAATCCTTAACGCTTCCATTAAAATATCGAATATATTGGCATCATTGAGCAGGATTCTGTTTTTACTCCTTGTGTGTTGTGTGTTTTAATATGTTTTTTTACTTATTGTGTGTTGTGTGTTTTAATATATGTTTTTTTTAAATATTGTGTGTTGTGTGTTTTAATATATGTTTTCTTACTTATTGTGTATTGTGTGTTTTAATATATGTTTTATTTACTTATTGTGTGTTGTGTGTTTTAATATATGTTTTTTTTAACTTATTGTGTGTTGTGTGTTTTAATATATGCTGTGGCCAGTTATTTCTCTGTCCAAATTGACTTACTACTTTTATCGGGTCTTAGTATTTTTTGCTATCATTTTAACAAAATTCTGAAAAGAAACCGACAGTACAAAAAGAGCAAAAAGTTAAGGACAATCATTACATACCCGGATATAGTCAAACATATAAAACGCAAATCAAAAACCAAAAACACAAAAAACAAAGCGAGTAACCTGAACTGTACATAATCCACGGATCTCTGGACGAGTAAGCAGTGCCTACCTCAAATTAGAGACCATCGATTTACTCATTTTCATGTCTATAAAAAAGTCATATCCAGGAATATGACAGACTACCCAAAAAGTGTTTGTATGTGTACAAATGTGCCTTTATTCATCCACAATAACAAGGATTTTTACCTTGCCATATTTCAAACATGTCACTCACTAGGCTTTCCATATTACAACAGTTCAAACAATGATTAAATCAATATTTCTTCTTCATTACTCGTAAAAGTTTGATAGAGAATCAATATATGTCCGGTCTGTCAATCAAAATGGTCTTAGGGGCTAAGGTGGCCAAGTATTTAAGGTAGTTCGTCTAATAATTAATCACGTAGTCTGTCAACAGCGATATTGCAGGATAGAGTCCCACTGCGGGCATGGTGCGCTCGTCTTCAAACTTAATTGACAAGAAATGCCAGTTGTCATACCGAAGGTCGGGGTTATCTCCGGGTACTCCGGCCTTCTCCCCCGAATAAAACAATGATATAGCTGAAAACTTGCTGAAAGTGGCGTTAAACAACTTTCAAACAAAGAAACATACAAAAAATTGTCTTGGTACTCCGGCCTTCTCCCCCAAATAAAACTATGATATAGGTGAAAAATTGCTGAAAGTGGCGTTAAACAACTTTCAAACAAACAAACATACAAAAAAATTGTCTTGTTCTAAACTGGTTAGTTTCATTTTAAAAGATTGATAATAAACTCAACCAAAATAGAATTTCCAGCTGTATTAATTTTCAACTGTACATCAAATGGTATTGATGATACCTCTACTAGACTTTTGATTTCGGAATGCCTAGCCCCTCGAAATGTAGTTATTTATGTTTCTGTATTTCTGTAGTTAATTCTGTTTCGCTCTTTTTTGTTTTTGTTATTTTTGCTTCACCGAGACAACGAAAAGAAGGAGCATAAAATTTGACATATCTTGGAGATATGATTCCTGGTGGAATTTGTATTTAATTTGTGATCGTGGTGCCGTTATAAAATGCAAGAAGTCTGCTTTAGTTTTAATTAGATTGACTACATCTTTTACATATGATTAGTGGTAAAATCTATATAATTTTTATATTGTGTTGCTGTTCTAATATCCAAGAAGGCTTCCATCACTAAACAGTTTTACAAAGAATCTATGGAAAATACTAGGTCCTTATATACGTTTTTGGTACAGACAGGTTGATCTCCCAATTGTGATAGAAATAATATGTGTTTTCGCAGCGAAACGAGCGGAAAGACAAAGAAAAATTGTATCACTAGTGGAAGATCTGCTAGGCTTTCACAAAAAGAGCATAAAAGTATCTTTTTCTTTCTTAAACCAACATCTTTTAGATCGCGATATCATATACACTCTCCATTGTTTAATATATGTCAACAAATCAGAACGCTCGAAACAACAACGTTAAACAAGAACGTTTTTTTATGTTACCGGCGTTTGGATTGAATGATGCAACGAGTACAGTTGAGTGAGTGTGAGCTCATCTAGATCTGTACTGGGTCATCTGTTCCAGAAATTGGCCTTTTACAATATTTTCTTATTTTAACTAATATAAATCATCTGAAGTCTATACGGATTTCTACACTTGTCATTTTTGTTTTTCTAAAATACATGTGAAATAGTTATCCAAACACAAGATAGCTGTCAGAAGTATGTTCTTATAAGTGAAATGAAAAATCCTTGATTCTGAAAATTTGAAAAAAATGATATCAACTTTGAACTAAATTCTTTCTCTGAATTTCAAAGTGGCGTAGATAAGGCTTGTTATGAATTCAAAACTATTCTTTATAAAATCACAGCAGAGTGTTCTTAAAGAACAAATAACAACACAAAGTATGAACACATAAAGAACCTTCAATGTTCTGACAATACCTTTAGAGATTATAAACAAGTGACTAACGCTTTTGATAGAAAGCTGAAAAATAGTGCATTTAACTCTGAACTAAAGAAACCATTCCTTGATTACTTTAAAACATTGAAGAAATTAATTAAGAAAACGAAGGTTCATGCCAGCATAAAGATATAACTTGTGAATTATATTGAAAATGAATTGAAAACAATTCCAACAGATCTTTAATTTGAACCAGTACATTACACGTTAACTAAATAGATAAATATCCTTTTTAAAAATGCATTTGTCAGTTTTGGTGTAAGGATACGCAGAATAAAGAAGATTGTGTCTCGTTTGGAGGTTGGGCGGGTAACTGTTGACAAACACATACAAACACAATCTTTGTTGTATTTTGCCAGACTCAATTCATTCGACATTAACTTATTATAAGTTTTGACCTGAGGAAATCTTTAGTTTCAGACGAAACTATATATAAATAATTCTGGGTAACTTATGTAAAGGATAAATATAGACGAAATAAATCTTGAATATGATAGACAACTAGCACAGAACAAAAAAGTGTTAAAGCCATAAAAACATTAAAATTGTTTACCTAACTGATAAAGAAGAATTTTATAAAAATGGTCTAAATAAACTTTGGTTCAATTTTTTGTAAAACTTCTTGGTATGAACGAAGCAATTTTCTAGACAATATAAATATCATCTCATCAATAATAACGTTTTGAGCGTTATGATAACGTGTTCAATATAGAGATTACTCCAGACGCACAAATGCAATTAAAGCGTTTTTGATATTTCTCTTAATTTTAAGTTTACTTTCATTCGCATTATTCAGTAAAAAGCCATATACATTACGTAGAGTTTAAGTTATATGTGCCGAATCAAAATAAATTTTATTCGTACACGTAGATCCGTAGTTTTGAGCACTTTATATTAGAATAAAATGTTAAATGTTTGATAGTAAATCCTGACGTTAACTTAATTGTATCAATAGTAAATAACAGTGCACGACGAAACAGGTTTAACACATTTCCCCCTTTTTGCATTAAAATTCATCATTGAATCAAGTGATTTTAATTAAATGTACAATATTTCGCTAAATATATATTGTGTCAAGTATAGAACACTTTTTTCATGTGTAAGAAAGAAACTTATTTTTTTTATTCCAATTAAGGGTCCTTTACATGGTATGGCACAACACAGACACGAATATGATTATTAAAGTACTTGTATATAAATACAACAAATTAAAGGGACAGAGCCAAACATACGATATAAATAAACTGTAGATCATAGTTATTAAAGCTACTATTTTTCAATATATTTAGTAAAATATTACACAATATAAAACCATTTGTTACATATCCAGACATACATGTACTATATAATATAGATCATAGTTATTAAACTTACTATTTGTTTTCATTATTATATTAACATATTACACAATATATAAAATAGCAAAGGAACCCGATTGTAAAACAAGAGCCGAAAGTCCAGGGACAATTACAAATCCGGATATAGACGAACAAATCCAGGAATAGGAAAGACTATTATGACTCATCGAAAATGTCCAATCGTATTTGAGAGATCGATTTACCATAACGATCTATTAAGTCATGATGAAGGAACAAACTTTAGTACAACACAACTTTGTTTGAGCAGTTTACCAGTCAACAGCAGTAAGCGGCCTGAAAAATCAAAATAGCGATCGCAGGATCTACAATAACGTAAAAAAACTATAGGTTATGTACACAACATACTTTTGGAGATGCTGGAATGTTGCTGCAATGAACGAGAAGTTTCCAATTGGCATTTTCTTAGCTATGTCATTTCCTCCAGATTTATTGGGGATTCATGCTTATAATTGTACAAATGTATAATACAAATATTACTTGCCTTTTTTCTTGACTAAGTGAGATAGATTTAATAGAAAAGTAAAATATATTGTTAAGCATTTTATATACCTAAAAGTTCAACTGTGGTTCGGTTATTGCTCTTCGTGGTATCATTAAGTTTCAAATAAATTTTAATCAAGAGAACTTTAACATGTTGTTGTTTAATTGAATTTACTGTCTTACATTACGTACAATATATCATGTGAGCATCCCGTTTGGTAATTAAACTTTCAAGAATCTGATTATTAATCTTTTTATGCAAACAATGTTTCGTGGTTGTTGCCAGCATGTATTTGCGATCAACATCAAATTTTGCGGTATAAATCATTCTCATTTAAAAACAACAAAATAGTGTCATTAGAGAACGTTTTAAACAGAGCGCCTTATACAGACAAAATAGATTAAGATAATGTAGAGAAAAACTCCGACCTGCAGTAAAAATAACTGGCAATCCTTGTTAATTAAGATGAACTCGAGTAAACCCTGACCGCAGTGACTCGAACCCGCAACCTCAGCGTTTACATACCACATGATCCATGGTAGATGACTTACTCCCTTAACCACTCGGCACATAACAACCTGATGCAACCACCATGAATATGAGGTTCAAAACATAAGTCACCACTTTACTAACTGAAACAAAAAGCAATCAAAGGATGTGCCGATGACAAAATGTAAATAAAATGAATATTTTAAGTGCTTTCGGAATCTACAATCACCAAATTTACTTTCGCTAACACAAAATTCGTACATCAGCATCAAGGTGTTCCCTCCTCGTATTCTAAAAGTAGCCAAGCAATGAAAGTTACAAAGATAACGATATAAAGAGATCTCAAAGCCACAGAACTATGCACAGAACTTCAACCTCAGAGTATACCTTAAAGTACAAGAGTTGTTACCTACGGCAGCAAATCCGGTATAATGCTTAAAATTCCAGAAATTTGGTCATTGTAAAAGCCGATCGCAATGCTTTTGAAAACGGATGGTTTTAGATGTTCAGAATAATTCCATGTAGTCTTCAAAGTACTAAATCATATAGTATTGCTTCGTTGTGGAAGCCCTCGTAAATTTTTCCAACCACTGCTCCTTCTGTGGAAAGGAAAAAGAAATAACGAAATTGAAGTTAAAAAAAGCATTACACGTAATGAGGCTCGTCACATCCTCTCTGCAAAGAGTGAGTGATCCGTTCTTCATGCAGCTACTTTATATTACCGTGTTTTTAAATGAGTAATGAAACTCAAAGAAAAGCAGACAATTTTCTACTTTGCAAATGCAAGGCTAAACCCTTTGAACTCTTTTTAGAAACATTGAACAAATATTTTACTCCTTCTAAGAAACTTTCCAACATCATTTTAACTCAATACTTAAACATTATCCAAACAAACTTCTTAACCATGCAATACTTTTCATTCTGATAGAAGTAGACCAAAACAACTCAACCATTTTCCATGAGAAAACCTGTTCGTCTGCAGAACTTTGAACGTATTGATGACATTGCCACCTTCGAGTAGATCCTCAAAGTAGATCACCAAGCGGAATTGTAGAGGTTTTAATGCAAATTGTAATGAAGACACCTTACTTGGGGGTAATAAAAGCTCACTTTATACGACATCTTTACAATTTACGGTATGTTAATCACGCATATTGATTAGCATTATAGAACTGATGGGGTCTCTACTGTTATGGTGTCATATCAAATTGTACGTAGTCTTGTTGTCTACGGTGAACTACAGGAAGTTGCTGTAGAATATCTTAGGACAATTACTCTGTGCCCGTATATATATCTCCAAACTTACATTTAAATTTGATTTTTACCTAACTGATTAATTACCAGTTTTCATACCGAAGGTCGCGGGTTTTCTCCGGGTACTCCGGTTTCCACCCAAATAAAATATTGACGCCATTTTATAACTGAAAAATTGCTGAATGCCGCATGAAATATCATTCAAACAAACAAGCAAATCATATTTATTACTGGAGTCTTAATTTTGTTTATATAGTATATATTATACTATATAAGTGACGAAGGAAGAAAAATTGAAGGCTTGATGTCTCCGAAAGAGTTTTTGATCATGGTTGCATTCCAATTTTTGATCATGTGGAATGGTTGCAGTAACGATTCTCCTTATTATAGTAGAATTTTTACATTTGTGTAAAAATGAACGAGATAATTGGGGTAGCGCATAATATATAATCAAGCGTGCCTCAATTGAACTTGCATTTTCAAAAGAAATTGTGAGTTAAACCAAGGAGATGGAAAGAAAACCTGTATTTGTAGAAATAAAGAATACAGTGACCAATTATAAATTAGATTCGACTCGTTTCAATGAAAATATCAGGCATTTATGCCTGATAAACAGTTTCGGCTTCTTAATAAGTTTAGTGTAATCTGTGCGTGGATATTAAAATTGATTTGGGAATACAACAGTGTTTCTAGTGTGGTACATTAACATTGTTTTTACGTTGTTTTAAAATCAATACCCACCAAATTTGTATTGATTTAAGTATAAATTATTCTGCAACTAGTGCTTTTCTCCGCTGTTATCATTTTAGCTAATAAGCTGGGTTTAGAGCTACACAAACAAACTTTGTAAGGACAATTGCGAAGTACAAAGACAGTATATTTATCTTTTCCTTCAAATATCAATTTGCTGTTAAGGCAGTTTGTCATCTGCTATTGATCACCTGAGATTAGGGTTCGGGTCTCCCTGAGGACTCCATCATAATCTATAATCATCACCTGCTCTGTCAACACTGAGATTAGGGTTTGGGTCTCCCTGAGGACTCCATCATAATCTATAATTATCACCTGCTCTGTCAACACTGAGATTAGGGTTTGGGTCTCCCTGAGGACTCCATCATAATCTATAATTATCACCTGCTCTGTCAACACTGAGATTAGGGTTTAGGTCTCCCTGAGGACTCCATCATAATAGACAAGAATTGCCAGTTTTCCTACCGCATGTTCGGGGTTTTCTCCAGTTTCTCCGGCTTCCTATCCAATAAACAATTAGCACCATGATCAACGTGAAAAATTACTGACGGTGGCGTTAAACAGTTTTCAAACAAAAAAAAAAAACAATGAATTTACTGTTCAAGCACATTCTGTTCCTAATACTCAATGTATATGCACTAATGAACATTTATAATGTCATTATCAATAGTTTGATGTATTTTAGATTATTTGAATACGATACTTCTTTAAAATTTTTACTTTAAGAGCGAGGTTTTATAAATATTAAATATGTACGTTTTGGATGAAATATAGGATAAATAACCCATGATCTTCAAAACTTAACGACGTATTTAATCTAAATCCAAAGAGCGACTTGCCCCGGTTGTTAAAATATTTTGATTGCTTTAAAAGATTAACATATTATCATACGACATACAGAAGTAAATAGAAATGTTTGCATTTCTGATTATTATATGTTACTGAATTTGAGTTGAAATATTTTAGGTCTTGACTGTTCATCTTGGACGAAAAAAAACTTCTCTGTTTGAATTAAATATAAACTATACTAACTTATAATGACATTTAAAGTTTACTACGTTACTTATACTTGTTTAACGAATGCTACAGTTATATAATGTTTTAAAGCATTATAATTCATGTTTCAAGTGCTCTAGGTCAGAGACAACATTTCACACGACGACCCACACGTTGAAGCATTAAATTATAGATTGTGTTCTAATTCAAATAATAATTCACGCAATACTGCAAGTCAGACCCAAAAGAGACAAAACAAATATCATAGAATATGTATTTCTGTTATAAAACTTTTAATATCACCTTTATAGTCTTCATAACATATAGTAAAACTCAATACTTGACTGACGACTCGTTTAATCTGTGATAGTCAGTATTTTATTATGCAGATTTATGTAATATAACTGGGAATATGCAAAATGGGTTCCTTGTGCTCGAACAACAGAGCTGCCGAAGCGTCACCAAATGGAAGGCGCTATCATTGGGAGTCTTGTTAGGTCATAATAGTTGTTTAGAGAGTAGTTGCACTACAAAGATCATTTTAATTTGTAGATTTTCAAAAAGAATAGGATTATTGTAATGGCTAGAAAGGTTGAATATAGCTAACGTATATGTTTGATAGACTTCGAACTAGCATTTATTCAAAGAATCAATCATATACTATTACATTTTGAATCTGTCTATTATATATTTATATTAAGGTATGAATATGTCATGTTTAGCTTATTAACGTTAAATAAAAAACATTAGTTTATTTTGCGGTACACAAGTTTTTTTTTCAATCATCGTAAACAAAAAAAAATTATATAATATCATCAGATACCAGGGTTATACAATCTAATACGAATACAAAAATAAATAAATGTATTAGCTAATAGAATGATTTATTATTAATCTTTCAACGGAACCCTGAAGAAATGTAAAGTTTTGATATATAAGTAAAAACACGTGTCAGTTCATTCTGGTGAATGAAGTTAATAACAAAAAATAAACACCAAGAAGACTGTCAAAAAGACAATCCACAAATACACGTTCACGAAACCAGCAAACTTTTGAACAAACAGCCAACAATATAGCAACTACAGCAATAGTCATTCAAATTACAGTCTATTGTCAAAAAACTACTGCTTATTGTTATGTGCATAAATTTGAAACCTTAATAATCATTTTGCACAGGAGTCATGGTGTTAATATAAGGAGGTAAAATCTTAATCAATATTACGTTATTTATGGCACAAAAATATCACGTTTGCATATCTGATTATTAGGTATGATATTTTAGTGTTAATGTGTCATACACTTTAAAATTTCCAACTAACTGGGAAATTAAATATATTTCACACAATGAAATCCTTGGTCTACAAACAGAGTATTTGCAGATTAAGTAAAGTGTAAGTTTTTTACAGAACTTTCATTAATTATAGCAGACAAAACCATTTACAGCATATGTGACAAGATTCCTATATGCAAACAGTCCACTGACTGGGGTTTTAAATGTGAACAGGCATTATGTGCTGAATGTAAAACGGCCCATGGAATTTTAAACATCTCTAAAAATCACGATACAATTTCTACCACAGACCATCAGACTCTAGATCCATCAATTTCCTCTATTGTCAGTTACTGCAGCGGTCATCAAATACCAGATATTTTGCTAAACTGATGATAAACCTATCTGCCTGCAATTTTTTGAAGAACATTCCTACTGCAGAGATGTAAAACCTTTACGTAAACTAATCATAAATGTGAAGACATCAGAAACTTTTCGGGACGCTGAACAGTGTTTGATAGATATTCATGAGAACATCTTAAATATTGAGGATACAATTAAAGACAAAATAACAATCTTGAATGAGCAAAAGGAGATAATTATGTCTAAAATTACAAAATCCGTCAGGAAATAAATGAACACCTTGATCAAATCAAAGTAGTATTGAGGACAGACATTGGTGACAAAACAAAAAGCCAGAAAAGAACTAGAGACCACCTTAATACTTCTTAAGGAAAAGAAAGAACAAAATTTATCCTCAAAACAACAACTCGAAAATGTAAGGCAACATGCTTCCAATCTTCGAACATTCTTTTCATTACGACAGTTATCGTCTGTGGCTACCACAACATAAATATTTCTACAGTCAATCATTGATAATGGACATCTTGATAAAATCGCACTAAAGTTCTGTGTTAATAGAAATTTAAAAAGTACTTTAGATGAAATTAAGACATTTGGGTCTTTCCATGCTGCGAAAAACCCTCGTGATCTTAATCTAGTTAAACAGAAAGTCACACAAGCTCAGTTAGTTGATGTACAGTCTAAATCGATCCAAGAAATCAAACTCAAATTAACAAAGTCCATTTCCAATAACATAACTCAGATATGCAGATGTGATATCCTACCGGACGGTAACATTATCTTCTGTGATTCAGTATGAAACGAATAGTTGGTACTGATGCTAAAAGTTTGTTTGAAGTGCCATTACAAGCTTACCATGCCTTTGATGTTACATGTATCAGTGACAAAGCAGTCGCTATTACAACAGGCGGTTACGCACCTAATGGAATAATCATTATAGATATCAGCAATCGTAAAATATTACAATTCATCCCCAAAGATTACTGTTGTTGTGGTATCACATCAGTGAATAGATTACTAGTGTCTTCCGTTACAGGAAAGAGAATCGAGATGATGGATGTTAAAAGTAAAAACACAAGAACCATTGTCAAGTGTAATTTACCAAAAGTTTCATATATTTCTGCATACAGCGACAAACTGTACTACACCAACCACAAATAAAGTAACACCGTTACATGTTGGGACATGAAAGGTAACACAATATGGACATTTAGAGATAAAATTCTCTTAGTAAACCACACGGTATATCGGTCGATAACGAAGGACACGTTTTCAATAATGGAGGTAATGGTGCAATAGTATTGTCTGCTGATGGACAACAAGGCAGACAAATTCTCTCAATGGAGGACGGTCTGTATAGTCCAGTAGCATTTAAAGAAACACGAACCGACATCTTGTAGCTAATTTTACAAATACTAGTTTTCTCTATGAAGTGTCAAAATAGTGTCTAACTTCTAACTTCAAAATAGTTTGTTGTCATCATTTTGTATCTCGGCTGGAACTTGATCTTCAAATGTAGAAAATTTAAACTTAGTGTTATCAATTTTTTTTATTTTATAATGATTGAATAGAGGAACTCGAAAACAAAAAAAATGTAGCCAAGAAATATTTTATTATATTTCAAACAGAAAACTGTTTGTCGGAATATAAACTGCATGATTACTAGTTTGACAGTTAGTTGATAATAAAGAGGATAATTAACCTTAAAGGGAAACCTCGCACCAAATGACAATTTTATGTTATTCTTTAAATAAATAGAAACATATTTGTTTTTGATGTTTTATTGTGTTCTTTACCGTTACGCTTCTAGGGTGGATTAAAGGTGGTAAAATTTTGTAAATGGGATGGCCGTCATATTGACAGAAGTTACCACGAGACTGCAGGTTGTGACGTAATAAACTGCATTACCACCTAAATAGGATGAATAACCCAGATTAAAAATATGTTTCCGTGCCTTTGCTCTTTGAAGATTATAAAAACTGAGGCGATTACTAATGGCCAGCTGACAACATAAGATTACCAAGTACTATAAATGCTTACTTTTAGACACAATTTTTTGCCTGTCTTTATTTATTAACTCAGATAGAATTTACCTAAAAAATATTTGTAAACAAAGGATATATTTATATTATTAGTTTTAAACATAAAATAAAATACAGTAGATAATTGTGCAGTTCTTGAAACGGAAGTTGTACCTTGACGTGAAAATTTTACTGGTAAATCATTTCTCGTTTATAAAGGGTAATAAGCAACTAAGCAAGTAATCAAACAGGACGTGTATTGCAATTACAAGATCATTTAACGCCGACAATGAAGTATAAATATTCGGACATTTTCAAAAGCTAACAAGAATGATTAGAGTTTAGTCATGTAATTCGAAATTAGCACGACACGCCCTCCCTTGCCAAGAACAGGTATGATTTGAATACACCGAAGTGTCTGAGCAGAGGATGTATGTCAGATTTCGAATACCGTAAGATGCCAGGTCACAGGAAATGTAAAACTGACACCGTGACGCGAATATACACTCGTAAAATTTTTGAAACTGTTACGCACACGAGCAATAAATTGAACCAGTAATAAAATAATAATAAGAATAAATGTACTAAACACGAGGTGTAATTGTGATAGGAGAAACAGAGTATTTAAAAATATCGCATCTTATGACCGTTATTTCTTGGATAGTCAATTTCGCAAATATTTTGTATAAAAAGTTTCGTTCAATAACTTGCATAATCTGATTTTACACGATATAAGTTGAGAATTATAATACGCATAATTTTCAATTTAATTCATATTTACGGGCACAATTACAACTAATATTCGAGGAAAAATGAAAATTAGGTCACCCGAATAAAGATTACTCTACCATTTAACTATACCCCAAGCAACATGCTGCAAAATGATCTTCGCATACGAAGTTGAAACTGTTACGAAGTAAAAGTCGGGTTTTTTGCTTATATCAGGAATACGAAATGTAGTCTTGCCATAATCTCGTACTATAGTACAACCTCCGTTATTGACCGTTTCGCGTTATTATCCCGAGCACATAAGATGCATCACACAATTTTAGTAATGTTTGTGTTAGATTTAGTTTGTTTTCTTTGTTCTCTATTTTATTGGTCTCATTGTGCCTTTTTGTATTAAATTTCTAGACAAGTATTTATCATTGATAAAAATTTTCTCCAAAAAGCAAACAAAGCCGTCCTCCCCAAAAACCTTCAAAACCAACAGATATAGTGAGTCATCACAATAGGTTATAATACAAAAATCTTGATCAGTCATTTTAAGGGAATGCATTATAAAGGGCTTTATCGATTGAGAAACCAAGCAGTGTTTCTGTTATATTCAGAACAGACGGAGAACCTTTTGAAACTCCTTTTCTACATCTAATACAACAGTCTTGACACACAATAAGCGTGGTACATTTAAAAACAACATTATAAGCATGTTAAAATTGAGGGATAATCTACGTTTTGCAAGTGATTCAAGCTCTTAAAATTAGTTTTTTCTACAAATTAGTAGACGTTTGACCTCTTGACGCATGATGATAATACTTTCATCGATTTTTACTTGTTAATAAGGGACCTGTCAATATTAATTGGGGTGTTAGAACCGGTGCATTTCAAATGAGCATGTTCTATTTTCTTAAAATACAAACAAAGTTGCTGTCATACATCAGATATGTAATAACAAAGGGAATAATTGTATGGTTACATTTCAGTATGATTGTTAAACAAATTGTGTGATTACAGAATGTTGGTTTTGAATTGAAACGTCCGAAATTTGTTTTGCATTGATGATATCGTTATGAAAAATTGTTTTCTTATCAGTGCCAAAAATAACAAATCTCGAAGTTCAACCATAAAAAGTGTATGTGCTATTGCATTTTGCACCAGTCCCAACACCCAACAAATGAAGCCGTACGAGCATGTCATCTATCAAATCGTCATATGAAGAAATGCAATGTATATGCAGTTGATATTGTTAGTAATGGTAACTATTTGGTTTGGAAGACAGGGCTATTAAAAATAATAACGGCAAAATACAGACGAAAGTCGATGTCCTTTATTCACATGAAATAGGACACCTTAAGGTATCCGGCCCATAAATGACCACGTGACCATAGTTAGTGTCCCGGATGTCCATTAAGAAACAAGACAATATTTACCTATAGATGATAAAATAATCTTGTTGGAACCGCTTAATATTTGTTTTATTAATATGAGGTCCAAAAAAGCCGTTACATTAAAATGTAGAAGCTTCCTACGTAAACGAAATCGTGTACACATAATTCCGGTATAATTTTATTGATATGGTGTTATGTTGCCGTTCTGAAATGGACAAGGGTAAAACAGTATACCCCGTCTTCTTCGAAATACTGAACGGTCTAAAATAAAAGCACTGTTTAAACACAATGGACCCATAACCTAAAAGACCAAGGTCACGTTAAATATCACTGGAAAACCTCACATTCTATATACAAACTGCCATTCTACATACAAACGGCAGATCCATGAAATCGTAAGTTTAAAGATTCATAAACAAACGCCTAACATATAAATTGGACCAAAGAAATATTTATCGCAATTGGACAGAAATAAAAAAGCATGCACTGCATACCAATTCACACACTAGAAATAATATAAAATTATGTTCATCCTATTCAATCGATCTTCGATCACAGGCTAGTAGTCTCTAAAGTAAACTTATTTATCTATTATAATGTATAAGAAAAGTCTCAATATAGATTACTTGAAATCTCACTAATAATATTCTCTGATGTTTCAGCTATTAGAGCCAATATATCATTTCAAATCTTACTCTGGGGGTTGTGTAAATCTAACCAACTGGAATCAACGAACTCACCCAGGTGTTACAATTCAATAAGACATAATTATGTTTATATGTAAGCAATAAGTATACAAAAGAAGTTAGGTGTTTTCATCATAATGATTCCACTCTTGGAGGAAATATTACACTTCTATCCTACATCAAGTTCTCTATAAGTAGCCCTAGATGTAACTGACTACACAGCTTTCATATTTACAAGTACTAACAACAACTAATCGTCTATTTAATTAAACAACAGGTTTTCAATGTTTTTTATGTTAATTCCAACATTTTCAAAGGCCTGCCCAATGGTCCTTAGTGTTGGTTTTATATTATAGTCTTTACACTTGGTCCTCCACACTTCCATAATCTTACGGTTTAACTTCACCAGGTCTCTATCTTTTTCACTGCTCTCGATCTTTTCCCAGTCCAGGAATGTCAGATCAAGCTCCACCAGGAAACCAAGAGAATCTTGTCCAACTAAAGTTGCTAATTTGTCAATATCTTCATCAGTGACAACCATATCCCACTTTTCTGGTTCTCTGTCTGAAAAATGAAGAACCAATTATAAATAAATAAGATTACAAATGTAGATAGAAAGTTAGGATTGTTTGAAACTTCAAATGTAACACAAATGAAAAGCCTGCTCTCTCTTGAAACAATAAAAAGCACAAACATAAAGTGTCCTATCTCAGTCAGTGTATCACATCTGTTTATAAATTAGAAGTGGTTTTGAAATAATACAATGTATTTGGAATCAAATGTCATTAGGGAAAAGGAATAACTCAGAATGGCTATGCACATTCAAATGAACATTTTTCTTCTAAGCTCACATTGGTTGTTTATATATTAAGGGAGAGATTTATCATGTCAGAATGGGATTTATCATGTCATGGAGTGATCAATTATGTCACGGAGTGATCTTTTATGTCATGGAGTGATCTCATGTCATGGTGTGATCAAATGTCATGGAATGATCTATGTCATGGAGTGATCTTTTATGTCATGGAGTGATCAATTATGTCATGGAATGATCTATCATGTCATGGAGTGATCTCTTATGTAATGGAATGATCTATCATGTCATGTATAGATCTATTTTGTCATGGAGTGATCTATTATGTCATGGAGTGATCCATACTGTCATGGAGAGATCTATCATTATGGAGTGATCCATTATATCATGGAGTGATCCATTATATCATGGAGTGATCCATTATGTCATGGAGTGATCTATCATGTCATGGAGTGATCTATCATGTCATGGAGCGATCTATCATGTCATGGAGCGATCCATGATATCATGGAGTGATCCATTCTGTCATGGAGTGATCCATTATGTCATGGAGTGATCGATTATGTCATGGAGTGATCTATCATGTCATGGAGTGATCTATCATGTCATGGAGTGATCCATTCTGTCATGGAGTGATCAATTATGTCATGGAGTGATCCATTCTGTCATGGAGTGATCTATTATGTCATGGAGTGATCCATTATATCATGGAGTGATCTATCATGTCATGGAGTGATCTATCATGTCATGGAGTGATCATTCTGTCATGGAGTGATCTATCATGTCATGGAGTGATCTATCATGTCATGGAGTGATCCATTCTGTCATGGAGTGATCTATCATGTCATGGAGTGATCTATTATATCAAGAGTGATCTATTATGTCATGGAGTGATCCATCATGTCATGGAGTGATCCATCATGTCATGGAGTGATCCATTATGTCATGGAGTGATCCATTATGTCAAAGAGTGATCTATCATGTCATGGAGTGATCCATCATGTCATGGAGTGATCCATTATGTCATGGAGTGATCCATTCTGTCATGGAGTGATCTATTATGTCATGGAGTGATCCATTATATCATGGAGTGATCTATCATGTCATGGAGTGATCTATCATGTCATGGAGTGATCATTCTGTCATGGAGTGATCTATCATGTCATGGAGTGATCTATCATGTCATGGAGTGATCCATTCTGTCATGGAGTGATCTATCATGTCATGGAGTGATCTATTATATCAAGAGTGATCTATTATGTCATGGAGTGATCCATTCTGTCATGGAGTTATCTATCATGTCTTGGAGTGATCTTTTATGTCGTGGAGTAATCTATCATGCCATGGCGTGATCCATTGTCATGGATTGATCTATCATGTCATGGAGTGATCTATTATTTCATGGAGTGACCCATTATGTCATGGAGTGATCTATTATGTCATGGAGTGATCTATTATGTCATGGAGTGATCTATCATGGCATGGTGCGATCTCTTATGTAATGGAGTGATATTGTAAGTCATAGAGTGATCAATTATGTCATGCAGTGATATATCATGTCATGGAGTGATATTTTAAGTCATAGAGTTATCTATCATGTCATGGAGTGATCAATTATGTCATGAAGTGATCTTTTATGTCATGGAGTGATCCATTCTGTCATGGGGTGATCTATTATGTCATGGAGTAATCTAGCATGTCATGGAGTGATCTCTTATGTCATGGAGTGATCTATCATGTCATGGAGTAATCTATTATGTCATGGAGTGATCCATTCTGTCATGTAGTGATCTATCATGGCATGGTGTGATCTCTTATGTAATGGAGTGATATTTTAAGTCATAGAGTGATCTATCATGTCATGGAGTGATCAATTATGTCATGGAGTGATCTTTTATGTCATGGAGTAATCTAGCATGTCATGGAGTGATCTCTTATGTCATGAAGTGATCTATCATGTCATGGAGTGATCAATTATGTCATGGAGTGATCTTTTATGTCATGGAGTGATCCATTCTGTCATGGGGTGATCTATTATGTCATGGAGTAATCTAGCATGTCATGGAGTGATCTCTTATGTCATGAAGTGATCTATCATGTCATGGAGTGATCTATTATGTCATAGAATTACCTTTATGTCATGTAGTGATATTTTATGTCATGCAGTGATCTTTAATGTCATGGAGTGATCTATCGTGTCATGGAGTGATCTATTATGTCAAGCAGTAATAAACATGTCATGGAGTGATCCATTCTGTCAAAGAGTGATCTACTATTGCATGGAATGATCTCTCATGTCATGGAGTGATCTATTATGTCATTGAGTGATAAAGTTATGCCATGGAGTGATGTGTTATGTCATTGAGTGACCTATTTGTCATAGAGTGGTCTACCATTGCATGGAGTGATCCATTCTGTCAAGGGGTGATCTATTATGTTATGGAGTGATCTATGATGTCATGGAGTGATCCAGTCATGCCATGGAGTGATGTTTTATGTCATAGAGTGATCTACCATTCCATAGAGTGATTTCTCATGTCATGGAGTGATGTATTCTGTCATAGAGTGATCTATTATGTCATAGAGTGATCCATTATGTCATGGAGTGATCTATTACGTCATAGAGTGATCAACCATTACATGGAGTGATGATCAGTGATCCATTCTGTCATGGAGTGATCTATTATGTCATGGCGTGATCTATCATGTCATGGAGTGATCCATTCTGTCATGGAGTGATCTATTATATCATGGAGTGATCCATTCTGTCATGGAGTGATCCATTCTGTCATGGAGTGATCTATCATGTCATGGAGTGATCTATTATGTCATGGAGTGATCTATCATGTCATGGAGTGATCCATCATGTCATAGAGAGATCCATTATGTCATGGAGTGGCCCATTCTGTCATGGAGTGATCTATGTCATGGAATGATCCAGTCTGTCATGGAGTGATCTTTCATGTCATGGAGTGATCCATTCCGTCATGGAGTGATCTATTATGTCATGGATTGATCTATTATGTCATGGATTGATCTATTATGCCAATGAGTGATCTATTATGTCATGGATTGATCTATTATGTGATGGATTGATCTATTATGCCAATGAGTGATCTATCATAACATGGAATGATCTATTATGTCATGGAGTGATCTATTATGCCATTGAGTGATCTATTATGCCATTGAGTGATCTATAATAACATAGAGTGATCTATTATGTCATAGAGTGATCCATTATGTCATGGAGTGATCTATTACGTCATAGAGTGATCAACCATTACATGGAGTGATGATCAGTGATCCATTCTGTCATGGAGTGATCTATTATGTCATGGCGTGATCCATTCTGTCATGGAGAGATCTATTATATCATGGAGTGATCCATTCTGTCATGGAGTGATCTATCATGTCATGGAGTGATCTATTATGTCATGGAGTGATCCATTATGTCATGGAATGATCTATTATGTCATGGAGTGATCTATTATGTCATGGAGTGATCCATCATGTCATGGAGTGATCCATTATGTCATGGAGTGACCCATTCTGTCATGGAGTGATCTATTATGTCATGGAGTGATCTATTATGTCATGGAGTGATCTATTATGTCATGGAGTGATCCATCATGTCATGGAGTGATCTATTATGTCATGGAGTGATCTATTATGTCATGGAGTGATCTATTATGTCATGGAGTGATCTATTATGTCATGGAGTGATCTATCATGTCATGGAGTGATCTATTATGTCATGGAGTGATCCATTATGTCATGGAGTGATCCATTATGTCATGGAGTGACCCATTCTGTCATGGAGTGATCTATTATGTCATGGAGTGATCTATTATGTCATGGAGTGATCCATTATGTCATGGAGTGATCTATCATGTCATGGAGTGATCCATCATGTCATGGAGTGATCCATTATGTCATGGAGTGACCCATTCTGTCATGGAGTGATCCATTATGTCATGGAGTGATCTATCATGTCATGGAGTGATCTATTATGTCATGGAGTGATCTATCATGTCATGGAGTGATCCATCATGTCATGGAGTGATCCATTATGTCATGGAGTGACCCATTCTGTCATGGAGTGATCTATTATGTCATGGAGTGATCTATTATGTCATGGAGTGATCTATTGTTGTAAAGTTATCTATCATGTCGCTGAGAAATCTATTATTTCAGAGAGGGATTTTTAAGGTCAGAGATAGATCTATAATGTCAAAATGTGATCTATAACATAAAGAAATGCCAGCCGTATTTAAATGATTCTGTTAATATAATTGTGACTTACCAAAGCTTATATGCTCAGCTCTTACTTTTCCTTTGACAATTGGTTCTGTGGTTGGTTTTCTTGCTCTTTTCCTCACAACCTAAACAATTCAAATGATGATATCATTAATTATAATAGGAATTATGTCATACTGTTTGAGTTATTATTTCTTATCAATGCTGCATTGTTCAATACTGTGAAGAATACCTCACCGACTTCATTGTGTTTCTAGGTTTGCTAAATGAAATGTTAGAAAGGTGTAATGCAAGCTTTACACAGTTTCTGACTTGTCGTCAAGATTTGTAATCTTGATGTAAAAGAAATATCATACTTCGAAGTATATATATAGCACTTTGAATTACAACAGTATATCTTGTATATCGTACTTTCTGTCTAAACGTTCGGTCCACACATTATTGGTTATGCTTGTATACGAAAGTAAAATAATTACTATGTTTAATTTTATTAGCTCTATGTGGTAGCTATATATCTGGAACAACAAAATTTAAGTGCAAACAAACCTGTAAATAGAAATTCAACTTCTACTCCAGAAACAAAACTGTTTTCATTTATGTTATCATATTCATCAGTTCAACATGCAAACCTTTTTAAATATTGCTGTTTGTTGGCATCAAGTTTTTATTTGGTGCGTAAGCCAGAGTTCACAGAGAAAACCCTTGACCTACTGTAGGAAAATTGGTAATTCTTGTCAATTAGGATTGGAGTCAACAGCACTATTCCCGCGATGAGACTTGAACCCACAACCTCAGTGTAGACATACCACGCCATCAAAAGTACACAAACAACCTTAACAGCTCAGTATTGCTTTAAAATATTGAGAAGCTTTGATAGGCAACTTTTTTACTTAGGAGGCCAAAACTGCACACTATATTCTACTGAAAGAGACAAACATATTTTACTTCTGTCATTCCTGTTTGTGCCTATATCAACACAAAAACATTTTTTACTTAAATAGTACCTTGCAAATGGTGTGAGGATTTTGAATGTGTTCACTGTCAGCAACAGCTTTAAAGTCTTCAAATGTAAAATACGTCATTTTAAAGCATTTCTCAAGTGCTCTAAATCTATAATCTTCTTCTGACAATCTGTTTATGTACAAGTCATTCAATATCTGGTGTTCTAACCCCAGTGCCATCACCAATTCTATTACTTCAGTAGTGTTATAAACAAGGGCAAGTCTTCGTAAATGAAGATCTGTTGGCGTTTGTTTTAAAAATTCCGGATCTGTCACTGTAACAAATATAATACAACTGTACGATCATATGGTAATTTATACAAATTTAAACTTTTTACATAATAGATTATACATTGAAGTTCGAGTGTAATTGTTGTGCAATTTTATATCAATCATCGCTTAACACTGGTTCTAAAGATAAATAAAACAGAATGAAATTGGATCTTTATCAAGGTTTTTTCCACAAAAACAAGTCTGATTGTGTCTGTAGCACCCAATATTACACCACCGAGATGAGTCAAGACATCTAAGAGATAAGTCAAAAGATCATGAAATTCTAAAGTATGGTGCAAAAATGCAAAAGAAAGATCATTACAAAATATTAACAGACAAAGCAATAGTTGAATAAGGTCACAAGTACTGTAAAATAATAATAACTAGAGGTTCTAAAGCGCCTGTATCACCCACCTGACTAACAAAAAATCTTTTTTAAGAGACCAGACTTTTCTTGAAAATTTTTATATTAAATGCTAAAGAGTTTATGTGAAGATGCTGTTTCTATGAATGTTGCCATGTGGAATGTCCACTGATAAGCAATTTGTAAGACATTTTCTGGGTTGAAGCAGTTTTTTTTTTTTTTCATTGGTTAGTATGTTTAAGAGATGTTCCATGGTGGCAGCAATCATTTATTTTGGATCAAAACAAAAAACTCAGAATTGGTAAAGGATCATACAACATCACATATCCTTAAGCCAACCAGTTTGTGAGAAAACTAATTTTAAAACTTCGGCCAACCAGAACACATTTACAGCTCTAGCAGCCATGTTGAATTTCCTATCGGCTCAAAAAAAATGTTATGGTTTTACCATAGGGTCCTCTGTTAACCTGTGTTCCACAGTGGCAGCCATCTTAGATTTTGGATCTCCCCAAAAAACTAAATTTTATAGAGGTCCATCTAAGGTACATTAGTACAATATTCAAATCAATCTGCTTTGTGGTTTGTAAAAGACAATTTTTGAAATTTCAGCCAATCAGAACCCAATAGTGACCCTTGAAGCCACGTTCAATTTGCAATTGGCTCGAAAAACTAAAAATATCAAGACAAATATCAATCCATCATTTCTTCATAATTAGGCTTAATTGTGTGGAACAGTTTCCGGGAAGAGTTTGTTTGTATGTTTTTCCCATAGAGTCCTATGTTAGTCTATGTCCTGCGATGGCATTCATCTTGGATTTTGGATCGGCACATAAAACTAAAACTTTGCAGAGGACCATTTAAGATACATTTATGCAATATTTCAAATCAATCTGACAAGGGGTTTATAAAAAGAATTTTAAAATTAGGCCAATCCGAATGCATTAATCACCCTGGAAGCCATGTTAATTTTGCAATTGGCTAAAAAAACTAAAATAATAAGATAAATATCCAACCTTCATTTCCTTATTAATTTGGCTTCATTGTGGGGAACAAGTTGTTTGTATGTTTTTCGCATAAGGTACTATGTAAAACAATGTCCTGCGATGGCAGCCATCTTGAATTTTGGATTGGCACCAATTTGTTAAGAACCACCCAATAAACATTCCTGCCAAGTTTGGTTCCAATTGGCTGATTGGTTGTGGAGAAGAAGATAGAAATGTAATTAGTTTATGGCAGACCACGATGCTGACGACGATGGATGCAGAGGGATGAGAATAGCTCACAATGACCCTTTGGGTCAGTTGAGCTAAAAAAAGACATACCTGGGCACACATATTCACACTTTTCTTTTCCCTGAAAAGAATAATTTACTTACTTTTACTTAATTTACTTACAAAAAATTGTAATTGTGCTAACTTTTTCATAAATCTGTGCAAACCTGACACATACACGTAACAATTTGACAACCTAAATATTAAAACTTTCTATAAGATCTTCCAGATTTCCTCCTCAGGATTTTTGTCTAGCCCATCATATCAAATATTAAAATCACTCTAGAAACTTAAAATGCAAAATTGCTAGGAAAACGAGTTTCTGAAAGATACAAATGATGCATAATTTAATCCATATTTTTATATTTCTTAATTTTAATTAATTGTATTACCTTTTCTCTAAACCATGACAAAACCAAATCTTTTCCATGTTTTATTTGGTGACCAGAACAGATCCAAACATCACCTATATCTTTTATGGCAATGGAACATGGATCCTGTGAAGAACTACAGCACACTTTCACTTCAAATGACCGAATATTGCTTGTACTTTCATTGCTTGTTCTGACGTACAGCTGACTGATTTTATGTAGGGCAGCTATTAAGCACTCCCGTATACCTGATGCCAGATCTCTCGTGATCAAAGCTCGATTTCTCGCATGTACTAGACGTACAATAAGTCGTTCATCTTCACATTGAATGTTTACATCAAGAGAGGGGTCAACCGTAAGAACAGCCGACCTGTGGAACAACATATCCTCGTCTCCATATGTCTTAACACCCCAAATACTTAAGCAGTAACTGATAAATCTGAAGGACAAAGCTGGAGGTATAATTGATCCATATGTATCAAAAGATATGGCAATGTTTCTTTGGCTGAATGTGGGTGACTGAAGATATCCAGTTGTGTCTTGTTTACGTACCATGCTTGCCACGTAGTAGAAGTCGGTTGGTATTCGGTTATGATGTGAATCGTAGCGCCTGGGCTCCACCAAAATATCAAGATGAGTCATTACCCCTAGCAGATACCACATTGAATTATAAAAATGTGCATACTTCTTTTGTTTCCAAACTGTCTCAACTGCTTGCTTTAAAATTATTCCTTTCTTATCCATCGAGTACCAGGCTTCTTCTTTCTGCTTATCTCCTTTGCAAAACTGCTGGTCTGTAATAATGGATTTGAAGGCATCAATAAGAAATGTAGGAGAGATTATGATATCCTGGTCCAAGTAAGGCTCATCGAAATAAAGGATTTTACCCATGGAATGTTGGAACTTCAGAAATACTTTCAGCTCAGAGCTTGTTAATGGACGGATTGCCTGCTGATCATTTATTTTCCTCATATGTTCAATGTGTATTAATGTGTAACCTTTCTTGACAAGGTACTGGATTTCTAATTCTAGTGGAAGAAAACATTTTGGTAACTTCTGACCCCATGTCGGCTGAATTCTTGCTTGATTAATCAACGAATGTTTAATCTTTTGCATTTCAGGGTCATTGCTGTTCCTTGCATTTACAAATATTCTATCTTCAATGGCCAGATGGTGTATAATGGGGCTCCCATCAAACATTTCTTTAATTTCTTCAAATATTTCATTTCTTCTTACTTCAATTTCAGTCTGAAAAACAATTTTAACATATGTGCAATGTTCAACGGTTTACATAAAATATAATTCGAATGTGTAAGGCATAACTCATTCAAACTAGTAAAAGTAATGTTTCCATGCTATTTGACACAAGTGTATTATAACATTGAAACAGCACTATCCTGGAGATTTTATTGTGTCTCCTTTCTAGAAGATATCAGCGGAGCGGAAATGCATTATAAACTCGATCTGTAAATCATCACTCACATACCAAAGTCAGCTTAGTACAAACACACGTTTTCAAAATATTCAGGAAAAATATGAGTTTGATGATATTTCATAGGCAAAGATAGTAGTTTTCGTAAAAATCAACGAAATGTAAACTCGATCTGTACTTTTTTACTGTAGACTAACATACCAAAGATCAGCTCAATATCTAAGCAAAGTCTGGAAAACATATGGGACAGATAGGCAGGGGTAAAACAATATGCCCCAAATCATAAAGACTGGTCTTCAATATACCTAGAGTTATCATTGAGGAATAGCTTATATACATAGACGTCATTCAAACCTACAGTATAGTGATCTTACATATACAAAGTATAACACCAAACAACCAGTCATGCAGACAATAATTCATATTCCACAAATTTAACTGCACATGATAAAACTTAATTGAACTGAAGACATACCTCTTTTAGTTTATCCTTGTGTGTGAGTATTACCATGATTTTAGGAAACCCAGTAATCTCCCCTTTACAGTAGGTAATTATTGTGTTGATCCAAAATCTTACATAGTCTGAAATGAAAATCTCAGCTGTTATTACTTCTTAACATGCCAATTTAAACCTTACAGATACATTAGTCTCCTCTTAAAAGACCACCCCATCTGAGTCATGATTGTGGTCTTATAATGGGGTAGTCTTTCTTCAGACACCTTTGTCAGTTGATAGGAAACAAGAAATGTGATGTGAAATCACAAATTAAATATTTATATCTGAAAAAAACATAATAGTTATAAGTCTACTTATACATGTTACAAGGCGCATAATAGTTCCAAGTCTACTTACAGATGTTAAAGGGAGATAATAGTTCCAAGTCTACTTACAGATGTGAAAGGGAGATAATAGATCCAAGTCTACTTACAGATGTTAAAGGGAGATAATAGTTCCAAGTCTACTTACAGATGTTAAAGGGAGATAATAGTTCCAAGTCTACTTACAGATGTTAAAGGGAGATAATAGATCCAAGTCTACTTACAGATTTTAAAGGGAGATAATAGTTCCAAGTCTACTTACAGATGTTAAAGGGAGATCATAGTTCCAAGTCTACTTACAGATGTTAAAGGGAGATAATAGTTCCAAGTCTACTTACAGATGTTAAAGGGAGATAATAGTTCCAAGTCTACTTACAGATGTTAAAGGGAGATAATAGATCCAAGTCTACTTACAGATGTGAAAGGGAGAGCACAAAAAGGATACATTAATATGTTATAAAACAAACATATTTTGATGTTTTTTAAATCCTCAACATTATAGTGGGTTATAGATGGTAATTTTGTATATGGGCTGCCTTATTGACAGTAGTTACCATGACATTGCAGGTTGTGATGTAATAACTTACTTTATCCAATAAATATGATAAATAATCCAGTTTAAGATAGTGGTTTCTGCCTTTGCTCTTTGACAAATATAGAAACGGGCGATGTCTTATGACCAGCTAATTAGATATGATGCGTCCTAATGTTGTTATGATCTTTGTATTAAAAAAAATACGTTTAGCTAGAAACAAATTTAATTCTGTGTTAATTTATTAATTTATATCAACTATGACTGATTTGTACATTAAAAAACATATTTTCATAATTATTTTAAACATAAAATAAAATACCGCAGACAATATTGCACATCTTGAAGCAGCAGTTGTACCTGGACAAATTTTTACAGGTAAATCATTTCTCATTCATGAAAGGTAATTAACAGAATTAATAATAATTAATTATTGGTTTAATTTTTACAGGTAAATCATTTCTCATTCATGAAAGGTAATTAACATAATTAATAATAATTAAGCGAACAGGATGTTAATTGCAGGTACGACATCATTTTACGTTGACTCTGATGTATGAATATTCAGACATTTTCAAAAGCTAACCAGATTAAAGGTTTATCATCTTATTCAAAATTAGAACTACACGTCTGCTCCAGCCAAGGACAGCTAAGATTTGAATACACTGAGGTGTCACTGGATGTATATACAAGATTTTGAATACCTTTAGATGCCAGGTCACCATGGTCACAGGAACGTATAACTGACACGGTGACATATACATGATATAAACACGCATACAATTTTGGAAAAAGTTATTCAGACACAAAATAAATTTTACCAACAATAAATAATAATGATAATAAAAATTAAATAATTCCAATCAGCAGTTTCAGAGAAGAAGACATTATATATTTGTTCAAATGTTACTACATTGTATGTTAAGGGATGTTCGATGGTGGCAGAAATCTGGTATCTTGGATTGAAACAAAAGACTCAAAATTAGTAGACGACCATCCTAGATACATTTTTACGATATCACAATTTATTCTGCCAAACAGTTTGTGAGAAAACGAATTTGAAATTTCAGCCAATCTGAACATATTTGCAGATCTGGAAACTATGTTGAATTTCTAATTTGCTAAACAAACTCTTAATAATAAGCATGATACAATTACTATCCAAGAGCCACTTCTGTATTATTTGGTATTTGGTTTAATTGTGTGGAACTGTTTCGTAAAAGAAGCTATTTGGGTGTTTTTCGCATATCATGTGTTCCATGGTGGTAGCCATCTTGGATTTTGGATTGGCACAAAAAACTTAAAATTTGTAGAAGACCATTTAGTTTGGTTCCAATTTGCAAATGGCTTTAGAGAAGAAGATTGGAATATGAAAAGTATACCGACCCCAAGTGATGAGAACCAGATTAAAGGTTAATCATATTTGGGTCAGGTAAGCTAAAATTGAGGTCACCTTATTGAAGATCACCTTACCATTAAACTATCCGACATGCAATATACCTCAAAATTATCTTCGCATATGAAGTTGTTGCTGTTGTGGACATCTGAAGTATAAGTCGTATAGTACAGCCTTGTGTTGATTGAATGCTTATCATTATTATCATATGACGACTTTTAGGTACTGGTGGCATGTCTACTGATCTTTAGCATCGCCATCCAGCGACGAGATAATGACAAGATGACAGACCTCTATGACTGCATATTTTTACAACATAAATTCAATGTAGAAACCTAACCATTTGAAATTTAATAAAACATCGAGAGGCAATGAATAACAATATAATTTTCGTTAACGTTTCCCTTTAACAGTGAATTGTTTCATTTGCCTTCATTGTCTGCCTAGGTTCCACTTGGTTGTTCATTTGGGTAAATTGATAACTATATTTCTTACCTTTTTGGGTTTTGGCTCCTTCTCTGCCAGGTAAAAACTGTTCATATTTGCATGGCTCATTCAATGTACGACTGCCGTCCAAAATAAGCATATAGACAGCACGGTATGTCAAGAAGGTTTGGTGGGTACTGTAGAACACATCCTGTCCTCCAAAATCCCAAATTGTAACAGGTACTATCTTCCTCTTGTGAAAATTCTTTTTTGAAACTTCTTTTGATTTATTTAAGAACTTTTCCTTTGTTACAGATATTTTTATTTTTTTAACCTCTTTCTTTACCCCAAATAAAGCCTTTACTTGTTCAACTAGTCCTCGGTTTTTAATAATTCCATAATAATCATCATGTTTTAATGCACTTTCTGTTACAGATTCTCTAATTTGATCCTTAAATTTCCCTTTTGTATCTCGTCCATGCATGTTTGATGGTAACTGTTGACCCATTAAACGATGTTTTGATTCTTGATTTTTCGACTTGATATCTTGCATGTTCTCAGGTATATATGATTGTCTTTGTAACTTTGTTTTTGTTTCAGGCATATCTGTCTCTGTCCCTGACTGAAATGGAAGTACTTGTTTTTTCATTACACTTTTGTCTGTGTCCTCTGATGACAAAGGAGTGTGCCCTTGCCTTTGGTATATTACTTCTGCAATGTCAGGTGATAGCTCAGATTCTGTTTTTGTCTGTTCAGAGTTTTTTATTGTTTCTTCCGTCAGTTCTTCATGTGAAGCTCCTTGTTTCTTGAAAGATTTAATAGATCTGCTAACAGTTATATCCGCCATTGCAAAACCTGAAGATAAAAATGAACATCATTTTCATATATAGTGCAGATGTTTGAATCACGATCTAACAAAAAAATATCCACTTAAAAATTGGATTTCCTAGTCAAAAGGAAGCTACAGACTGACTCTTCTGTCTCCAACAAAATGATGCTATAGACCAACCACATGTCACTGGCCCTTCTGTCTCCTACAAAATGATGCTATTGACAAACCACATGTCATCAGTTCTTTTGTCTCCTATAAAATGAACGCCTAGACCAACCACATGTCATTGGCTCTTTTGTCTCCTATAAAATGATGCTAAAGACCAACCAAATGTCTTTGGCTCTTTTGTCTCCTACAAAATAATGCTAAAGACCGACCACACGTCATCGGCTATTTTGTCTCTTACAAAATGCTATAGAACAACCTCATGTCATCAGTTCTTCTGTCTCCTATAAAATGATGCTAAAGACCAACCACATGTCATTGGCTCTTTTGTCTCCTATAAAATGTGCTAAAGACAAACCCCATGTCATCGTCTCTTCTGTCTCCGACAAATGATGCTAAAGACCAACCACATGTCATTGGCTCTTCTGTCTCCGACAAATGATGCTAAAGACAAACCACATGTTATCGTCTCTTCCGTCTCCGACAAATGATGCTAAAGAAAAACCACATGTTATCGTCTCTTCTGTCTCCGACAAATGATGCTAAAGACCAACCACATGTCATTGGCTCTTCTGTCTCCGACAAATGATGCTAAAGACAAACCACATGTTATCGTCTCTTCTGTCTCCGACAAATGATGCTAAAGACAAACCACATGTTATCGTCTCTTCTGTCTCCGACAAATGATGCTATAGACAAACCACATGTCATTGGCTCTTCTGTCTTACATAATGATGCTAACGACAAACCACATGTCATTGGCTCGTCTGTCTTACATAATGATGCTAAAGACAAACCACATGTTATCGTCTCTTCTGTCTCCGACAAATGATGCTAAAGACCAACCACATGTCATCGTCTCTTCTGTCTCCGACAAATGATGCTATAGACAAACCACATGTCATTGGCTCTTCGGTCTCCGACAAATGATGCTAAAGACAAACCACATGTCATTGGCTTGTCTGTCTTACATAATGATGCTAAAGACAAACCACATCATTGGCTCGTATGTCTTACATAATAATGCTAAAGACAAACCACATGTTATCGTCTCTTCTGTCTCCGACAAATGATGCTAAAGACCAACCACATGTCATCGTCTCTTCTGTCTCCGACAAATGATGCTATAGACAAACCACATGTCATTGGCTCTTCTGTCTCCGACAAATGATGCTAAAGACAAACCACATGTCATTGGCTCGTCTGTCTTACATAATGATGCTAAAGACCAACCACATGTCATTGGCTCGTCTGTCTTACATAATGATGCTAAAGACAAACCACATGTTATCGTCTCTTCTGTCTCCGACAAATGATGCTAAAGACCAACCACATGTCATCGTCTCTTCTGTCTCCTATAAAATGATGCTAAAGACAAACCACATGTCATTGGCTCTTCTGTCTCCGACAAATGATGCTAAAGACCAACCACATGTCATCGTCTCTTCTGTCTCCTATAAAATGATGCTAAAGACCAACCACATGTCATCGTCTCTTCTGTCTCCTATAAAATGATGCTAAAGACAAACCACATGTCATCGTCTCTTCTGTCTCCTATAAAATGATGCTAAAGACAAACCACATGTCATTGGCTCTTCTGTCTCAATATGATACAATATGTCAATTAAGTGATAGCAAGCTAATAATTTACACAATGGCACAGGCTAGACTGCCACATACACAATGATATTATTATAGGCCTGCCAAATAGCTCTTCTGGCTCTCAAAGAGCTCGAAGGGCCTCCACAATCAAACTGAAAAACCCCTTTTAGGCACCTCCCATACGAGAAGATATTTGACTTCAGAACAAATCTCATTTGTATTTTCCCAATATCAATCCTCTAAAGCTTAGTATGATGTATCACTGTAAAATCTTAGACGTAAAAGGTTTGACCTCAAAACTATTTTATACAATATCGTCGCACATGCATGTATATTTGTGAACAATGGATATTTGCTAATTAGCATTCATTAAAAATTAAACAAAAATTGACATGCTATAATTTTCAACAAGGCACCTACTATGGTCAGGGTACACGCTTATAATAATATATAATAATATTACACCACAACCACTAATGAGAAGGGATAACTATATACCACCTGGGGACATAGCTAAGCATCACTCTAGGTTGAGGCCTACAAACCGTTTTCAGTCCTCCATCCTTTTATGATTTTACTTTCAAATATTCAATACAAATAGACACTTGGACATGACTGTCATAACAGTTGCTATGCAATGTCTTCACTATGGTAAGTATCAATAATTGATCTCTTAAATCAAACTTTGAGACATTAGTCTCTACTATACCTTGCTTGCCACCAATCCATTCATTGGTCTCGTCATCAAAAAAAGACAAGCCTGTATACAGATCTATGCCATCAGTGGACATTCGGAATTTTGTGGGACCCTTTCCTACAAGGAACCTGGCAATAGTGGATTTTCCAGTTCCTTGTTCACCTTGCAACATCGACCGCAGCTCAAAAAGTTCATAACTGCCTTCCTTAAGTAAAGCTGTAAACACACTTGCAGACTGTTTGTCTAGATGAAAAAACTCTATGGGTAAACCTAAATAAATAATAAATAGTAAAATCAAGTACTGTACCTGACCAATTGATGGTGTGACTTATCTATGATAGTCTGTCTCTACTGATATTTGAGGTTGTGTTACCTGACCAGTCCATGGTGTGACTTATCTATGACAGTCTGTCTCTACTGATATTTGAGGTTGTGTTACCTGACCAGTCCATGGTGTGACTTATCTATGACAGTCTGTCTCTACTGATATTTGAGGTTGTGTTACCTGACCAGTCCGTGGTGTGACTTATCTATGCCAGTCTGTCTCTACTGATAATTGAGGTTGTGTTGTGGAATAAAACAAGTTCTGTACATCATTTTGTTTGTCCCTAAACATCTCACAAGATTTAGAAGAGGACAATAATAAAGTTTTCTTACATTCGATCCTTAATGGCAACTATGCATTTCAGTAGTAGACATATAAATAAATTCCCGCAGTTCTATTTAAAGGAAATGTTGACATGTTAGATTGAGAGTGTGGTCCTCAGGATTATCGGACATTTAAGACATTATCATAAGGTGACGTTTAGTAGTGTCAGATAAATTGTTATCTTATATGTCCTGAGGTTTCTAGTGGTGGCAGCCATTTTGGATAAAGGCAATTATCATCAAAAACAATTCTGAAAGATGACTGTTGCAACTCAGATTACTTTTAACTGCTGCAAAACATTTCTAAGAAAACATATTTCGAAAGTTTTCTCAAAGACCTATATAAACCAAATCTGTTTTTAAGGAAAAATTGGTTTGTGCCATCAGGGTTTAGTTTTATGTTGTCGTTATAATCATAAAGATATCAAATGTTTTGCTACATCCTTATTACAAGACATTATCATACAGATATCAAATGTTCTGCTACATCCTTACTACAAGACATTATCCATGTCTGCTTTGTACGAACCCCACACTAGTGTTGAAGTGAATACTTTAGCTAAAATGCAGGTCTCATATACATATCCATCTATTTCTGGTATTGTATATCTCTAGATCTATTATTTGTTTGCTACAAGCATTTAACAATTCCTAAGTTAAATATTAAAGGTGTTAAATGTTTACTTTCTAGCCCTTTGTTCTTTGTCAGATAGACAGGTAATCCAGCTGATGACTTTTAGGTCTTAACCCCAGATCACTTTTTACCAGATATTCGGGTAATCTAAATGAAGACTCTTAGGTCTTAACCATAGACTACGTTTACCAGATATTCAGGTAACCTAACTGATGACTTCTATCTATCCATAGACCATTCATGATAAAATATGCTTTTCAATTTAACACATTTAATATAACATGCCAGTAACATACCTGCTCTTATATGGTCTTCAGCATCCTGTAAAATAAAACAGATGAAATTACACATTGTCTGTGTTTGCTTCATACCAAAAATATAGCTGCAGCTGACTGAAAAGGTACTGCTGCACTTGCAATCTGTACACACTTACAATAAAAAAAAGCAAAACAAGTGTGGACACAGAAAAACGTCTCGCCTGCATTCCGCATCAGTAACGAAAATAAATTTCGTCATAAGCATTACGTAAATAGCATTAAATATCAGCAGCGGCCTGTATACAAAATATTGTCACCATACCCTGCATAGTTACAGGGGAACAGCCGTAACCCAAAAACTTTAACGTAGTCGGTGGACCGTGAAATTGAGATCAAGGTCAGGTGGAACCTACCAGACAGTCATGTACTATTCATCAGCAACCTATATACCAAATATTGTCATCGTACCATGCGTAGTTACAGAGGAACTGTCGTAACCCAAAAACTTTAACGTAGTCGCTGGACGGTGAAATTGAGGTCAAGGTCAGGTGACACCTACCAGACACTCATGTACTAGTCATCAGCAACCTATACACCAAATATTGTCATCCTACCATGCATAGTTACAGAGGAACTGTCGTTACCCAAAAACTTTAACGTAGTCGCTGGACCATGAAATTGAGGTTAAGGTCAGGTGACACCTACCAGACAGTCATGTACTAGTCATCAGCAACCTATACACCAAATATTGTCATCCTACCATGCATAGTTACAGAGGAACTGTCGTAACCCAAAAACTTTAACGTAGTCGCTGGACCATGAAATTGAGGTCAAGGTCAGGTGACACCTACCAGACAGTCATGTACTAGTCATCAGCAACCTATACACCAAATATTGTCATCCTACCATGCATAGTTACAGAGGAACTGTCGTAACCCAAAAACTTTAACGTAGTCGCTGGACCGTGAAATTGAGGTCAAGGTCAGGTGACACCTACCAGACAGTCATGTACTAGTCATCAGCAATCTATACACCAAATATTGTCATCCTACCATGCGTAGTTACAGAGGAACTGTCATAACCCCAAAACTTTAACGTAGTCGCTGGACCGTGAAATTGAGGTCAAGGTCAGGTGACACCTACCAGACAGTCATGTACTAGTCATCAGCAACCTATACACCAAATATTGTCATCCTACCATGCGTAGTTACAGAGGAACTGTCGTAACCCAAAAACTTTAACGTAGTCGCTGGACCGTGAAATTGAGGTCAAGGTCAGGTGACACCTACCAGACAGTCATGTACTAGTCATCAGCAACCTATACACCAAATATTGTCATCCTACCATGCGTAGTTACAGAGGAACTGTCGTAACCCAAAAACTTTAACGTAGTCACTGGACCGTGAAATTGAGGTCAGGTGACAGGTGACTGACTGGCAAGTACTCATCATAAGCTACCTCTGGACCAAATTTGATGGACCTAGGGCTTGGGCTTACAAAGATATGAAGCAAGATGTCAAGTGTTTACGCCGCCGCTGCCGGATTCCCATACATATGTCTCGCCTCCAGCGACTTTCGTCGCAGGCGAGACAAAAATGCATGTTTCAAAGTTTTCTGTATCTGAGAGGAAAGCTTTTAACATTTAACTGTTGGCATCAATGTTTGGAATAAATTGTTGTTGACGAGGTATGTGAGTAGCTGTTATTGATTATTTCCTTTAAATCTCCGATTGAAAGGGTAAATTTACCTTTATTTAAGTTTCAATTGTTTGGGTACTTTCCGATTTTTAAGGCTGTCGGGTGTATTTTTCCTGAAGATCTTAAATTTTATTCTTTTCATTTTTGTGGACATAGTATGTGCGCGTGACCTCTGAAGCGGGGCGCGAGGCCTACATACATCAACAATTTGAACATTTTTTGACGTCCTCGAGTCAGAAATTTTTTCATAAAAAATTTTGGGGCGATAACTCGAGCTCTCTTAAGCAAATTTATTCAGTCAGCTGTCAGTAGTTGTACTTGTAGCTCATTGTACGATGTTATGTATGTGGGAATGATGGATAATGTTTATATAAATAAGCACGTGTTTCTATAATTAGAAACTAAAAATAAATGACCCAAACATGTTTTCTGAAAATAACTTTCTTAAAGCTATAATCGTGTCGATTTTAATTTTTAGAAAGATCTAGAAATGGTTAGAAATATATGTCAAATGTGGAAAACGAAGTTGTAAGATTTGGGCATGAATGGAAAGGGGGTTTTTGTGAATGTTGCAAGGATAATAAGTTTTATAATTTTAAGGTTTAATTTATTGTAGGGGTTAAATGCATATTGAAACATGTGATTTGATTTACATTTTTATATGCATTCTAACTTTTTTAGATCAATTTGGTAATAAAGAGACCAGCCGGGGGAAGGTTATTTTTGCAAATGTAGCCATACACACCTCCATTTTGTGTTCAAACATCCTACCAAATATAAACTAGACAAAGTCGATCTAGCGATCGCTGATACCCCCGCTTTTGTGAAAATTTCTAACATTTTTCGTGGATTGTGACCTTGAAATTGGATGGATTTCCACCAAAATCAATAGGCTTCTTACCAACAAAATATATAAAATTATTTAACAGTTTCATTAAAATCAGATGAAAACTTTTTTTGAGTTATATTCCGAAAACAAGTTTTTGTAAAAATTTCTAACATTTTTCATGGACTGTGACCTTGAAATTTGACAGATTTCCCCCAAAATCGATAGGCTTCTTACCAACCTGATATATAACAATATCCCAAAGTTTCATTCAAATCACATGCAAACTTTTTGAGTTATCATCCGGAAACAACTTTTTTGTAAAAATTTCTAACGTTTTTCGTGGACTGCGACCTTGAAATTTGATGGATTTCCCCCAAAATCAAAAGGCTTTTTACCAACCTGATATATAACAATATCCCAAAGTTTCATTCAAATCGGATGCAAACTTTTTGAGTTATTGTCTGGAAACAACTTTTATGTTAAAATTTCTAAGGTTTTTCGTGGACTGTGACCTTGAAATTTGACGGATTTCCCCCAAAATCGATAGGCTTCTTACCAACCTGATATATGACAATATCCCAAAGTTTCATTCAAATCGGATGTAAACTTTTTGAGTTATTGTCCGGAAACAACTTTTTTGTTAAAATTTCTAACGTTTTCCGTGGACTGTGACCTTGAAATTTGACGGATTTCCCCCAAAATCGATAGGCTTCTTACCAACCTGATATATAACAATATCCCAAAGTTTCATTCAAATCGGATGTAAACTTTTTGAATTATCATCCGGAAACCAAATGTGGACGGACGAACGGACGGACGGACGGACAGACGGACGGACGGACATGAGGACCACTATATACCCCCGACTCTGTTGAGTGGGGGTATAACAATATAGCTTCAAAGATGAAGGAAAAGATGGCCGGACAAAACATGCTTCTACATATGGCTTTCAACCTACATAATCCAACTACATGTATTTCCAATGTGATGAAAATTTAATCCAAATTAAAATCATTTGGCGCTGCACATTTTCATTATATATCAAAATATAAATGTTGTAGCCATAAAACTGTAAGCCGGACAAGCTAATCCGGACAGTCAGATGGATGGACAGGGAATGGATGGACCCACCGACAGACAAGGGTAAATTAATATGCCCTCTGACTTATCGTCTCAAGGGCATAAAAATACTAAACTTAAAACAGACACAAAAAGTATTGACACAAAAATACCAGATATAAAATGGAGATACTAGTAGACAGACATGAACAGACACAGACAAACATGCAGACATACATACATACAACACACTATATATTATATATCTATATTTCAGCTAACAAATATATCTACCTTCAGTAATTTTTTTATGTCATCCTTCTGAGCTATATCATACGGTCTTCTGCCCTGTAAAAAAGGAGAACTGAGCTGTTAAGGAATAGAACAAATACTTATATTGTTCAAGTCTACATAAACATGTATCTTTCAGAGCTCCAGATAAGCTGCGTATTTGCGTTATTACGCAATTAAATTTTCATAAAACCCAATTATTTTTATTGCTTTGCGTTGCAAAACGCAATATCAAAGGTCTAAAACCCAATCAATTTTTAGAAACATGCTTAATTCACTCAATGAGTGCATAAAATTGTTCAGTGATTGCGTTAATTCATTCAAATAAATACACAAAGTCGCGTAATTACGATCCCATTATTTCACAACGTAACAACCGAGGTATTCCGAATGTAATGTCTATTTCATGCAGCATACGGTGCTCCAGGTATGGAGATTTATTTCACAAGAAGAGATGCATGTTCCCTGTTAAATATAAATACTTTTCTTCCAAAATTTTGTTTATGGTTAGAACAAGTCTAGTATTTTGTTGTTGGCACCATGACATGAGAGGTCATTATCCTTTTGGATGGCTTGTGCAAAAGTAACAGAACGGGCGAGACATCAAAATTTTGCATTAAAAACAATCTTTCTTTCACGTAAAATTTCATATATGGGGCATTACACATATAATGCTAAATTACATAAAAATGGAGATAAAAGTATACGTGTCCACGGACTTTTTTCGGGAATTTTACCTTAAAGACTTTAAGGTAAAATTCCTGAAAAAAGTCACATTGTACCACATTACACACTTTAGGAAGTGCTTCCACTGTAAAGACATTGACTGGAAAAAAATATATTCTTGTTCTACAGTAATGCCATACCTTTCAAAATATCAAACTCTTAAGAAATAGCAGTTATAAGCAAAAGCAGAAACAAAAGAGAAAATTGACGACTTTCCAATTTAAAAAACGCCACATAGTGTCCACTTCCGGTACTAAAAACTGCGGCTAGAGCCGCAATTTGTCCTGTTGAAAACTTTTGAAATGGACAATTGTCTTTAATAAATTTTCACGCTTCAGGTGAATGACAGGTGTCAATATCTGAGTGAGGATGTTATTATAGCTCCCTGCTGTGTAAACATGATCGTTAATTAATTAACCGATGTTTATTTGGCCATTTACCTGATGCTAATAAAAGGTAGAACCCCAGCTGTTTTATAGCTTGATTAAACAAATTTACCAGTGACATCCTTTTCAGATTCAAACTCACATGTTGTCTATGGCCATAGTTACATTCTGCCATGATGTTAATTAGATGAAAATTTAATTGGTCTAGACAAACAATAAAAAATAATACAAAATCTTTATTTCAAATATCATAGTCCGATGACAGCCGCAGTTTTTTTAACTGGATGTAAAAGGGGAGATAAATTATGTAAAACTGGAAATGGGTCAATTGGGTATATCTTTTCACCCTGCCATGTTTTGAAATGCACCGGAAATTAATTCATTCCATGGAAATTCATTCCATGAATAGGATAATGACGCCATGATGAATAGAAGTGGAAGAAAAAGGGCTTCCGTGACATCCACCAAGCCAAACAATCTTACAACTAACACTAACAACGTTGTCAAAAAATTGTTAGATGAAATGTTTAAGGCTAACAGCCCTGTCGAGGGCAATTTCATGGATCCGAGATAAGAAGATAAGCCACGCCTCCTTAGTTATTGTTTCTATGCGCCACAAGCTTCTTTCAAAATGGCGGCTCAGCATTATCGTGATGCCAATATTACTACCGATTGTCTCGACAAAATTCCCGAAAATATAGATATTTCGTACCTACAAGAAAGTAATTTCTTATCCAAAGAGTTTTAGAAAAAGGGATGAATTATTTCACCCAGGGTTATATTCACGATAACAGAATATCTGAAATACATTTTACCGTCCCCGTTGCCGTTGATGCAAGATGCTGGCGATCTATGAGAAAAAGTTAATCGCCTCACAGTCTTTGTATTGAAATTAGACCTGAACCGAAACTTTCTGAATTCTATTGCACATGTAAAGCTGGGTATGTTTTTCTATTCCGAAATTGCGGTTAAATTTTATATTTATGTAATCTGTCTTAACTGGCCGTGTGTGCACGCGTATTTACATACGCTGTCAGAGAATATTTCCTACACATCTACAGAGAACTGGGAAATCGATAACTGCTAATTAATTGGATAAAGATGTATCAATATAATAAAAAACCCGATTTTTACTAAAGAATTTTTTGTCTGTGTTTAAAGTACTCCCCGAGTTTTCAAATCGGCAAATTTCATAGCCGAAAAAAGAACATTTATAAATCTGAAATACAAGTAACGTTATGTAAGTAATGTTCATTAAAATTAATTAAGTCCATTATATAATTATATATAAATTCAAGATATATATAGTTTTTACACGGGAACACATAAAAAAGAGCATTGTTCCTGTCCCATTTCTTGTATATCATAATTGAATTAGGGTAGATTCACTAACAGACTTTTTAATAAAATCCATTTGAAATTGAAGACGTGCACACCATTGTGTAATCATTTATTCTTTTTTAGACTAAGCGGGCATTGTTCTCACATAGTAGGGTTGCTCAAATCTGTACAAGGATTGCAGCTGCTTTATGTTTATTTATTCTGTTAATATTGAGCTGATCATTGGGACTTCCACACGTTTTCAAGCGTAGACATTTCTCTAAATCTCTTTTAATCTTTGGAAATGGTATAAATATGTATCCTTGCATTCGATCTGGGTACCTTTCATCGGAATTACATGTACCACATTCACATCTAAGAACCATTTTCTTAAAACGATTGAAAATTATGCCGTTCCCACAACTGTACAAATAGTGTGCTTGTGGGACAAAGATGGCGGAAGCTTTGTTTACACATCGGCTAATTATAACTGAGCATTCTGATTGGATAGAAAAAATAAAATCGGATTCATGAATTAATGAAATGTATTGAGAACTATTAATTAGCCTAAGAAATGTGTATGATCACATGAATTACAGGTTATAGGTTAAAAAATTTGACATTCAGCAGTGCTAGCTTTGCCCTATAATCAATAAAAATTACAAACCGGGGACCCAATTTTTTATTGTTAATTATTCATAACTTTGTCACAGAGCTGATCTGTAATAATTTTATTGGAGTGCACATATAGATTAGAAATGCTGGCTGTCCATTAATTATGAATAGACCTGTGTGCTCTCATTTAACTATTGCCTATAAGTAATCTTGACCTCAAGATAGTTTCCATTGTCAAAGGTACAATATTTTTGTTGTGTTATTTAAGATGTATGTCTTGGTCCAATGAAAGATCTATGCTCTCTGCACAATACATTCAAATGTTTCTGTAGTTGCTGCAAAACCACAAAAGGTTATCTGCATGTATAGAACCATAGTGAAGTACATTTTTGTCAGCTTAAAAAAAAACCAATTCAATAAATTTTAGATGGGTGAAAAACCCAATTAACTTATTTTGGAGTGGGTAAAAAAAATGATAAAAGTGATATACAAAAAAATACCCAATGAAATAAATCATATGATGGGTAAAAAACCCAATTAAGAAAATCTTATCTGGAGCTCTGATCTTTATTAACCAGTTATTATTTATATGTACTAAACAAACTGATTTATATCATCAATACACATGCATAGTAATTGGTTGATATTAACTTGTTTAACTACTGGAATTATAAAAACATACACTTATAGGGCGGGGATCTGTACCAATTGTTGGAATACCAACACAGAAGTCATCCAAAATCCCCATGGATAGTATTGCATTCCACTCAGGACATTAAAATGTATGTACACATCAAATTTAATTAAAATCGGACAATGTTGAATATTTAATGCATTTTTGGCCGCCATTTTGAAATGCATGGTAAAAAAAATGTTTATGTAGAGTTCCACGCAGAACACTTAAATCTGAATCCATACCAAATTGTGTTGCAATCAGAGCACGTTAAATTTCATTGTGATCGGATAATGTTGAAAATTATACACGTTTTTACAGCCATTTTGAAACATGACGTCAGAAAAAAATTTCAGAGGTAGTGTTTCACTTGAAATACTAAAATCTACCTTCATGACAAATTTCGTTGAAATCGGATCACGGGAAAATTTTTGCCATTTTTGGGTGGGTGTAGTAAAGTGGTGGCCATTATAAAATTTCTGATTTCTGACTGCACCCCTTATTATGTAGATCTACAACTGTGTCAATCTTCACTTTATTCTATTAAGGGGCCTCCGAGACTAGTTCATGATCTAGAAAAAGTGGAAACCGAAATAATAATAATAATAGTTAAAGATTTTTTGTGTTGGGATGCCAACACAGAAGTCGGCCAAAATCCACATGGATAGAATTTCATGCAGTAAAATGTCCACCATTTTGAAAACGGAACAATTTTCAAAGAAGTGGCACACTCAGGGGACCTAATCTACCTATATAAATTTCGTCGAAATCTGATGAAGTTTAAATTTTTTCGTGTTTAGGGGTTGGTTTTCGGCAGGTGGCCTGGCCATATTGAAAATTTCAAAGCCAATATGCACAACTAGGAGTCATAAACATTGACTATGCCAAGTATCATATTGGTCGTACCAACCTATGTTGGTGAAAATTTCGGGCAAAGCAGTGATAAACCAGAGGCTCTTAAGAGCCTGTATCGCTCACCTGATTTTATAGGCAATGAAGATGGCATTTCCCTGATGTTAAAGTAAGTCCTGTAATTTTCAATAAACTTTAAATAGGACCATCCAAACAATATTACTAGAAAGCTTTGTTTCATTGGTTAACCAGTTGTATAGAGATTTTTTTTATTTGCCCATAGGGTCCTATGTTAAACTAAGTCCTGCGGGGGAGTTGGCCATTTTGAATTTCCAATTGCCATAAAAAACATAAACTTTATAAAGGACCATCCAAACAATATTGCTAGTAAGTTTTTGTTTCCATTGATTAACCGGTTTCGGAGAAGAAGCCTTTAAAAACTTTTTCCCATAGGGTCGTATGTTAAACAAAGTCCTGCGGTAGCGGCCATTTTGAATTTCCAATTGCCATAAAAAACATAAACTTTATAGAGGACCATCCAAACAATATTGCTAGTAAGTTTTTGTTTCCATTGATTAACCGGTTTCAGAGAAGAAGCCTTTAAAAACTTTTTCCCATAGGGTCCTATGTTAAACTAAGTCCTGCGGTAGTGGCCATTTTGAATTTCCAGTTGGCATAAAAATCATAAACTTTATAAAGGACACCCCAAACAATATTGCTAGTAAGTTTTGTTTTGATTGGTTAACCGGTTTCAGAGAAGAAGCCCTTTTTAACCTTTTTCCCATAGGGTCCAATGTTAAACTAAGTCCTGCGGTGGTGGCCATTTTGAATATCAGATTGGGATAAAAAACATTAACTTTATAGAGGACCATCCAAACAATATTACTAGTAAGTTTTGTTTCCATTGGTTGGCCGGTTTCAGAAAAGAAGCCTTTCAAACTTTTTCCCATAGGGTCCTATGTTAAATTAAGTCCTGCGGTGGCAGCCATTTTGAATTTCCAATTGCCATTAAAAACACAAACTTTATAGAGGACCATCCAAACAATATTGCTAGTAAGTTTTGTTTTGATTGGTTAACCGGTTTCAGAGAAGAAGCCCTTTTTAACATTTTTCCCATAGGGTCCAATGTTAAACTAAGTCCTGCGGTGGCGGCCATTTTGAATATCAGATTGGGATAAAAAACATTAACTTTATAGAGGACCATCCAAACAATATTGCTAGTAAGTTTTGTTTCCATTGGTTGGCCGGTTTCAGAAAAGAAGCCTTTCAAACTTTTTCCCATAGGGTCCTATGTTAAATTAAGTCCTGCGGTGGCAGCCATTTTGAATTTCCAATTGCCATAAAAAACACTAACTTTATAGAGGACCATCCAAACAATATTGCTAGTAAGTTTTTGTTTCCATTGATTAACCGGTTTCAGAGAAGAAGCCTTTTAAAACTTTTTCCCATAGGGTTCTATGTTAAACTAAGTCCTGCAGTGGCGGCCATTTTGAATTTCCAATTCCCATCTAAAACACAAACTTTATAGAGGACCATCTAAACAATATTGCTAGTAAGTTTTGTTTTGATTGGTTAAACGGTTTCAGAGAAGAAGCCCTTTTTAACTTTTTTCCCATAGGGTCCTATGTTAAACTAAGTCTTGAGGTGGCGGCCATATTGGTTTACCAATCAAAACTAGAGGCTCCCAGGAGCCTGTAATCGCTCACCTGGAATCCAAATGACTTAAACTATATTAAAATTTTTGAAATTAACAGTTTCAGTCTAGTTGTTATAGCTTTTAAGTTACTGTGCAAAAACTAAACATTTCTTCAAAAAATTTGTTAAATACAATAACTCCTATAAGGTGCCATCCACAATTTCTGAAAATTAAATGGTTTTTAGGCATTGTCCTTTAGGGTACTTTAGAAATTTACAGTTTTACTCTACTAATAGGTGTGTTATAGACTAATTTATAATTAAAAAACTGTTCATATGTCCAAATTCATAATGAAAGGGCAATAACTCCTATAAAGAGTCATCTTGCAATTTTTGGACTAAGCAATCATTTGTAGGGCTTCTATTGCTGATCATTTGTGCAATTTACAGTTTTAATCTAGCTACTATAGTTTTCAAGTTACAGGACAAAAATGGAAAATTTCTTAACAAAATTGTCATTTAAGGGCAATAACCCCTATAAGGAGTCATCTGACAATTTCAGACCAATTAAATGAATTGTAGGGCTTTTTTGCTGATCATTTTTGCAATTTATTATTTCACTCTAGCTGCTATGGTTTTTAAGTTACAGGACAAAAACGGAAAATTTCATAAAAAATTGCAATTTAAGGGCAATAACTTCTATAAGGAGTCATCTGACAATTTCAGACCAATCAAGTGAATTGTAGGGTCTTTATTGCTGATCATTTGTGCAATTTACAGTTTCAATCTAGCTGCTATAGTTTTCAAGTTACAGGACAAAAACGGAAAATTTCATAAAAAATTGCCATTTAAGGGCAATAACTCCTATAAGGAGTCATCTGACAATTTCAGACAAATACAGTGAATTGTAGGGCTTGTATTGTTGATCATTTTTGCTATTTACAGTTTTACTCTAGCTGTTATAGTTTTAAAGTTACAGGACAAAAACGGAAAATTTCATAAAAAATTACCATTTAAGGGCAATAACTCATATAAGGAGTCATCTGACAATTTCAGACCAATCAAGTGAATTGTAGGGTCTTTATTGCTGATCATTTGTGCAATTTACAGTTTCAATCTAGCTGCTATAGTTTTCAAGTTACAGGACAAAAACGGAAAATTTCATAAAAAATTGCCATTTAAGGGCAATAACTCCTATAAGGAGTCATCTGACAATTTCAGACTAATACAGTGAATTGTAGGGCTTGTATTGTTGATCATTTTTGCTATTTACAGTTTTACTCTAGCTGTTATAGTTTTAAAGTTACAAGACAAAAACGGAAAATTTCATAAAAAATTACCATTTAAGGGCAATAACTCATATAAGGAGTCATCTGACAATTTCAGACCAATCAAGTGAATTGTAGGGTCTTTATTGCTGATCATTTGTGCAATTTACAGTTTCAATCTAGCTGCTATAGTTTTCAAGTTACAGGACAAAAACGGAAAATTTCATAAAAAATTGCCATTTAAGGGCAATAACTCCTATAAGGAGTCATCTGACAATTTCAGACTAATACAGTGAATTGTAGGGCTTGTATTGTTGATCATTTTTGCTATTTACAGTTTTACTCTAGCTGTTATAGTTTTAAAGTTACAAGACAAAAACGGAAAATTTCATAAAAAATTACCATTTAAGGGCAATAACTCATATAAAGAGTCATCTGACAATTTCAGACCAATCAAGTGAATTGTAGGGCTTTTATTGCTGATCATTTTTGCCATTTACACTTTCACTCTACCTCGTATATTTTTCAGGTTATATTGTAAATACCAAAAATTTTGTCAAAAATCGTCAAAAAAGGGCAATAACTCCTACAAAAAGCCAATACACAACTTCGCACTAATAGCAACTATTGTAGACCTTAATGTGCTGATCAATTTGAAGTAACGGTTTTCTCTATAGCTATTATAGTTTTTTAGATAATGATCAAAAACCTGTGTTGACCCCCATGTTCTATTTTTAGTAACAGCGGCCATATTTGTCTGTTGATCAACACCCTGGGTACAAACTTGAAACTAGGAACCCTAAGGATGATTGTGGCCAAGTTTGAAAAAAATTGGCCCAGTGGTTTCAGAGGAGAAGATTTTTGAAAAAGTTTACGACGGACGACGGACGACGGACGACGGACGACAGACGACGGACGACGGACGACGGACGCCAAGTGATAGCAATAGCTCACATGGACCTTCGGTCCAGGTGAGCTAAAAAAGAACAATAATTAAAGATCTTTGACCAAAATCCGCATGGATAGTATTTCATTCAAATAAGTATATTAAAATATGCCTAGAAGTCAATTTTCCATCAATTCTACAGTCTTGACTTTTTTTAGGGGAGGGGGGTGATAAAATGGCCCTATTACAAAAATAGCGATGTTCACATCAGATTTTCTTCTCCTAAATGCTCGGGATAGTCCACTGTATGTGTACCGATTTTCAATGAAACCTGTCAAGCCATTACCGAGATCTGAGAAATGTACTTTTAGTTGATTTGACGTCCATTTTGAAAATGGCTGCCATCTTGAAAAATTTACATGTTGAATTCACCACACTGATCGACCCTCCAAAACCTCCCCAAGTTTCAAATTGATTGGTCAAAGCATTTTTTCGTAATCGTGCAGACAAGTTCATGTCTTAGAAAAAGAAAAATATTATTAAATGATACCCGCCACGTTGCATAGTTTTTATTATAATATTCATTAACACATTTTACTGAACTACATACATGTATCAGCCTACACGAAACAGCTGAGCATGATAACAGTCCATCTCAGAAGACAATTTTTACCTTGACCCTAGACCTATAAAAGTTACTTCAAATTGACACAACTCAAAAACTACATATGGGATTGTGCTGAAAATTCAACCTGATCTTCATTTTATAGTACTTAACAGCTGTGCAAATTTGACAAAAAATCTGTTGATGCAGTCTCAAGTTATCATCTGGAAACTGTCAATTGTTGACAAAAATAACACTTGAATTGGCCCAAGTCTAACACAACAACTTGGATTGTGCTGAGAATTGAACTTGATCTTCATTTTATAGCATTTAATAGATATGCAAAGTTTAAATAAAATCTGTTGACACGTTTTCAAGTTATCATCTGGAAACCACAAAGTGTTCACCAAAAAAAACTTGAATGGCCCATGTCGAAAACTACAAATTGGATTGTGCTGAAAATCCAACTTGATCTTCATTTTATGGTACTTAATAGCTGAGAAAAGTTAAAATAAAATATGTTGATGTGTTTTCAAGTTATCATCTGGAAACCACCGAGGCGCGGACAGACGGACTTCCAGATGGACATATGGACGGACACTCAAATCCATGCGAGGGTATCACATAATAAGTATAAGCATAATAAGAATTAAACATGATTATGAACTTATGGATCATAACTGGTTCCCAAACCCCTTGTGGATCCTCTAGTTCAGACATCTATTCATAGCAACTGTATCTACCAGGGAACAAAGTTTCCTGCAAATCGGAGCATTTTTCAATTTTTTTCAGCCATCTTGGATTCAAACAAAATAGCCACCATAGAAAGTTGAAATGTGTGTCGTGTGGTTCTGTATTTCCTACTTTACTTATAATCCAATTGTCATCGATATCAGTACACTTTTGTATTTTTAAGAATTTTTTTTCATTTTCAAAATGGCCACTATTTTAAGCTGCCATGATGCGTCATATGGTACGGTATAACATACTCTACTTACATTCAAATTTTCATTGAAATTTGTTTACTCTTGGATTTTTAAGGCTTTTTCATTTTCAAAATGACCACCATTTCAAGATGGACACCAACTTTAAAATTTTAAAACTGGGGTGCACCACTTAAAGTCATGACCTATTTTTAGGCAAAGTTTCATATCAATCCAATTTACCGTCTCCGAGAAAATGGTTGGTCGAAATTTTGGCGTTAGAAAAACATACACTTGGTGGGGATCTGTACAGATTTAAAAATAAATATTCATAATTGCGATGGGATGCCAACACAAGATGTCTCCCAAACGAACCCCCAATGCCACTATAACCTTGAGCATGTTGAAAAGCCCAAAAACAAATTTTTACCATGATAATGCAATGTCCTATATAATTACCCCTGTTTCCATAGAAATGGCAGCCATTTTGAAAATTACATAATTGGATTGCAAAACTTCAAGTGATCCTTAACAAGTTCCCAAAGTTTCGTATTGATTGGACATTGCATCTTAGAGAAAATTTGAAAACAACTCGAACGGAAAGAAGAAAAAGAAGAAAGAAGAATTAAGTAATTTTAAGGGGGTGGGGCATGACCCCCTCCAACCCTCCCATGGTACTAAATGATTCGTCTTATCATAAAGAGTAAGAATATATATGGTTATATGGTGGGGATCCCAATGGTTTTCAAGATATTCAATAATTTGTCATTTGAGGGGGTGGGGCAAGACCCCTCCAACCCTCTCATGGTACTAAATGATTCGTTTTATCATAAGGAGTAAGAATATATATGGTTATAGGGTGGGGATCCCAATGGTTTTCAAGATTTAAGAAATTTGTCATTTGAGGGGGTGCAGCATGACCCCCTGAGACCTCCCTATGGTACCAAATGTTTCCTACAATCATAAGGGGTAAGAATATATATGGCAAAAGGGTGGGGATCCCAATGGGTTTGAAGATATTAAATAATTTGTCATTTAAGGGGGTGGGACAAGACCCCCTCCAACCTTCTCATGGTACTAAATGATTCGTTTTGTCATAAGGAGTAAGAATATGTATAGTTATAGGGTGGGGATCCCAATGGTTTTCAAAATATAAAGAAATTTGTCATTTGAGGGGGCAGGGCATGACCCCAATGACCTCCCTATTGTACCAAATGTTTCCTCTAATCATAGAGTAAGAATATATATGGTTATAGGGTGGGGATCCCAATGGTTTTCTAGATATTAAATATTTTTCATTTAAGGGGGCGAGGCAAGACCCCCTCCAACCCTCCCATGGTACTAAATGATTTGCTTTGTCAAAAGGAGTAAGAATATATATGGTTATAGGGTGGGGATCCCAATGGTTTTCTAGATATTAAATATTTTTCATTTAAGGGGGCGGGGCAAGACCCCCTCCAACCCTCCCATGGTACTAAATGATTTGCTTTGTCAAAAGGAGTAAGAATATATATGGTTATAGGGTCGGGATCCCAATGGTTTTCAAGATATAAAGAAATTGTTCATTTGAGGGGGAGGGGCATGACCCCCTCTGACACCAAATTTTTCGTCTAATCAAAAGGAGTATTCTAATATGACGTCCTGCTTTAAGGAGTAATATTATATAAGGTTATATGGTAGGAATGTTAACTATTTTTTACATTTTAAAAAAATATCAAATTTTGAGGTATTTGGAGGGGCATGGCACGGCACTGGGGGGCCCCTACACTTGAAAAATGGTTAGAGCCAACATCTCATAGGGGTCTATCATTGTGCAAAATTTACCAAGTTCCCCGGAGAATGTCGGCAGCTCGAGAAAAAAAAATAATAATAATAAGTAACGCAAAAAAAACTATAAGTCTCCAACTTTATAACCAATAAATGCATTAAGGGGGCTGGGATAACTCCCCGGGATATTCAAACTCAACTCAATAAAACTAATTATATCATCAATAATATAGTAACACATAGTTATGGGGTGGGGATTACAACTATTTTGAAGATTATAAATCATCAGTGTTATGACGGGGTGGGGACAACCACCCTAGCGACAATTAAGCCCACAGTAACAGCAAGGATAACACAATGATAACTGATGCTATGAGGGGTGGGGAAACCTTGTGTGTATCCCCAGAACAACAGACATACACCTGTACACTAAAAATACCATCTTACTAAAAAGAATGAAAAACACACGCACAATTTTGTGTGAAGACGTGTATAAATATACAAATTAGAAAATGTACATAATCTAGGGGGTGGGGATAGTCAACCCCTCCCCCCTTTAGACAACCTACAATGGAGGATTATAGTGGAACAGGGCGTCAGTCATAAAATAAATGGTGACTTATTTGTTGTTAGTGATCAACGATAAACACACAAATCAGTTAAGTAAATACATACCTTGTTCTTGCCATCATTGTCAGCCCCCAGGTCCACCAGCCTGGACACTGTCTCTGTGTGGCCCTCCAGTGATGCCATAAATAAAGGACTCTGTCCGTACTACAACAGAAATAAACTATCTGTAAACATTCTATGTAAATAAACATTTGATCATCAAATCTTCTCAATGTAAGTAATACACCTACATATAACAAATCAAATGAATGAATGAATATTGAATGAAAGATTTCAATGAATGAATGAATGAATGAATGAATGAATGAATGAATGAATGAATGAATGGCTCCACACTTACAATGAAATATTTGTGTGAAATAATCTGACGTCTGCCATACTTAAAGTGTAATTAATGATCTATGATTGTACACTTTGATCAATATATAAATTACAAAAATTTACACAATTTAGGGTGTGGGGACTGACCCCAGGGGACAACCTACAATGGAGGATTATAGTGGTACAGGGACAGTCATAAAATAAATGGTGACTTATTTGTTGTTAGTGATCAATGATAAACACACAAATCAGTTAAGTAAATACATACCAAGTTATCCTTGACATTAATGTCAGCCCCCAGGTCCACCAGCCTGGACACTGTCTCTGTGTGGCCGTTCCATGATGCCATAAATAAAGGACTCCGTCCTAACTACAACAGAAATAAACTATCTGTAAAGATTCTATGTAAATAAACATTTGATCATCAAATCTTCTCAATGTAAGTAATACACCTACATATAACAAAAGTAGTTTTTGTAACGGATCAAATCAAACGCGATATTTTCTGATTCAGGACAAAGATACGAGTTAAATAAATCGTCACACTCGTGGTGATGTCAGCCATGAGTTAAATAAATCGTCACACTCGTGGTGATGTCAGCCATGAGTTAAATAAATCGTCACACTCGTGGTGATGTCAGCCATGAGTTAAATAAATCGTCACACTCGTGGTGATGTCAGCCATGAGTTAAATAAATCGTCACACTCGTGGTGATGTCAGCCATGAGTTAAATAAATCGTCACACTCGTGGTGATGTCAGCCATGAGTTAAATAAATCGTCACACTCGTGGTGAAATATTTAATTAGTCAGCCATGATGTACTGTTGTAGCAGACATTGTTATGATATTTTCTGATTCAGACGGTCACACTTACTGTGAAATATTTAATTTGTGTGACTGATGTCTGTCATGTGTGATGTGTTATTAATGATTTGTTGTCACAGATAAATGTTAAAACACAAGTAACTCACTCCATCTTTATAATTGACATTGGCCCCTCTAGCCACCCAGTCCTCCACAGACTTAGTGTCACCATACCTAGCAGCCCTCCAAAGTCTCTGAAATGATATTATAACAGTCAATCCATAGTAACACTAACACAATATATGTAAACGTAGATAAATGTACATTTATTTTTAATTGACCACCATGATCAAGTCTAATGTTCATTGTCCATTTTGTTAATCTGTCAACACATTTATGTGACCTGCCATTCATGTTATAAATGTTTTATAAAAATTCAAATTCTATTTAGTCAAACAAAGATGGAGGATTGTAGTAAACAATACATGTTTGTGTTCACACAGCAATGGAAAACTATGTTGCTGACGTCTAATTAGACCATTAACACTGGACACCATGACAGTTGATACATGTAAGGCTGACAAATTGATACAAGTGGCATTAAGCCACAGATCTGTACTTGTACATGTTAACGTATTTACTTCACAATATAAACTTTACTTACTACATTCAATTGTTCTTGGTCCATATTCTTCTAAATCTAAAATGTAAACAATATTTTCTTTGTTATTCATCTTTATTGCTGTTGAGAAAACAAATTGTTTAAGCAGACGACAAATGTCTGGTATCAACTGGAAAAGATTTAAATAGCTTCATCACACCACCTCAAGGACATCATTAGTGCAACAGACCCTGGTCACATGACCAAAGTACATAACCTATTTTTGTAAGATGAAATGTACATTTTAACAAATATCTTTCAATGTTAATTTACACCTAAAATATAATGACATTAAGGAAACTGTCTCTTTACAGAAATTTATATTCAAGATTGACTACAAATTTAATGAGGATTTTTAAAAACATGTTTTGATTGATTGATTGATAATTGTTTAATGTCCAGCAAGCAATATTTCACCTATATTCTGGATGTTTTAATACATGTATTGATTGATTGATTATTGTTTAACGTCTAGCAAATAATATTTCAGCTTTATTCAGGACATGTTAATACATGTATTGATTGATTGATTGATAATTAATTGTTTAATGTCCAGCAAGCAATATTTCAGCTATATTCTGGACGTTTTAATACATGTATTGATTGATTGATTATTGTTTAACGTCCAGCAAGCAATATTTCACCTATATTCAGGATATTGTAATACATGTATTGATTGATTGATTATTGTTTAACGACCAGCAAGCAATATTTCAGCTATATTCAGGATGTTTTAATACATGTATCCTGACATTTAGTCTCAAAAGTCTTCATTTTATACTACCTCTTTAACAGAAATATATTGTCTACATTTACTATAAATTTAACAGACTTTTTTTCAATACCTGTACAGGGGTCACCACACTCTAAAAAAGTAGGGAGAAGTGACTTCTCCCTGGCAGCCAAACAGGGAGAAGTCAGGCCCTGACAGGGAGACTTCAGGAGACACTAGGGAGAAGTCAGGGGGACCGTACAAATAACTATATATATTCGCAGTAGTTACATACATTTTTCATTATTTACATCAATTTCCAGGATTGTTTCTCTTGTGTTTTAAAACCATAACACACTTAGATTCAGTTTTTTTCTTTCTTTTTCATTATTTTTCATGGTATTCAATATCAAACAGCACATAACCTTTATCATTAATCAAAGTTGTACTGATCCATATTGCTTCATGGGACACCCATCTACAGAACTTATCATTATGTCAATAATTACTATACATCTTTATTCTTTCAAGTGAAGCTCAAATACTTATCAAAGAAAATTGTTAAAGTACAATACTCTTTGAAAGAACTGAAGTTTGAAACCAATTTAAAGTGTTTGTTTATCAAAAATATTACGATTTTTCATTATGGGCCGTTGTACATTACTTTTCTTCGTTGTTCACTTCCGTTAATTAGTCACATCCGGTAAATAAACAAATGGCACGTAATACATTTGAAAGACGTAAATCGTTTGAAAATATGTTAAATACGCATATTGTTTGCCGGTTTTTTTTTGGAATTACACATTTACTGATAAATTGGTAGTCAGGGTGAAGTATTTGGACCAGATTTACAAGTATCTTATGTGAACCATCGGGCGACTTGAGGGAAAAGACAGGGCGACTTCGACTTCGCTTTTGAGGCGCCTTAGGGCGACTTCAGGTCCTAGTAGGGCGACTTTGTCGCCCACTTCGCCCAGTGTGGTGAGCCCTGCTGTATCCAGATAGTTGACGCTACTAACTTTAAAAAAATACCCCTTTTCAGCTTCCATGGTAACAGGACAAATGTAAACCTAGTCATGCTAGTATGGATATGAAAATTTTATCGGATTTTATCGTAACGATAACATTGAGTAATCTGGTTTTATCCTAACCGCTATATCATGTATATATTCCACGGTAAACATGGACAAATCGTAAAGAGAACATTGACTGCCGATGAAAAGAAACTGTCAAAATATGCCAAGTAAGAATCTTACATATATTTGTAGCGCTTTTCCTTATAAAACGAATGTCCATACCATTCATTGATGTGTACTCTGCACCGTGTATAACCTTTACCTTTTGTGCAAATTTATTGATATTTTATTTATTTAAAGTTTTACACTAAAAATAAAGGTTAGAACAACATGTTAAAATGTTTACATTCACTTGTATTACATGTATTAGTCACCTGTGATTTAGTCATCAGTCTAGACGAAGTTTATAAATTAAAATGAGTTACCAACCCTGTTCAGTAATTTTGTTATTTGCCTTTATTCTGTACTTGTTGCTTGTCAACAACAAATTGGGCAAGTCATAATCATTTTGGGCCAGTTGTTTCAAATTTCTAGTCGCTCAAAACATTTTAAAGAGTCCTGTCCATGAGTACCTGTGATGGGGAGGAGTGCTGTCTATGAGTACCTGCAATAGGGAGGGGTTCTGTCCATGGGTACCTCTGATAGTGAAGGGTCATGCCCATGGGTACCTGTGATTGGGAGGGGTCTCATGTACAACAGGTACCTGTGATAGGGAAGGGGTCCTTTCCATGAGTACCTGTGTATATGTGATAGGTTTGTTTTTGTTTGTTTGAATGTTGTTTAACGCCACTTTCAGCAATTTTTCAGCTATATCATGATGTCCAGTTTTTATTGCCGAGAAATTCTGGTTTAAATTTATCTATAACACAAATGGGAAAAAAGTTAGCGAACACATTCCAGAAAAAAATCCTATTTAAAATCACGATTAGGATTTTATAACCCCTGAGGAATGTGGCCGCCAGGCAACCTCAAATACTACAGCACATCATAAGAATGATAAGATTGAATTTGTGAATAATAACTTATTTTTAGTTGAAATATTTTATTCCTGAAGGCGCCCCCAAAAGCCAGTATATTAATATGTCACTGACCTTCCATCAATCAATACGGGAAATCACATTTTGTGTTAATCACCTACATGTATGTATAGAAGGTCTGAATCACCCAGACGTACTAGTATATATAATTGCGTCTGGGATCATCTTGTTTTAATTGTGCTACCAATAGGTGGAGATAAAACAATCCTATTCTTATGGCCCTATTTTTAGACCAGAAAAACCATTCAAACATGTCAGTTTATAAAATGACGTACAGTAAGATTCTCTCTTGATTGTGCATAACATAAAAATTGTTTAATTAATCGATAAAGTAATATTTTATAAAAATATTCAAATGTAAACTTTGAAACAATTTTTATACACTTCTTGGTAGAACGAAAGTAATTTTTCAGACAATAAAAATATCATCCAATCAAAAACTTTGTAATTAAACGTCTGGATGATCGAGACAAATGTATGGACAATGACTGGAATACACTATACATGCTATAATGGATGAAAGTTAACTCCTTCATGTTTGTATCACCCTATTGTGGATGGGAGGTAACTCCTACATGTATGCATGGCATGGCTGGAATAGACTATAGTGAATGGGAGGTAACTCCTACAAGTATGCATGATGTACTATGCCTGGAATTGACTATAGTGGATAGGACGTAACTCATACATGTATGTATGGACTATGACTGGAATAGATTATAGTGGATGGGAGGTAACTCCTATGAATGTATGGACTATGACTGGAATAGACAATAGTGGATGGGAGGTAACTCCTACATGTATGTATGGACTATGACTAGAATAGACAATAGTGGATGGGAGTAACTCCTACATGTATGTATGGACTATGACTGGAATAGACAATAGTGGATGCGAGATAACTCCTACATGTATGTATGGACTATAACTGGAATAGACCATAGTGGATGGGAGGTAACTCCTACATGTATGTATGGACTATGACTAGAATAGACTATAGTGGATGGGAGGTAACTCCTACATGTATGTATGGACTGTGACTGGAATAGACTATAGTGGATGGGAGGTAACTCCTACATGTATGTATGGACTATGACTGGAATAGACCATAGTGGATGGGAGGTAACTCCTACATGTATGTATGGACTATGACTAGAATAGACTATAGTGGATGGGAGGTAACTCCTACATGTATGTATGGACTGTGACTGGAATAGACTATAGTGGATGGGAGTAACTCCTACATGTATGTATGGACTATGACTGGAATAGACTATAGTGGATGGGAGGTAACTCCTACATGTATGTATGGACTACGACTGGAATAGACTATAGTGGATGGGAGGAACTCCTACATGTATGTATGGACTATGACTGTAATAGACTATAGTGGATGGGAGGTAACTCCTACATGTATGTATGGACTATGACTAGAATAGACCATAGTGGATGGGAGGTAACTCCTACATGTATTTATGGACTATGACTTGAATAGACAATAGTAGATGGGAGGTAACTCCTACATGCATGTATGGACTATGACTTGAATAGACAATAGTGGATGGGAGGTAACTCCTACATGTATTTATGGGCTGTGACTGGAATAGATTATAGTCTATGGCAGTTAACTCCTACATGTATTTATAGACTATGATTGAAAGACTAGTCAGCATGTCCACCACTTTTTTTAGTTGGGGGTTCATGTACCCTTTGCCCTAACAATTTAGGTTTACAGTGAAAATTTTGGGGGTACATAATATATGTGTGTTTTTTCATCTGATTTATTTTTCAAAAACTTGTTTAGGAATGAATGACAACAAAACTGAATGAGCTTAGTTTACAGACTTTGTGAATGTGTATTTGTGTAATCATGATGATGTGCTATCTGTAACGAAAAAATAGCAATAAAATGGTAAAGATGCTTTTAAATTTTTTTAAGGTTTGCTGCATACTGTTCATCGGCAGCGTGAAGGTCAAACAAAGTAAGTACTTTTTAAAGCACTTCTGCTGATTGGATTAACTTTTAGAAATCTGCCTATCAAAATCGAGTAATCATCATGATCATAGCCAATGACCGTCAGTGAGAGGGTTAAAGAAGCATCGCTTTGGTTGGATTAAATTGCTAAAATCAACCAATAAGAATCGATTTAACAATTGGACCTTTGATTCAATATGTAGGACGTTGTAATGTTTACAACTTTAATTTTTTCGAACTTGTGCACGCATCTGTCTTGCATTTTATACGTTCAAATTACTTTTTCTAAGTGAATGGGCATGCTGCTAGTGGACGGGAGATAACTCTTACATGTATGTATGGACTAAGACTGGAATAGTCTATAGTGGATGGTAGGTAACTCCTATATGTATCTATGGACTATGACTGGAATAGACTATAGTGGATGGGAGATAACTTCAAGTACAACAATTTTGTCAATATGAATCAAAATCTGCTGGTTTTGAAAGGTTTGATAAAATAGGCTGAAACTATGCATGATCTTCACTGATATGTACCTAAAGATTACTTTACTATCCACAACCCAAATATACTGGAAATACACATAGAATTTTACTCAACGTGATTTCAGACCTAACGTCATTATTTATATTTTTGCATATCCAATACAATTTTCGTTACCAAATTGTTCGTGTTCTCATTTTCTTTTTTCATCTTCCCTATCCCAATTTTGCCCGTCTTCCAGACACATCCAGTAAAATTGCTGTTGGACTAGCAGTCTAGCTATTTATCCATGTCGGACAAAATGAACCGCAACAAAATTTCATGGGATGCATTTCGATGAGTGTTTGTTTTGTGCCTGACCATCAGTTTACATTTTTGTCATCTTTATTTACTTACATGTGTAACCTAGTCAAAGAACGCCTAGAATTATTGTTCATTTGACTGAACACCGGTATTTCATGATTATTCCCCTTAATTCTAATCACACATTTTCATTGGTCAAAACAATTTTATAAATAAATAAACCGGTATCGTACAAAATAAGGACCCGTATCAGCTGTTGATCTTCTAATTCAAAGATGCTGATAATGAAGTTGAAGAAGACTGTTTTGATTTTTAACATGTTTAAAATTAGACTTGAATTGAAAAAATGTTGAATATAGTAAAAAATAACTATTCTTATCCTACTCAGCACTCTAAATGTATTTTTGCAATTTGTATTAATTTAATTTTAATACTTACTTATGTTTCAATAAATATATTAAACTGTTTTTAATGTTACAAATTTAAATTGACAAATAGTAGACTGGATTTGATTAAAACACCCAATTGAAACCTTAACTTTCTTATCATATAGGAATAAAAACTCGAAAGTTATGAAGGGCCAAGTTATTATTATACAGAGATTCTTCAATCTATTATTACCATGCAGTGATAAACACAATCATTTATTATCTGTACAACAAAGGCTTTATAAATGAATTTTTCGTACCAGTTGTTTTGCTTTATTGAAAATTTTAGTCGGCACAATTGAGTTTGTTCAAGCTAATTAAGTCAGGCTTGTGGACCTGTGCAGCCTGACCGAATGTCAGACAGGGCTTGCTCTGGGTTATATAAAGTTGGTGCCAAAAAATCAAATCGCCAACTTCAATTTTTTATCGTCAATTTCCAAAATCTTGTTCCAAAGTAAAAAAACAACTTTTTTCATGCCAATTTATTATTCAACATGTGTATTGGTAAACGTGCCTCTATTGCCATTGAGGGTCACTGACACTGATAAGTTTTCTTTGCAAAATGTCCATTCTATTGGACATGATAGTGTTAAGACTAGACATGAGCAGCACAATTTCTAAATAATTCCTACGTCTAGCTAGTGGACAATAATTGACAATAATCATGATAATTGCCAGTTTTCCTACCGAAAGAAAAATAAATAATAAATAAAAACATTTATTTTTTTAAACCGAGGACTGCACATACATGTAAGTAGTCAGAGATGCCGCAACCAAAAAGTATTAGTTGAATTAGATTTGTCAAGCTGCGGCCAGCTAGAGAACCAAGACAGCCAACTGCATGTACGGGACGTGCCATGGCAGCAGCGCGAGCGCCTACTCTTATCGAATACTGCCCATGGGATCTTTAACGTGCCAGTTGATGGACTGTACATGAGGCACCAGTTTCATGTCTGACAAACAAAAAAAAATATTTATTTGCATGTATAATCAGGGCTCGCGTTGGAGGGCGACTCAGGCGAAGAAGTCGCTTTATCGTGGTCCCACTTCGCCCTCGATCATCTTCCAAAGCGAAGTGAAGTCGACCTATCATTTTGAAGAATCGCCTAATGTCGCCTTTAAAATTTTATTCCCATTTTGGTAAGAATCGTCGTAGTTTTGATACCGCGTCATGTTTATTATGTTTACTTGCCAACAAAGTCAACTGGTACCCGTTTAATTTGTATTAAGTATATAAAGCGCAGGTTTAAAATACAACCGAAAACCAGTTCAGTGCAAAAATATTAAACTTTCCGGAGCGGATATGAATTTGGTAACGGAGATTGCAAATGTACTACGCTGATAGGAAGGAAATGAGTATTGCAATGACAGAAACGTAGTAAACAAGTATTTTGGCAGTTACTTTAAACAAATTTAAGTAAAAAATATTTTAAAATACTTTTAATAGTGAATTTTACCATTTTACATAATATAATATGTATCACAATGATGTAATTTTCTACTTCTAGTTCTTACAGTACTTCATTATAATTCAATCAATTTGTATACCAATGACAAAGAAACATTTATTTTAATGAACAGTTTTGTGACAGTTTATACTTTTATTATTGTTATGTTTAATACATGTATTTATGAAAATTTGTGTAATACAGGGCTCACCACACTGGGCGAAGTGGGCGACAAAGTCGCCCTACTAGGACCTGAAGTCGCCCTAAGGCTCCTCAAAAGCGAAGTCGAAGTCGCCCTGTCATTTCCCTTAAGTCGCCGTGGTTCGCATAAGATACTTGTAAATCTGGTCCAAATACTTCACCCAGACTACCAATTTATCAGTAAATGTGTAATTCCAATAAAAAACGGCAAACAATATGCGTATTTAACATATTTTCAAACGATTTACGTCTTTCAAATGTATTACGCGCCATTTGTTTATTTACCGGATGTGACTAATTACCGGAAGTGAACAACGAAGGAAAGTAATGTACAACGGCCCATAATGAAAAATCGTAATATTTTTGATAAACAAACACTTTTAATTGGTTTCAAACTTCAGTTCCTTCAAAGAGTATTGTACTTTAACAATTTTCTTTGATAAGTATTTGAGCTTCACTTGAAAGAATAAAAATATATAGTAATTATTGACATCATGATAAGTTCTGTAGATGGGGTCCCATGAAGCAATTTGGATCAGTACAACTTTGACTAATGATAAAGGTTATGTGCTGTTTGATATTGCATACCATGAATAATAATGAAAAAGAAAGAAAAAAACTGAATCTAAGTGTGTTATGGTTTTAAAACACAAGCGAAATAATCCTGGAAATTGATGTAAATAATGAAAAATGTATGTAACTACTGCGAAATTAATTTTTGTACGGTCCCCCTGACTTCTCCCTAGTGTCTCCTGAAGTCTCCCTATCAGGGCCTGACTTCTCCCTGTTTGGCTGCCAGGGAGAAGTCACTTCTCCCTACTTTTTTAGAGTGTGGTGACCCCTGGTAATAAGTATACTGAATAGTTAATCAAATCTTTGATACTTTATCCTCAATAAATTAAACTGCTAAAAAAACATATAACAATAAGAATGAAAATGCCAACTCTTATTTTTTTTTTAAAAACAAAGAAAACAGGACGCTTTCGCGACATATGCAACTTCTCCCTGTTGTCCACCCACTTCTCCCTGTTCTATCCTCACTTCTCCCTGTCAACCACCCAAAAGAGAAGTGACTTCTCCCTATAATTTTGACCCAGCGTGAGCCCTGAATTGTATATATACATAATTCTAACCAAAGTTTTCAAAGATAAATAGAAAAGACAAGAAAACTGTCCAGAAACTTTTCATGCTTTTATCTTGTACTTTTTTAAGATTTCCACACTTTGCAATTAACATTTTTTCTGTGAAATAAGATCAAAGACAGGGAACACTAGGCTTTTGACACCTGCTGCAGTAACAATTTTACAGGTCATAAAACATCTGTAAATTGTGTACAACTTTAGCCCTTGAGTGTGTGAGTGATCTAGAAGAACCCATTTGATCGATTTATGGTCTTATATCCGGTCATTTCCTCCAGTTTGCCATTAAGAAATACTATCGCTAAAAAATGGCCAAACTCTATTTTTTGTCACCAATTAAAATAAAAAATTGCAAATGGGGACATCAGAGAAGCCCAGTGCAACACCTGGTCAGGTAAATTATTTACAACCATCGAAATGATCGAGAAGACTGCTATCCACTGATATTTCACAATAGAATAATGCACGATGATGCCTCAATTTTACACTAGAAAATCATATTACCAGAATGACAAGTTGTCTACCCTTATCGTTAGCTAACCTGTCTCACAGGTATTTGACACCATATCATTTGGGGCGAAATATGGCTAAAAAACAAAAAAAAATATTGTGGCGAACGAAGTGAGACGAAGTAGACGAAGGAGTCTAACGCAAAAATAAACAATTCCTACAAGAAACTCAGTTGAAAGGACCTGGCATCGTAGTACAGGCAATAAAGCCGTACGTGTACAAGATTAAACTCCAAAGAGTGGTGTTTAATACTAATCATGACAGGTTGAACACGTGCTGGGATAGGAAAACCACTGCATGGCTGGAAAATTCTTAACAGAGCGGATATACTTTGAGATGAGACTGTTAAAACAAGGAAGGAAAAACAGTATTGTATATGTAGAGGCCCGGATACAGGAAAAACTATGGTGCAGTGTGATACCTGAAAGGGATGTTATCATTTAACTTGTGTGAACTTATCGGCACTTGAGGATTGAGGAACTGAATACATGTAAATGCCCCAACTTTCAGGTTGTGGATAGGAGAACCTCCATTCAACGATTATAGCCATTGCTAGGATCCTGATGGGGGTATTTTTTATGCTAAGATGGCAGCCACAGACCCTGCGAAGTATCCATTTAGGGAAATGTTACCTTTGTCACTGTTTTTATTCGGGACAGGAATCTTGCGCCATAGAAAATTGGGGATGGTGAAATTAGGCACCCTGTTCTGGTGATTAGCTAGACCCGTCCGATTACGCCAGGGCTACTTGGGGGTGTGCATTGCATCCGATGTTCGACTGATGAAGAGCCTGGAGAAGATCCAGTTATGTCATCTCCTGATCTGTATTGTGACCGAGAAAGATTACATTCAGACACATGTAATTATCAGGTAATTGCACAGATCAACATAGGGTCCCAACCTTTACACCCACCTACCAGGAGCTGGGATTAGCAACCCCTTGTTCTCCCGTCTATTTCACAACAGTCTGACAGTGTTGACAGACAAAGTGACAAACTACCTTAACCACTAGGCAGCCGAGGCCCCACAACAATTTAAAGTCAGACTTATTTCAGTTAGTTTAAGGGAAAATATTTTCAATAAAAATTTAAAATACAATGTACATCAGTAATGGGTCGTTCCAGGCTACTCACAGCCACAGAAGCATGTGACCAATGTTGCATTCGCAGTCAGCACGAAAAACTCTGGCTTTATTTCTGTTTGACCGATTTAGTTTCAGAAAAATAAGCTTTGATGTTCCTGGTTAAAAATTTATTCGGAGGAACATTTTGATTCTATGCAGCACGTGGACTGGTGAAGACCAGCTTGCAGCTAGGAGGTAACTGGACTAACATTCCAAAGTTTTCTTGGCGGAATTAACAACTAGCAGTGCCATTCGATTGCACTAGAAGCATTTAGAAATCGACGGTACTGTATAGGCAACATTCAATACACGCTGACAACAAAAATTGCCATTCAATTTCTTACCTAAGTTCATGTGCAGTTGTATTTAGCTCCAATGGTGCCTGCGTAAAGTCTAAAACTATTACTGCTGGTCCCGACCTTTTCGCAAAACTAATGGTTTGTTGTTATTTGCATCCTCACAAGTCAGGGTTTCTGTGTCCACGTGGCCACATGTGGACACAGAAACCCTGACTTGTGAGAATGTGTCATTTTTGTTGCTAATAAAGGAACTTAAATATTGTTTAAAAATAATATTATTTGTGTTTTAATGTCGGCACTTGTCTGTTAAGGAGTCCAAATGTTATTGGAAAGGTAGTTAAGGGACCGGTGTAGTATAATTACAGGCATGGTCCCCCTGGACCCGTTATGTTAATATTTTTGTCCGCTTTCGATCGATTTTTGTCTTTAATTATAGGTCCGGCAGTAATATCAGTACTTCTACTGTAAACTATTTTTTTTTATTATAAACCCTGCCAATTTACTGTAACATTACTATACTGAGCCATTATAAGGCCTACCGCAATGACAGAAGTTCGCTCGGTGGAGGCGTATTCATCCTTGTGCGGGAAGATATCCTATCGATAGAGGAGTTGAGTATGTAACAATCTGTGGGTTGAGATAAAACTTCCTGGGAACAAAGACCTACACGTTGGAGGTTTCTATATGCCCCATCGAAACATTCGCGACTTAGATGAGGTTAATCGTTCCTTACTCTAATTACTAAACGGAAGGACCGTCATGTTGTATAACATGGCGATTTTAACTGTCATGGCATTGATTGGCCAACTCTATCAGTAACATCGGCCCCCGATCGCGATATACACCAACAACTTATCGATATATCAGTATCAGTATCAAATAACCTCACACAAATGCAGGATGGGCCAAAATGTAATTAACGGTAGGTATATCAAACTTTTACAACTGCATATATTTTGCACAGATAAAACAAACGGGCAAATGTGAGGAAATTAATGATACTTGCTAGGTCGACATAACCATGCAATAGGTATAAAAAGGTAATATATGTGTCAACAATGTCATCTAATTGGAACATTAATATAATTAACAATGGTTTTTAAATGTCAGACAGGATGCAAAGCTTTAATTACTCTATACAGCCATAAAAGTTTAAAAATATGTTAAGCCATATTTTATAAAAACTGGTAAAAATCATAATCACTTACTCTATATAGTACTAGCAGATATAACTAATTTTTTTAATTCAAATTAATAACAGGTGATTTTTTTGTTATAAATTCTCCCGATTTATATCAGAAACTAGTTCAAGACAGCCGTAAAAAATGCAAGTTTTTAAACTATATTTCATTAAAACTGGATAAAAAAATTAACTAATTACTCTAAATAGTACTAGCAAATATAACTAAAGATTTTGATTCAAGATAAGTAACAGAATTTAAGTTTTTATTGAAAACTCTATTAATTTTTATCAGAAACTAGTTCAAGACAGCCGTAAAAACTGCAAGTTTTAACCTATATTAAACCATATTATATAAAAACTGGATAAAAAAATTAATTACTTACTCTATATTGTACTAGCAAATATAACTAAAGATTCGTATTCAAAAAAAGTAACAGAAGTCCAGTTTATATATAATTTATATATATGAAATTATAAGATTTATGTAATCCTTACCAACTATTAGAAACTTTGAGCAAAAATATTGAAAGAAAAGGTTTCTCATATTTAAAATAAACGGCAATGAATGGCTTCCCACTAAAAATCAAGAGCATTTTAAATATAAAATCAAATTATCGTTTATGTATCATATCAATGCAGTCCACGAACTGTGAAAATCAACGAAGTTGAGATATTCAACAAATTCATTGTGTTAAATTATTTATCGTCACCTCTTGTATCATAAATTGATAAAATTATTTAGCCCTGGAGTTATTACACCTTGAAAAGGAATTAGTTAATCAATGACAATATTTCTATACAAATTATTAAAGGTTTCTTTCAAATTCCACAGCGAACCGGAAGTTACTAAACTTTATTTTTTACACCGGAAGCGATATGTGATTTTGCACATGCGCGCTTGCATTTGTTACGGAACTTGCATTTTTTTACGCTACAACGGCAAGGAAATAAATTTGACTTATATTTCACTACAAACCCGTCACTTGTTAGAAACTGTTCAACGGTACCTGGCCTTTCAGACCAGTCGTAGTTGTAGACACTAAACCGCACTACTGCGATACTCCGAAACGGAAACATTTTTTAATTGGTAAAACTGACTGACCAACACTAAAAGTTAAGTGCTCAGAACTGTCGTCCCACATAAAAACCCTTTCTGATAACGGCTCATCGATGAAAGATCTTTGGGGAATTTTAAAATCGACACTTATAAAAAATGAAGGTGACACTATACCGTCGAAATTTTTTAGTGGTAAAATATCGTTACCATGGTTAAATCATAAGATAAAAAAAGCAACGCCGAAAACAACGTTTATACCGTCAGCCCAAAAGAAAACGTCAAACTTTAGGCATTATCAGAAGGCGTGTAAAAGTGCATATCGCCGAGATTATGGTAATATATCAGCGAAACCATGGAAAAGGGGCTATCTGCAAACAACAGCAAACCTTTTTGGCGTTACATGAAATCAAAGAAGAATGACAACATGGGGCATTTCGCCATTACTATTCATGGGTAAACTTGTTAGTGACAGTGCTCGTAAAAAGTGTAGGACAAAATCCTCCCCGGATAAAATCCCTTCTGTGTAATGTAGCATAGGCGGACAAAAACCCCTCTCATTAATTTTATACGGGCGGACCTAAAATTATAGAGACCCGGAGTAGTAGGGTGTGAGGTTTTTTAGTCAAGCAAAAACGCATGGCACCAGGGCAACGACATATATGGGCATGCCCCGCCCCCTTTCTATACACCGGAAGTGAGTCATCGGAAATTCCACCATCGCGCAAAACATACGTGTCTCATGACGTCACAGGAAGTACGTGAGTCATCGGAGATTCCATCATCATGTTGTTGATTGTTATCAGTGTATATGAAAGGGTAATTTGAGGATAAACGGGGGGGGGGGATGACCTTAGAAAAGTAAATATGAGAACTACATGATATTTCATATAACAGATTTGAGGATAAGCTCTACATGTTGATTTAATTGAACGTGAAAGATAATCGTATAAGCTATAAATAGGTTCACTAACGTGTTATGACTTGTGTGGTAATTGAATTCGGCGCTATGTTTGAAATATGTGTTTCATCAATAAATTAATGGTTTAGATATAATAATTACAATAATTATTAACAGAAATACCAATGCTGAAGATTAATTTTCTGTTTATATACAGAATGTATATTGTAAATAGACAAGTAAATATGAGAACTACATGAGATTTGAGGATAAGCTCTACATGTGGATTTAACGTGAGAGATTAATCGTATAGGCTATAAATAGGTTCACTGACGTGTGTATGACCGGATCGATAATTGGCGCTATGTTTGAAATAATTTATCCAATAAAATGTTTTAGATGTTAAATTAAGCGAATGGTAATTAATTCCATAAAATTATACGTTTTCATCTATTGATATGGAATGGCAATTATGACTCATGGTCGCGCGCCATGAAAGTATCCTTATTAGCAGTCACGATGACTCACTGGAATCGGTTGACCAAATAAGGTTTTGCGCGATGATGGAATCTCCGATGACTCACGTACTTCCTGTGACGTCATGAGACACGTATGTTTTGCGCGATGGTGGAATTTCCGATGACTCGCTTCCGGTGTATAGAAAGGGGGCGGGGCATGCCCATATATGTCGGTGCCCTGGTGCCCTGCGTTTTTGCTTGACTAAAAAACCTCACACCCTACTACTACCCGGACTTCAAATATCAACTGTACGTATCTGGCCGGATATTACGTAAATTGGGAGGACATATAATTATACGACACTGTTCGATAGGTGTTGGTGTTGGGACCGGTGCATTGGGACACGTACTGCTTTATGGTGGCATATACATATAATACAAGTTGTTTTCAGTACTGATATGACAACTAGTTTAAATTTTCGGAACAATATCATCGAAATACCAACACTGTAATCGTACAATTTGTTTAACAAATTTAACCATACAATTATTCGATAGATAGTACACCCACTTTTCATATGATCTCTTCTTATTATCTCTTAATGATATATAATTGTTATCGGGTACGACTGACCATTTATCGCTTCAATTTTATTTTTGGATTATTTTACTATTATTTCCTCAACCACATGAAAACAGATGGTAAGATAAATTAATGTGATGAAAAACGTAAAAAAAAGATCTAAAAGGAAAAAAAATAAAAATTGATGAAATGCATGTAAATATAACATTAGATTTTAACTGATGTAAACCTTTTGGACTTGATGATGTAATTTTGAACAATATTGAATAGCTGTATGTTTTCTTCTTCGTTGAGGTCTTTTGAGCTGTATAGTAACAATTTTGTATCGAGAACATTTATTGGATTACCGAATGAATTTAACATTTCCTGGCGCAGTGCTGAGTACATTGGACAGTGTAATAGATAGTGTGAAGTGGTTTCAAGACTTCCGCATCTGCAGTTAGGTGATTCAACTAAGTTTCGCAAGTATAAATCGTAATTTAAGGAACTTGAATTTAGTTTAAGTCTGTTTTGCAGAATTTGGAATTGTCTCGTTTCGGTATAATAATATTTTTGTACCTTGTCATTATGAGTCTGAATTCCCTTTTTAAATATAGGAAGGGATTTGCAGTGTGTATGTCCTGTGGTAGGTTGTTCCAGAAGTTAACTGTTGATGGAAGAAAAGAATTCAAGTACAGAGATGTTCGAGCATAGATTTGCGTAAGATTATTTGCTTGACGAGTGGGGTAATTATGTCGATTATAAATACGGCCAGGAAGTAAGTCATGTAAGTAATTTGGAGTATTTCCGTTTATTATTTTGTGAAACAGTATAAGTGTATGTGCTTTACGTCTGTCAGTTAGTTTTTCCCATTTGGTTTCTTCGTAAAGTTTGGGTGAACTTGTTAATTTCGTTCCTCCGGTTACTATTCGTGCCGCGTCAAGTTGAACATTTCCAAGTTTTAATTCGTTTATTTGACTTATATTATCCCAGACAACGTCCGCGTACTCTAATATTGGTCTAATAAATGATAGATACAATTTTTCTAAAGTGAATCTGTCCAAAGTGTTTTTAGTTTCCTTAAAATATTTATTTTTTTATATGCTTTTTGAAGGATGAAATCAATATGCTCATTCCATGAGCCGTTATTGGAGAAGTAAACACCCAGATGTTTGTGACTGGTTACTTCAGTGATATCATGGTCGTTCATTTGGAGTTTTGGATGATGAGATTTTATGGATTTTCGTGAAATTATCATTGATTCTGTTTTTTGAGGCTTAAATTTAACAAGCCAATTCTGTGACTACTCGTGAATTTTTGCTAAATCTCGATTAAGTATATTTGCAGCAGATATTGGGTTATCTACAATAATGTATAAGCTTGTGTCGTCTGCAAATATCTTAATATTTGCTTGTATGTCTGTAACAATGTCATTTATGAATATGAGAAACAAGAGTGTACCTAGGATAGAGCCTTGGGGGACCCCTGCAGTTACCGGTAGCCAATTTGAATTTGATCCATTGATTACGACCCTTTGTTGACGCCCGCGGAGATAGTCCGCAAACCATTTTATTATTTTATATGATATACATGTACCATATTTTTGCGACTTATGTAACAGTCCCTTATGCCAAACTCGATCAAGGGCTTTCGATATGTCGCAGAATACAACTCGGATTTCTTTTCCGTCATCTAGAGCTCTTCCAAAATCGTTAGTAATATTTATCAATTGGTTCACTGTGGAGTCAACGCTAGTGAAACCGGATTGATTATTTGTTATGATAGCATGTTGTCTCAAAAAGTTATGGATATGCTTATATACACAGCGGTCCATACATTTTGATAAAACACTCAGAAGCGAAATAGGTCTATATTTTTTGACATCGTTTGCTTGATTGCTTTTGAAAACAGGCGTCACGTTTGCTCTTTTCCATAGGTGGGGGAATGAACATTGAGACAATGAGAGGTTAAATAATTTGATTGGGGTTTTTTTAAGTAATGTAGAAGACTCTTTCAAAATTCGTGGGTCAATTAGATCGGAACCAGAAGTCTTTCCAGCATTAAGGATTTTAAGAACATCCTCTACTTCAGTTTCTGAAATAAAAATTTCCTCTAATTTTAGTGAGGATAGCTCATTCAAAATAGGTAACCGTATATCTTTATCATCTTCGTCTAGCGATGTTTGCTTAACAAAGAAAGTGTTGAATTCGTTTCCTTTTTCCGAGTCGTCAAAAACCAAGTCACCATGTTTTACGATCGGGGGAATACAATGATCAGCTGAGATTTTGCCAGGAATTTTTGTACGGTGTTCCACTAGTTAGAGTCCGATAAATTTCCATTTCTTATTTTGTGAAGTAGGTTATTATCGTAGTCGGCTTTTGATTTTCGAATCAACTTCGTTGTTTCGTTGCTAATTTTCCTAAACTTAGCCCATTGTTGGAAGTTATGTAATTGTTTCGCTTTCTTGTGAATTCGATTCATACGTCTTATTACTTTTTTAATTTCAGTTGTCAACCATGGTGGGTCAGTCTTACGGACCGTGATAACTCGATTGGGAATGCTTGAATTTGCCGCGGTTATTATTTCGTTTGTAATATTTTCTGCGACAATGTCTACGTTATTTGAGTCTGTAATTGAGTCCCAGTCTATATTCTTTAGTTTGTCTCTATGTCGTAGGGACATTTTTACGAAAGCCCAGAAGGCTCATTCGATATTCGAAATTCCAGATTCAAGATTCGAAACTCGGAATTCGAGATTCGAAATTCGAAATTCGAGATTCGAGATTCGAAACTCGAGATTCGAGATTCGAAATTCAATATAGTTATAACGAATCAAATTGTGTGTAACATAATCGTCTACCAATCAGAATAATTGTTATATAAACGTAGCCACGTGCTACTATGTTTATTTGGTGTTTTAACAGTCGACATATTTGTCAACGAATGACTTGTTCAACATGGTTTTGTTTAAAAAAATCAAATTTATAAGCTTTATTTGTTATTTTATCAAATGAATTCAGTTTACAATAACATCTTGATTTTACAAATCAAGAAACAAAAATGTACATCTAAAACGGAATTTTTGTGTGTGTGGGGGGCTATCAGGGGTGAATCCAGAAGGAGCCCTCCCTTTTGACGGAAAAATTTGGTTGGATATATAGGAAATCATTGAAGCATGACCAAAGTGGCCCCCCTTTGCTTGTCAGTGCCCCCTTTTCGAAAATTTGGATCCGCCACTGGCTTATTTTGGCCCTTTGAACTTAGAAATGTGCTGAAAATACCCATTAATTATCTTGTCAGCACAAATCCTCTGAAACTACTCAGTAGTGTACAAAGTTTTATGAAACTTGGTATGTAACTAGATATGTAATGCATATTATCATGAATTGTTGATTCCTAAATTTATATGGTAGTTATGGCTCTTTGAACTTGGGAATTTTCAGTAATCCTCAATAATCATGGGTTTAGTATTAACTCCCCTAAAACAACTCAACCAAATTTTATGTAGTTTCGATATAACCAAGGAATTCTGATTGGTAGAGATTATGTCACACGCAATCTGATTGGCTAAAACTATATTGAATTTCGAATTTCGAATCTCGATTTTCGAATTTCGAATCTCGATTTTCGAATTTCGAATCTCGAATTTCGAATTTTGAATCTCGAATCTCGCATTTCGAATTTCGAATATATAAGAACTATTCTGATTGGTTGACGATTATGTAACACGCAATCTGATTGGTTATAACTATATTGAATTTCGAATTTCGAATTTCGAATCTCGAATTTCGAATTTCGATTCTCGAATTTCGAATGAGCCTTCTGGGCTTTCGTACATTTTGGACTTAAGTTTCTATATAATTCGATATTATGGAAATTATTGTTATAAAATTGTATTTTGTTAACTTTTATTATCGTTATAGAGACACATTAAATTTGGACTTTTTAATTTAAAAAGATATTTTATTTACATTGCAATTTTATTTTAATTAAGTTCACCTGCCTTTTATCTAATTAATAATGTTTGTGATCTTTGTTGCCAATTTACTATTATCTATTTAGAGCTTTAAGTGACACTGCTTTATTTTCTTTGTGTTCCATTGTATAATTAATATGATATGTATCAGATTTATGAGATTAGGATTATAATTAATTGTATTGTCACTTTTGCTTTAATGTGAGATAATGCCATTTGGTCACTTTGTCACTCATTAATTGAGATATTGTTATTATTCATATAAATGTGCGGGTTACGAATAAGAAAGGAAGTTAGGCAGTTAGGCAGTGAGTTAGTTAGTTAGTCAGTTTGAAGTAGTAGTTTAAAGTTATAGTTGTTGGAATCAGTATATTGTTATTTTACTGTGATACCACAATTGGAATTGTAACAATAAAGCATCAAAACCAGCTTTCAAGTTTTCATCGTCTAAATCACCGGTACCTCTACCAGAGCTAAGATATTTAACTCCCCACAACATCTATACAAGTCATAATTTCTATGCTCGTATAACCGTATTTTTCTCTTAAAAGTTTGACTTGCAATTTTGGGGATATTTAGGTAACTGATAACTGGTCAGTGGTAAAGGATTTGGTCCGGTAAGGGTGGCCCTACCCCTGAGTGAGCAAAGGCGTTTGCGTTATTTGTCAATATAAGGTCAAGTAGTGTTGACGAGTACTCAGTAAAATGTGTGGACGCGTCAATAAGTTGGTACATACTAAATTGAGTCAGTAGTGGCTTAATTTTATTATTAGGATCAAATTGAGTTTTGTTAAAATCTCCCGTTACTACGATATAACTTTTATTATCATTCATTGCATTGTCTAGGTTATCCTTGAGAGCGGACCAAGTGTCCTGTCCGCAGTTTGGTGGAATATTAAATGTCCCAAATAAAATGTTTTTCCCTTTAAACTTCAATTCTAACCATACGAGTTCGTTTGATTCGAGCTCATTTCGTCGAATCACATTGATATAATTCTTTACATATACAATTACACCCCCACCTGCTTGTTTTGTTCTCTGTCTCTGCGAAATGGGCTTTGAAAGTCGGGCAATTTTGTTGAATCTTCGTCGTGGCTGGAGTTAAGCCATGACTCAGAGAACGCAAGTATGTCAAATTCCTTGTATTCACATGCTATAAGGTCGCGTTTGGGTAATAAACTTTGAATGATTAGGTGTAGGAAGGACATAGAATCTGTCGTCATTTTAAAACTTTGGACAAATCAGAAGAATTTATTGAACTATTGGAAGAATCATGGTCGGATAACGGGCCTGGATTGGTTTCAACGCCTTGGCATATAAGTAGTATGTCTAGCACAAGCAATATAAAGTTAAAAAAGACGCAAAGTGCAATGTTACATGTATATATTCTTTGCGTAAAGTGATTCTTATTTACAATGTTTATACGCGCATCGCGATCTGAACATAATCGGCTACTGACAATAGTGTGTAAAAATAGTACTACCGGGATTGTTTTTTATTTCCGTTTCCACTAAAAAATATTAAGTTAATACATAGAAATTCTAAATAAGTTAGTTTGCCTTGGGTACGAATTGTGTTAACGTAGCGTCCTACTCTCGCACGGTACTGCTCAATAGTCACTCCCACCGTTTATGTTATACCGAAAATGAGGAGCAAGAAACGGAGAGAGTGGGTTAGATCTAATATAATGATTATTGATTGCATTTCATCGTGGACATTAACTAAATAAATAAATAAAAAACAACATGGACAAAATACTGAGAAGGAAAACTGTACACGATTACTGATAAAACAAAATGTGTAACACAGTATATCGATATAAAAAGTGTTCTGATAAGTGAACAAAAAGTCTAGGAAAATACTACAAACTGATGTCTATGAAAAGTGCAGTGTAAAAAGTGCACGAATAAAAAAGAATAATAAAAAATTCATTGTGAAAAACTACATGAAAAAGGGAGGTAACTGATTCATTAATGAACCACACTAGACGATTTGTAAGCAGAAATCGCTCATGAGCTAAATTTACTAGCTTACGTTTCACACTTGGTTGAACAATTTTACTATCGGGGCTTGATGTAGTACAATTTAAGATGAGAAGAATTACTGAATGCTAAATACAGGAGGAATGGCAGACTGTGTAAATGTATATGCTTCCGTTTACACCTGCTATATCATACAGATGGTATACATTATATATAAAAACAAGATAGTAATTACTACTGTAACAGTAAATATAATTTTGGGTAGTACTACACATACAATTTCGTCAAATTTGTATTAAAGTAAGATGTCAGATTATGGATTCGCTATGGATAACGTATACAAGTACAATTTTGGAATGTGGTATATACATATATATATACACATATATACACATACACACACATACATACGTATACATGTAAGAGAAGTAAATAATGATTAAATGAGCAAGTTTAACACATGTACTAATATTAAGAATTGTAATACGTTTTATTATTACTGGTAGGTTGCTGCTGATGGGTTGGTTGCTACAACTTCGGCATGTGTCCTGTACGGTCTTCTTAGTTGGCTGTTAATTGCGTTTACGTCTGTTCCCCGCGAGGCTGGCTAGATGATCGAGGCAAGCTAAGGCCCCTGGGTTCGCGTAAATTCTACAAAAGTTCATAAATGTCGACATTGTATTGGTAAAGTGTATTTGATCCTGGTTGTCTTTTACGAAAATCTTGCCATCTACAGTCCACGTGTCCTTAATGAATTTCTCGATCTTTATTTGGCGCGCTTTGAAAGCTATGTGGTTTCTAGTCTTGGTCAGATCTTCGATCAACTTTAAATACTTCAAATCACGATTTCCTTTTAACTCTCTCTTGCACCTTAAGACTCTTTTCTTCACAATATGATCCTTGAGCCGAACAATGATTTGTCGAGGTCGAGCGCTATATCTAGTCGCGCTGTTCTCGGCAGCTTCTGGGTTTGTTGTGGTGGGAGCAGACCCTATCCTATGCGATCTAACTATGTCTTCCTCCTTGAAGTCTTTATCTATACTTTTAATTATGTCTGTGACGAGTTTTGTCGTTTGTTCTGCTGTTTCGCCTTTTCCACCATCAGTGATTCCGTTTATGCGCATCAAGTCACGCCTGCCATACTGCTCAAGAGAATCAATGTCATCTCGAAGTTCTTGTTTTTCTTGTGTTAATTTGTTAATTTCTTGTTTGTACTGATTTATTGTTGCTTTGATGGTGTAGTGAATCTCCGCGTGTAGCATTTCTTTAAGTCGTAGGGCAATGCTAGGTATGTCTGACTGTGACAGAGAACAAGTGATGACCTGGTCTGGGGCCATCTGGTGGGAGGGCTGGTGTTCAAGGGAGCTTAAGCCTGCACTGACTGGCGAGTGGTAAATAGAGTTAGGGTCAACGTAAATAGCAGTTTGCTCATCAAACCAGTTTGGTTTATTTTAAAATCTGAATATTTTATATAAAGTTCTTAGCAATGTTTATGCACATGAATGCTTGCTTGACGTTTGAAATACATTTAATTGCAAATCTTTTGAAACAATTCTAATTACAGTAAAATTAAATCAATAGAAATTGTAACTTGTCGGTATATTTTCTCTGGTTTTCCGAGGACTCGATAACTGCCGATCTTACACTCCCATTTTTTCCGCCACAGAACCACGTGACTATGGTCAATGTATTTTTATTGGTAAACATTTGTATTTCCAAAACTTTGCTTTATTTATAACAGTACTCTTCTCAAAGTTGAGACTTTATAATCAAGATGATTATTTCTTGCTTTTCACAATATGTCTATATTTGCAACCCTTTACAGCATATGATGAAATTTTAAATAAAACAATTTGAAAAAAACTATTAAACCTAATCGGATACACCTATAACATATAAATCGAACATCTCTGGATATGGGTTTAACCCATATCTTTTCTTGTTATATCTGACGTAGGACTGTTACAGCAACTTTTTCTTAGTTTTTTAAGGAATAGGACATATTTTTTTAAACATGATAATTTGAAATGCACTGGTCCCAAACGCCCCTTTTAATAATGGTTGGTCCCTAATACAGGAAATAGACTGCCCTTTTTAAATTAATTTGGATTCTATCACAGTCTTATTAAAGTCAAGCTCAAACTCGCAAACTCTGTGTTGATACGTCGGTGATATATGTAATTAGTATATGACTTAATGTTTAGAAGATGTACTTATACTATGAAGCGTTCATTTGTAAGTTAACATTTGACTATCTCCTTTCCGCCGGAAATGTCGCGTTTATCTGATATCAATAGACTAAATCACAGAGTTGACCAACAAAGCACACAACAATTAAATTCACGTTGATTTCATGAATGGCATTACTCCGTACTTGATTTGGGGAATTTTAAGCTTCTTGAATACATCGTTTCGTTAGCCCCATTTTTACCTCACCTGACCCGAAGTGTCATGTGAGCTAATGCAACACTTGGCGTCCGTCGTCGTCGTCGTCGTTAACTTTTCTTTAAAATCTTCTTCTCAAAAACGACTGAAGGGATTGCTTTGAAACTTTGCACACATCATTAATAAAATGTCCTCTACCATGTTTGCACAAATCATGGCCTCAGACCAACCAACATGGCCGCCATGGCTAAAAATAGAACAGGGTGGTCAAAATACAGTTTTTGGCTTATAGTTCAAAAAGTATAACACAGGAAAACTGAACAGACCTTCCTTCTTCAGCATCAATGGATCTACAAAACACTCCATTGAGTCAAAGTTGTATGACGACTCCTTGTAGGAGTTATTGCCCTTTAATTGTCGAAATTGATGATTTTTGCCATTTTTGCCTCAAATACTTGAAAATTATTAGAACAAGAGAAAAAGTTAGCATTGCTTAATTGTTCTGCTCTATGAGAGCTAAAAACATGACTTAGGGTCAAGATTGTCTGATTAACCGTTTAAGAGTTATTCCCGTTGAACTGTTTTTTTTTAATAGGTTTTAATTGATCTTTAAAAATCTTATCCTCTGAAACCACTGAAAGTACTGTTCTCCGGCAAATGTCCTCAACCAAGTTTGCACAAACCATGGCCGCAGATTAACCAAATTGGGGGGGGGGCAAAATACAGTTTTTTTGCTTATAGTTAAAAAATTATGACTGATACAGGAAAAACCGAAGAGACATGCCTTCATCAGCATCGAAAGCTCTACAAAACAACCCATTGGGTCGAAGTTGTATGTTGACTCCTTGTAGGAGTTATTGCCCTTTAATTGTCGAAATTGATTATTTTTGTCATTTTTGCATCAAAATCTTGAAAATTATAAGAACTAGAGAAAAAGTTAGCATTGCTTAATTGTTCTGCTGTATGAGGGCTACAAAAATGACTTAGGGTCAAGATTGTCTGGTTAACCGTTTAGGAATAATTCTCCTTGAACATTTTTTAATGAATTTGAAAAAAAATCTCCTCTTTAACCAATGAAAGGACTGCTTTGAGCCATTACACACATCATCTTTAGGATGTCCTCTACCAAAATTGTGCAAATCATGACAGCTGACTACCTACATAGCTACGTTGGCTTAAAATAGAAAAGCGGGGGGAGGGGGCAAGAGAGTTAAAAAAGTATAACAGGTACAGCAAATTTCAAGTGAACCTCCCTCCTAAACATCTGAAGCTCCTCCTTATAGGAGTTATTTCCCTTTAAAGGCCAACATTAATGACTTTTCCAGAAGTGTTGGTCAATTCCTTATACGAAAGAAAACTGGATAAAAAAGGGTTGTTTGGTTTCAGTAGATATGAATACTAAAAAGTCACAGGCAGTTGATATGAATACTAAAATGTCACTGGCAGTAGATATGAATACTAAAATGTCACAGGCAGTATAGATATAAATACTAAAATGTCACTGGCAGTAGATATGAATACTAAAAAGTCACATGAATTAGATATGAATACTAAAATGTCACTGGCAGTAGATATGAATACTACAATGTCACTGGCAGTAGATATGAATACTAAAATGTCACAGGCAGTATAGATATAAATACAAATGTCATTGGCAGTAGATATGAATACTAAAATGTCACAGGCATTAGATATAAATACTAAAATGTCACAGGCAGTAGATATGAATACTAAAAAGTCACAGGCAGTATAGATATAAATACAAATGTCACAGGCAGGAAAATCGAGGAAAAAACAGGGAAACATACACCATTATACAGTCAGAATTAATAGGAGACCAAGTACCATGTGAACATCATCAGTTATTTACCGCATGCATGAAGATAGGATAGTCTTACCGCGGGATAGAACTGAGACCAATTGTTGTGAGAACACCATTTGGCTATATACATCATGCAGCAAGAGGATATCGGAGTACTCGGTGTATTCAACGACTAAACCGTTTTGACCATAAACAAGCCAGAGTACTCTGCGAAAACAATCCGCTTAACTACATGGACCAAGATGTAGGTCGTGATAGTTTGTTGTGACCGTTTGTTTTACCGAATTGTCAGGGGTTCTGTGTACCTCTGTGGAATTGTCGCGCATACCAGACAAAGATGTTCAAAGCATTTAATTGAATTAAACCAACGAATAATTTTGACGGGTGCACTCGACGGGAAATCAGTTATACCGCATCTACCAAGAAAGGGTGGAGTACTTGAAGGAAACATTCAGATAAAGAAAACCTACAAAAGACTACTGCATTAGTTCATGAGACAAGTGATTCAGCGGATCACTGGTTACTTCGATTTTCATCGTTATCTTGAGTACTGATTTTAATGTGCAAAATATGCAACGCCACCATGTTATTTAAAGCTAATTAAATGTTCTTACCTTGTTTCTCTTAGGGTAGCACAGATATTTTCTCCTATTCAATTTGCATCTACGCCCCCTTTTGACTGGTTATATGTATCACGATACGCGCCTTCCTTGATATATCTCTAGTGAACAACAACCGGTATTGGTCAACAGCTGATGTACTTGTCCAATAGATACACGTATAACTACAACATACCCATCGTGATACAGGCTCAAAAGTCCAATAATTATTAGATAAACATTATCTAACTACTTATACTAACAGCTGTAATCTACATAATGTAAATAGACAGAACACAGAATTTAATGTTATCTAAGAACATAAAGAAATTTACAATCTGGATCTGTTGTGTTTTGCTCTCGGGTAGTTTTTACATAATTAACGGGCACAATGTTTCCAAGTTAAAGTATTTTGGAACACATGTTTGGGGCTGGGTGGTCTCTGTGCACCTTTCTACTGTTTGCTTGTACTCGATATTATTCTGACAACAATTCTGAGTTTTCTCACCGAAAGTTTTTTCCACCCCCAGCAAACTTAAAACCATATCACGATGATAAAGCTGCGACATTGCCCAAAGTTTTAAAATCTCAAGAAAACAATTACACAATAGTTTATTTTTCATTTTATACACAACATAAACCAACACATCTAACATGTGTTGATTAAGACTGTTCCTATCTAAACGTTTAACTTAAATATTACAGAAATATTTTTGTTTACTTTGGAAACTTTTATTGGTCCTCATTCAATTAAAAAAAGTAAGATGTGCTTAAGAATATAAGTGGCTACATATAGCTGTTTTCTACAAATGCATACTTAGAGTTAGCCACATGAAATGTGAAAAAGTAATACTCGTACCAAAATTCCGACCCTCCCCTTTAAAAACAATAACACACACAGAAAAACCATAAACAACAGAAACAACAAAAAAACATAACAAAAATATAAAAAACGCAAAAAGCTCATTCAAAAAAAACAAACACAAACAAAAAGTACATTTCATAATTTATTTGCAAAGAAAACCATATTGTGTTAACACAATTTCACTTGAAAGCCGTTGCGTTCTTGATTCATTTTTAAAATAAACGCCCGTTACTAACCTCGTATGACATTCATGTGACATCGTCAACTTTATAGAAAGACGACACGTGACAACTGGAATGCATAGACACCGTTATTAAAGTCATATGCATCATAAAATGTGCGGCTCTCTCTTTAGGCTGCGCCTATATTCATATTATTATATCCGAAGACCACTTGTACTAATTAAATGGAGGTACCATCAAAAGTTTAACAGAATAACACCGTGAAGGAAAGGTTGAAAAAATTGGATCGGCAATATTTACGTGCTGGACGGCACGAACAGTGTATCTAAAGCCCAGGTCAAAACTAGCCATGTGTCTTTTTCGTTTTTTTTCTGGACATTGGGTAGGACGTGGCAAGCACGTCACACTCGTGGTTGCGCAAGGTGTCAGTACGTGGCACGCACTTTACGTCTAGGGGTAAGCCTTTGCATGTATCGTACGTTGCGTAGGTGGTGAGTTTTCCATGCTGACAACGTACTTACAACGGAAGATCTCCGTGGGATTGCCACGCTTATGTACGGAGGCAGTACTCACACGCGCTGCTCACGTACAGTGTTCTTACTCGCTCGCCCGTTGTAAGTGCGTGCAAGTGATGTGAATGTGAGTTATTTCGGTCGCTGTTTGGCGATATATACGAACGCAGATAACGTTTCTCATGCACTAAGTATGCTACGGCGTGTCTGCGTGCTACCAAATCTAAACGGAGGCGGTACTCACCACGTACGCATCCCTAAATTTGGCCAACATTTATAGACAGAACGAACTTGCAAGTATGGCGGGTGGTAGCAAGGGCTAAACTGCTGAGACAGAGAAAATACACAAACAGCAATTAACGAGATTTTTCTATACCTTGGATGTTTACGAAACCATTTAAAAACAATTTTAAGTTTAAACACATACCATAACAGCGGTTAGAATCTATCGAAAGCAATGAATCGTGGGACGTTAAACGCGCCCTGAGATACAGAATCAAATATTAAATATCAATCAATCATTATCAATTATTTTGACACCATTACAGTCAGAAAGTGTATTCGGAGAGTTTCTTTTGAAAACTTTTTAAACGGACAAAGAAAACACCGATACACAAAATAATGATCTCTTACACTCACAGACTCTTTTAAATGCAGTTACAAAAACGGTGCACTTGACTAAGATTTGTGAGCTTGACATTAGGAAATGTGTGTTCGATTTAAGCCTTAATTTAAAAGGATTATCAGTTTTCTCCCCAAAAGTTGGAGGTTCTTTAATATCCTCCGCCAAGTGGACGTAATAGTATAGCAAAAAAAAACATGCTAACTTTTGTATCAACATTTAGCATCGCATTGTAATTTGTGCGAAATTCCATTATTCCACCTGCACAGATATTACAAACCGTAAGAACGTAAGACAAAAATATTATTGTATTATTATTTGATTTCACCAATGATTATGCACAACACGTACAGTGGTCTCAGTTGTTGATTTCTCCGATGATGAGGCACAACACGTACGGTGGTCTCAGTTGTTGATTTCTCCGATGATGAGGCACAACACGAACAGTGGTCTCAGTTGTTGATTTCTCCGATGATGAGGCACAACACGTACGGTGGTCTCAGTTGTTGATTTCTCCGATGATGAGGCACAACACGTACGGTGGTCTCAGTTGTTGATTTCTCCGATGATGAGGCACAACACGTACAGTGGTCTCAGTTGTTGATTTCTCCGATGATGAGGCACAACACGTACAGTGGTCTCAGTTGTTGATATCTCCGATGATGAGGCACAACACGTACAGTGGTCTCAGTTGTTGAATTCTCCGATAATGAGGCACAACACGTACTGTGGTCTCAGTTGTTGATTTTTCCGATGATGAGGCACAACATGTACTTTGGTCTCAGTTTTGATTTCTCCGATGATGAGGCACAACACGTACAGTGGTCTCAGTTGTTGATTTCTCTGATGATGAGGCACAACACGTACGGTGGTCTCAGTTGTTGATTTCTCCGATGATGAGGCAAAACACGTACGGCGGTCTCAGTTATTGATTTCTCTGATGATGATGCACAACACGTACAGTGGTCTCAGTTGTTGATTTCTCTGATGATGAGGCACAACACGTACGGTGGTCTCAGTTGTTAATTTTTCTCCGATGATGAGTTACAACATGTACTTTGGTCTCATTTGTTGATTTCTCCGATGATGAGGCACAACACGTACAGTGGTCTCAGTTGTTATTTCTGATGATGAGGCACAACACGTACGGTGGTCTCAGTTGTTGATTTCTCCGATGATGAGGCACAACACGTACAGTGGTCTCAGTTGTTGATTTCTCCAATGATGAGGCACAACACGTACGGCGGTTTCAGTTGTTGATTTCTCTGATGATGAGGCACAACACGTACAGTGGTCTCAGTTGTTGATTTCTCTGATGATGAGGCACAACACGTACGGTGGTCTCAGTTGTTGATTTCGCTGATGATGAGGCTCAGTTGTGAGTTTCGACCCTTTACTACAAACTACATGACTGAATGTGGGTTTATATGAAAACGGACATATATTGGAACCTTGTCAGAAAGATATACATGTAGATGACAAATTTTAAACCCAATCTCTTATTTACATCTGTACTAATGACACTTTTTATTTTCAATATATTAACACGTTTTACTAAATCGACCGAGTAAATGCATGTGAATTACCGGTGACATTGACCATTTCGAATTCACAGTGGAAACGGAAGGAGGAGTCTGATCAGTAGTTACCTTGTTTCCGTCGAGCATCATCAGAAGATCAAATGTATAGTCTGGAGGACAGACAATACCTAAGGGATAACAATCCTGCAGCTACTTGTAGTCTTCAGGGCCGGATGGGACGAAGTTCCGGCAGCATCGTGTAGTATGCTCATGTTGATGAAAAGTCTCAATGGCTACGTTTCGGTATCTATGTGTAGTATTCAGACAGATCAGTCGCGACGGCTAATTTATTCACTGACTTGTAACGTGACGTGTATCATGACCTACAGATTAATGGACAAAGTCCAGCAACTACGCGTAGTCTAAAGGTCATGTCGGTCTGAAAGGGCAAGTTTCTGACGCTTGGCATAGTATGGAGCACCGATTTCAGACAGCTAAGTGTATTACAGAGCCCACGATGTCGAGAAGGCTAAGTTGAAGTAGCTACGCGTAGTCTGGCCTAATACAAATAAAATGTCATCAAAGATACCAGGGTTAATAGAATCTACTACGCCAGACGCGCGCTCAGCAACTGCATCTGCACACATATATCCTCCTGATTCTCCTACAAAATTGAAATTGAAGCACAATCATTTTAGTCTGTGTTTTAAATGTCGCCAAGAACGATCTCTTATTTACTGACCTTGTATAAAGTCTACTAAACTAGGGCACCACTTGACGTCAATCAGCCTTTCAAGAACGCACACGTTTCTTACAGGTAATATAAATATCTATTACATTAATATGACACTCTATATAGATTATCATTTTGATTTTAATATTAATTGAGAAGGTAATTAATTAAATGAATTTTAAGTTCGAAACTCTCGTGATATACGACACATAGTTTTATATCTCTTTTAACGCCCAGTTAGCTTGGCGCTAACACTTGGGTTTTTCAGTGCAAACAAGTAAATTATGATCTACTACTACCTAACGCCTGAGTTATCACCGTGTACCTATTGGCGTCCCGACAATCTGGACACCGTTATAAAACAGAAAAATATACTAAAACGTTAAAAAAATAGTCGCATATGAATATGTGTGTAGGCAAAATTATTACATCCGAGATCCGGTTTTCTGTTAGTAACAATACTCAACACAATTCAGACATTTTCTTCAGCATTGCTTCTACTTTATGGTATATTAAGGATTTCCGAATTGCATACAAATGGATTATGTGTTTATATAAAATGATTTTGTAAATATTGTTCATTATTTTATTTTACAGATAATAAATTGTCGTCCTTTGCTGGTTTATTTTAAACAACCTGTTTGATTGATGAGTCATTTTTATATTTTATTAATGCATACTTTTAAAATAAAGCAAGTTTGGCGAATTTTGTAAAAAAACACAATTTCAATGACAATGAAACTATATATTTTAATAGATATCAGCAATATATCAGCATTCAACGGAGTTTTTTTAACAAAAAAAGCGTCGAAGGGGTTCCTTACCTCGACTTGTTCAACAGATACAGCTCCTCAGCGCATCCTCAGGGGTACTGTTAGGAAAGGCCCTGTTTTCAAGTCAAAATACGCGAAACCTTCGGACCAACTGGGTAACGAGTTTGGAGGATGCCACGCGTCGCCTTTTATAGATTTGAAAGAACAGACTGATTTTAGCCGCTACAAAACCTACCCAATACAAAAACGTTTTCTGGTGGCAGACACATTTTTTTGTTCTCATTGGTCGATCCCCTTTCCCCATCGAATATAGCAGAACTATTGCTCACTAGACGTTAAGCAAACATTAAATCAATCAATCATTTACCAATCACAAAATGTTATCAAATTAACTTAAACCGTACCTTTGTTTTCTTTCATCGTATCGTCTAATAATTCTCATATAATTTAAGAAGTAATAAAGTTATCTCTCTGGCAGATTGATCTATGTAGTTATTCACAAAGTTAATCATCGTCGTGTCAAAACTGAGGTTGTCATCGAGCCCGACTCGGTTCAATGTGACGTCGACTGAAATTTCAACTGTGTACAATTTCGGCACTCGGTGTTTTCATGCACCCTAGCGTCTAGCCTAAGAAATGTTGACGCCGTCACTAAAATGAAATGTTTTTGCTATGTAATATACCCGTGGACATTCTACAAACGATTGATATCTGTGGCCGAGTAGTATATGAAGTTAGTCATATGTATACATTGTTGATCATCATGGTGTGCTCTGAAACTTTGAGTACAATTAGAAAGGTCGGCGTTTTCATGTACTCCGGTGTCTATAGCTGGGAATATTACTTAATTGCCGAAATCGTTAACCCCAAATATAAATAAATGACTTCAGCAAACTTAAATATAATTAAATCTAATTACTTTTTTTTCGTGCTATATGCTGTGAATTATGTATACACCTGCTTCATTCAACACGATGTAGCTGCACATTCTAGGTAGTCTGGCTTCATTCACCAAGTTGTAACGACATTTTGATTGCACTGCCTTTATTTGCCTAGTCTGGTAACATCGGATTCATTCCCTAAGATACCTTCGTCTAGTATCACCGGGCGAATACATTCACATGATATCACTGTACATATGTAGCGGTACACCGGCTTCATTCACAAAAATATACCTATATAGACTTATTATACCAGCCTCATTCGCAATGATATAACTGTAAATTCTGGATACACTGTCTTCATACACAAAGATATTACTATTCTGAGCACGTCAGCTTCATTTGTAATGAAAAATTGTGATGAAACTTTGTAATGGAATTAGTTGTAGTAACTTGGTTCTGGTTCACGTTTAATATGTTAGTGATGGCTCCACCTGTTAACAGCTCTGCGGAACTGATAATCTTGCCGATCAGCTTTGGGTGGGGGAAACCTGGTTAAACCTGGTTGTACAGTTTAAACCTGTACAAAGAGAACGAGGTTGTTCTTGAACTCTTTAATATCGTAACACCAAAGAGTTCGGCAATGGGTTTACGTCCTTTTTATAGGAAAAAGGTACCTCGTTACTATAATACAAGCGTGAGGATCGGTACAGTTTGAATCTAAATCAATTACAGAAAATTTCCTATATTATATAACTAATTTCCCTTCAAAGGACCTTACGTTTTTGTTGTTGGATACACATTTGTGTATCGCCAATATTGTACAACTTGGTCAAATATCTTATCCAACTTTTCACTGTTAAACAAATAAAAATTACATACAAGTAAATAATTGACCGTGACATGTCTGGTCATTTAAACCTGCTAATCCTAAAAATTACATAAACTATGATTACCTAGCTATTTTCTTTAACAGTCAAATACGTTCGCTGACCATCAATTTCTTGACCTGTACATTCTTGACTTAAACTTGAAATATACAACCTTTATTCGAACTATTTTTAATGAAAAATTCTAGCATCACACATTCACCAAGATATAGTTCATGTATACATCGGCTGAATTCGTTGAGATTTAACTGTGCATTCTGGATACACCGGCTTTATTCACCAAGATGTCACTGTGCATTCTGGACACAACGGCTTCTTTCAGTAAGATATAACTGTATATTATGGGCACACCAACTCTTAGTTCTATTTTTACCCAGATGTAAATGTGCGTTCTGGATTCACTGGCTTTATTTATTAAGATTTAACTACACCGTTTATAGAAGAATACTTATCAAAGAGTGACGTTATATATTCTGGTATACAAATTAATAAAATTGTTCATTAATTGTTCATTAATCATGCATTCGTTAACTCTTCATATCCATACTTGGTTGTGTTTTTATGCACACGTGAACTTTCAAATATAATTATTTAGATAGGTTGACATGATAATATACGGCTTCATTCAATGAACAAAAGGTTCATAGCCCTATTTTATGATTCGTCAATGTGAAAAATTATAGTTTAAACTGTTTTCGACTGTATCACTGCTGTACATATAAAAATGTAAACCCTGTGTTCTTCATAGCTGTACATGCCTGATTGTCTGTCTTCTCTCCCGCCAACCTGGCCGCTTGCCTGCATGTCTACTTGTCTAATTACCTACAGTCAGGCATGCCTGCTTGACTGCCTGCCTGCCTTACCTTCCTACTTACTGATCGACCTACTCACCCACGAATCTCATCAACCTACTTGATGACCTACCCAACATTCCTTAAACTACATCCAAACTTACCTAATACCTTCTACCTAGCCCCCCCCCCCCCACATACTCGACCGACCTAATATACTTCAAACTAGTTGTTAACACAATATATATATCTTCGTATTCCTTTCAACATCCACCTGCAATCCAGTTTTTCCTAACAGACAAAAATACTTAACTAACCAATGAATCAAATATAATGCTCACGTCACATAAATCAACAATTATATCAATACTTGATATCAACAGTTTATGTTTAATAAAGACAATCTGTTAAATATATGTCTAAAATAGTTATACATACACTATTATACAAAGAAACGCAACGCCTGACAAAAATACTGCAAATTTTCAACTCTGAAATTTGGAAAACTAGGGTAAAAGTTCATTAAAACGTATCACAATTAGTTACGTAGTGTACGCCAATACAAAGTCAATATCAGTTGTTCCCACCGTTAGCATGTAACACAGCACGTACCCGTCTCCACATAACTCGATGAATCGACGAAACATGCCCCAGACATTACAGTTAAATGAAAATAGAGCATGAAGTTTGTATTTGTTTGTTTATTTTTATGGTGTTTAACGCCACTTTCAGCATTTTTTTAGCTATATCGTGGCGTCAAGTGTTTTATTTGGCATAAAATCGGAATACACGTAGAAAACTTCCAACATTCGGTAGGAAATCTGGCAAACTTGTCATTTAAAATTGGAGTAGAGTACACCCTCCCAGCAGTGAGACTCGAACCCTCAATCTGGTATCGTAATTGATACAGCGGATATAGCTTCAGTTGATTAAACTGTCTATTTATTGATGAGAACCGGTTTGAAACTAGTTTGGGACCTAAACCATCATGCCGTTTGTTATTCGCAAACTGAAACTGGTTTCGCAAACTATTCAAACTACATACAGGGGGTGGTTTGCGGTTTTGATTTTAGGTTTAATTCTTTAAAATGGCTGCACTAACGTTGCATTGTGCAGATGTTGTAAAGATAAACGATTGATTGATTGAAACGATGTTGCTTTACGTCCAGCGAGCAGTATTTAAGCTATATTCAGGACGAGAACAGGTTGACAAACAATTAATCACCGGAAAAAGGGGTGGTATGGGACACACTTGGAACACAATTTAGACTGCCACTGGAAGATTTCAGTTTTGAAAAGATAAGCGAATAAGTCTTTTGCAAACTACAAGACACATGATAAATCCTTAAAAGAACATTGTATTGCTGGGTTTTTCTAGGGATACAAATGAAAGTAAAACATTGAAATTGTATTTGACATTTTAAGGATTTTGATAACAGACAAAACAAAATCTGGCTATTATATAAGCATATGCAACAAATAGTGGTTTTTTTAGCGTGGGGAAAATTTAGCGTTTTTGTTAAAAAACTGTGTGAGTTTATTTTGGCGCAATGTAATTTTCGCGGTCTGTATTCATAATGAATAACTCTATCATTTGTCTTAATACTTCGCGCGTTTTTATTTTCGCGTCCCAACTTTTATCGCGAATATAGCGAAAATTAAATCACCGCGAAAAAAACCACTTATACGGTAGTAGAATTTGTTTTTTCTGAATTTATACTTCTGTATTCTCTGCTTCCAAATTAACTAAGGAATGTTTCGTAATTTATTCCCATATGCAACTATTACTGTCATAATTAGGTTCGATAACTCTGTTTATCACTGAACGACTGTTGTGTATCATTAACACAAACATTTTATAATATATCAAATTGCTGTTATTATTAATAAAATTATTGTATGTGTTTTAAACATATAATTAATATTTGACAATTTTTTCTATTTTTTATATCTACTTTTATTTTTTATCATTTATTTAGTTCCTCGTTTATTGGTGTTATCCCCGTGGCATCATTATTTTTTTATACTCAAAAACTACTACTATAGTTCATAATTTAATAAAATTATTAATGAATTATGGTTACCTAATAAACCTTTGTGACAGATGTGTTATTTAGAACACCTGTAATGTATTGAAATTTAACCCATGCTGTGTCTTCCTGATAAAGCTTGTACTGCCATAAACTTGTATTCTCTGTACAGGATGTTTATTGAACAGCTTATTCCTTAGAACTTTAATTTTGACTACCTTTATGACTGAGAAAAATGCGCCCAAAATGGGGATATTTTTGTAATTATCTTTTACATAAATACTTTATACATGTTTATCACAAAGTTCATTATCACATTTTCAATGGATTTCACCTTTCACGTCGGTCGTTGGACGCATCAAAAAAATATCAGTTATTATTCTGAATACTCCTGCGGAACTCGTCGTCTTTTTACATAGGGAAAATGGCGGAAGACTATCGACAATGGACAGTGGGCAAATTAAAAATAGAATTGTCGTCAAGAAATGCATCAACTGCTGGACGAAAAGCTGATTTAATTGAAAGGTTGATATAACTTTTTGAAAAGATATTGACAGAATAGTGAATTTCCTCCCTGTCAGGGTTCACCACAGAAAAAAATTCAAGGGTGGAGGAACCGTTCTCGTCAGACATGTTGATTCTAATACCAATTGAATGCAAAAAATAAATATGTTAATATTCACCGTATGTTTTTAATCTTTTTTTATCCAGCATCCTTAGATGGTAAATGTTCAACATATATTATTTAATAAATTTATTTCTTTCCATAATTGTGAATAGATTCATTAATTGAAGAGCTTACAAAACTTGCCCTACATGCACCTTATCATAGTATTCCCTTTGGTTGATAAAATACAATTTTGTGTTTCCTTGCAGTGTAATTTGGGGTTGGATATTGGTTATTATCTTTTACATGGTGAAAACCCTCTATCCTTGACACTTTTAATATTTTCTAAAGAAGTATTTGATGTCTATGTCCATAATAATTTTCTTTTTTTTAAGAAAATTTCAGTACTTCCATAAAAAAATTGTGCATACAGAGACATGCAATGCTTTGTCTCTGGTGCAACTGAGCTTAGATTACTGAAATTAACATGACAGAAGAATTGCTGTTGTTTATTATTTTGTGACTAAATTGATCTCAGTTTCATAAAAATATCAATTAAAATGTTACAAATTCAATAAAATGTTCATGTGTGATATAATAAGTTTAATTCTTGGTTATATACATTTTTATTCGGGGAACCATGTAACGCTTCTAGATGCATATTGTACGCATGTTTTCAGTTCTTGCCGCACCATTTCAGCAACAAACGTATCCCTGTTCGCGTACGTTAAAGCTATCGTATGCGTACGGATTTCCGTTTAGTTTGTTCCGTCTCCGATGCGTTATTAAATATTCTCACAAATGGTCACTCTTTATAGTTTAAAATTAAGCGATGGAAATACACTCGCGGTTTAAAAAGTGAAACCGGCAATGTGATGTTAAATGAGTTCTAGCGTACATGGATTTTAAAGTGGCGCTTGGAAATGAAGCGTGGCGTGAAAAAATCAAGCGTGGCGGACCTCCACGCTAAAACAGCCTGTGGTGAACCCTGCCCTGTCGGCTATAAACAGACCTATCTTTCCACCTTTGAAATTAGCAAATATTCCACGATTTTAGCACATTTTCCCCATGTTTACCAGTTGCCTGTAAAACAATAATTAGGCATTAATGTGATATTTACTTTTAAAGGGGAGTTTAATGTTCCTACTAAACATTTTATATGGGATTCTACCTCGGGGGCCACACCTAATATATGGGGGTGCCGCTGAGAATTACTACTATAACAGAAGGTAGGATTTCCCTCAATACCCCGATACGTCACCAGTCATTTTGTGAACATATATTTATTCCGGATAATAATTGTTCCGCCTGGAACATTTTAGAATATAATAAAAGTTCCACGGAACATTACTTATATAATAATATTTCCATTTCTTTCTGGTGGAACTTTCCTTATAAAATATTACATAATGAATGTTCCAACTGGAACTTTTGTTATATAATAAAAGATCTCTAGAACAAGTATTATGATGGAACTTATATTCTGTCACAATTTCGTACCATAACCAAATCGTACCATAATTTGTTTACACAACAATTATTTCAAATAACCTTTTTTTAATTAATAATTTTGAAAATATCTTCTTTAAATTAATTTAAAGATTTTTTTTACGAATACTTGTTTATGTTATACATTAAAGTATTTCAATTTTTCGCATTCTACGACATTGTTTACATATGGTACGATATGATTTTCATATGGTACGAAATGGTAATAAGTTATGGTACGATATGGCATTTTGATGGTACGATTTGGTAATTTTGGGTACAAAATGGCAATGGTACGATTTGGTTATGGTACGAAATGACTGTAATTCCCCCGATAGGCCGAATAGAGTGGCAACAAGTAAAAAAAATTATAAAATATTCAAAACTAATATTTTTTTTCTGTTTCTTTTTTTCTACAAAAGATGTAAATAAGTGACCTTATCATATACAATGTTGCACGTTTTTCCCACCTAATCATTATATATCTGACAGCTGAAAAATGGGAGTCACCTATTCCAGTGACACATTCCATCACCTTGTATATCTTGCATATAGGAAGTGGTCCCCCCATCTTTAATGGTATTACATTTATAAACTATTTATATTGAAATACATTACTAGTAATAAAAACAGTATATTTATATTGGTAAGAGTTAAATGAGAAAATTTTCCCAGATTCCCTTGAAAATAAATAGCAAAACCCCCTTTCCTGAAAAAGGTCATACCCACCCCAGCTACATAATTATAGCAGTAAAAATATGGCCAAAAAATATTTTAATTTTCTAAAACTAAAAAGTCTGTTTGATTACAAGGACAAAAGTAGCTTGCACTAAATACATAAAAGATTAACTAGGTTTTCATTTTAACAAGGTTTTTGAACAAATTTTTCTGTTATCATTGGATTTAAAAAAAAATACTTATATTGCAAATTCTTGAGTAGTCTAGAACCTTCGTACATAAGTGATTTTATGCCCGAAAAATTACTACTTCCTGTTTACCAATATTTTTAAACACAGGCAACATAAGTCTTCCATGGAAGACTGCAATTCTAGTTTTATTTTTCAGTTACTTGATTGGAATGTTGATTTTTGTTGATTTTGTTACAACTGAGGGAAGTGCTAGCATGTCGAGAAATTAATTTTCACATCTGGTGCTGCCTTTGTTTGTGGCAATTTAATGTTCTTCATGTTCAATGTTGATGTTGGTGTTTGCCAGTTGAGTGTATGGTTCTTCAATGTTGTGGTTTATGTATGTAAGTATTCATAATTTAATGTTCTTCCTAGACATTTTTAGAAGATGTGAAATTCAACGCAGTCTGTGCCAAAAACTTTTTTGTCTACTAGCCCGAAAAGCCAATTTTGAAATTACTCTACTTTATATATATGTTTTTGATGCATGCCAGATTATAGCCAAATCATTAATAAAGATTTTGATGGATTGTTACACAAAAATGCCAGTTCGGTAGTTTTGTTTGAACCCTTTTTTTTATAAATTTTCCTGTACATGTACAAACGACAAATGTGGTTTTTTTTCTGGTTTTAGGCCAAAATTATGTTCTGTAATTTTGTTAAAATCACTATTACATGTATTAATTTAGAAAATTTTGAAAAAAAAACACATAAGGCCAAAATAAAATGTATATGTTTCCTGCTTCCCTATACTACATTTACCAATCTAATTAAAATTAAATCTTTCACAAGCTCCCCCTTTTTGTTATTGTCGATGTGAAGATCTAACAACATCCCATTACAGGTCATCTCAGGTTGAACTTCTGTTTTGACCAATCAAAAACTGTGTTCCTCAACCTTTAATGTTGGGGAATCCTCTGTCATTATTCGGAATCTCTCTAGTATTATTGTATCTTTTTCATCAGTAAACCCAGAGTTAAGATAAGAGCTTAAGTTTGATTAGTTAATTTTTTGTGGATACCCAAATTTTTCATTGGATAATATTTTTATCGCTATTTTGCAGTATTTTCCTTTGATCGTTGTGTGCGATATTATTCCATCTCACTCAACTAACGTGAGATAGGCCTATCTCAGCTCGCTGTCAAGCGTCGTTAAGTAAACACTGTGACGTCACAATGTTACAAAACAGCGATAAACAGATTATTTACGTATTTTGAAACTCGATGCATTTTCTCGTCATCTCATCTCAGGGCTGTCGCCCTTCGATGAGATATGGACGAGAAAACGCATCTCGTTTCAAAAAACGCAAATAATCTATAAATATCAAAAGTTCAATCTGAGATGACCTGTAATGGGATGTTGTTAGATCTTCACAATGACAAAAACAAAAAGGGGCAGCTTGTGAAAGATTTAATTTTAATTAGATTGTACATGTACCTACCCTAATTTTTTGTCCTCAAAAAACCCACCCTATATCTTTTAATCACTGTCAGAAATCATGGTAATGTATTCAATCTCTGATTGTTTGTTGTCCTTTTAAGCCTTTTTTCAACCATGTCAACAGTAACATACATGTATGTCCAAATATACATGTACTAGTATGCATTATTAATTATTTGCTTGAATTCAGTGAATACAAGTGTCCAGATTTTGAATTAGTCTGTACATTTAGCCACTAGCATATTAATTGTAATGCTCAAGACTAGTTTATTCATTAAACAGGACATGTGAAAATTTTTTGGGGCTAGTACATGTACCATGTACATGCATATCTGCAGATATGTTGCTAAGGCATAAAACCACAACAATCACTCAGTCAGTAATTATCAATTGATTTAAAATTAATATTATTCCAATCACAAATGCATACACATAATTAAAAAATCAATCTATACAGTCATCCACTGTGAGAGTAGTTTTGACATTTTCAAGTGTAATAGGCCTAGGAGTCCAAACAAGCAGTGGCTCATGGCCAGTTGCCCATGGTTTTTAAATTATGAGGTGGGCTACAATGAAAATTTAGCTTGTACATGTAAATTCTTATTTTAGAGCATCATTTTATGTATAAAATGTACACATGTATGTAAACAGTGTTCGAAATTAGTGGTAGACCGATAGACATTGTCTACGATAAATCAAGCAGGTCTATGCCAAATTTTGAAAAGTATATATAGAGTATGTAGAAAATTTTCTGCAGTTGGAGCAAATGTCTATACTAGAAAAAATTTAGTTTCGAACACTGAACAGAATATTTTCTAACTACATGTACGTTTATCACATGTTTGCATACAGTGTTGTACATGAAGGTATTACATGTAGCTAATATTGACCTACATAAGATATGATAACTTAACCCTCAGTCCACTATGTTCCTCACAGGATTGTAGTGGACTGAGGGTTACATTATCATATTTACATGTATGTGTGACATATATGTATGTATAGTAAGATACATTACATGTACAGTATAGGGGACCCTAACATTCATGACATTAAAAGCTTTAATAAGGTACACTAACCAATGGCGCTTGATGGCAGAATGTCGGACGGCACATTGATATCAGATAAAGACTGATACAGCCTACAAGGCTACATGTATGTACAGTGCTAGTCAATATATACAGTGTAGGTGGCACTTTGACACAGCCTGTACAACTGTATGGCACATTTGAAATTCACCCTTAGGTAGACGGTCCCCCTAAGCTAAATGAAGGTTTAATATCTTATTCTAACTAGGTGCTGGACTTTGATTAAGCAACTACATAAACTAGAAAAGGTCTGGCTATGTCTTATAAAGGGGGTCACGTTTTCAACTGAAAAAATATAGCCTGAAGTCGGATTACGCTGTATCTATTTGTGAAAGGAATAATTGGAACTTTAATACTGCATAAAATTTGTATGCAATGGTCTAACATGACTTTGTAACTCTAAAATCGGTGTCTTTAAAATGCAGGAACACACAACATCATATTTTCCTGGCTTCCATAGGCCTTTCGTTTTCGGGTCTCTTCTCTTAATGGCGACCCTCCACCTCAAATTTAAATCTTTCTCCTCAGGGAAAAGATGTCCCCCGAAGTTGGTGCAACCCGGCACGCAACAATATTGCGGCATTTTGTAGATTTTTGAGTTTTACAGGATTTAAAAAAACTTTGTTAGTACGGGAAATGAAACGATGTTGTCCGAGGAGTTCCGAATAATAACTGATAAAAGTACTCGGAACACTGAAAGCAAATTTAGGAAGGTGAATGCCATTCAAGACAATGCAATTGCAGTTAGTTTTTTCTATAGACAGTATTTTGTTTGTCGAATACTTTTAAAGCTTTTTTTAATTTAATTATTAAAATATTTACGTCTAAATTAAACATATTACAAATTTCTGAGATATAATTAAACCATAAAAATACCACACATCCCTCTCCCATGTCTGAACCACGTGGTCTGAACTCCGCCATGTTAAAAATTGTAAAATGAGCTAATTTCAAATGAAATGGGAAGTATGAAGATCAAAAATTAAAGTGTTAAAAATGTGAAAATTAAATACATCAATATGTCTACTATTTGTATATATGTGCAAAACTATGTTTATACGAACTGTATTTATGCAATTTACGTCAGAAGTGGAGCATATTTGACATTTTCCCATTGAAACAATGTAACCAGAAGGCAGAAAATAAGGCTTTTTTTCAAACAAAATGGGAAGTATTTTGCAAGTAATTTAAACTGATAAAATTCATATCATTCGAAAGATAAGAGACTGTAGAACTGGGAACAATGTGCAAAACATATATATTTTATTTATTTAACAAGATATCGGCGTTTTTTTAATCGTCCCATTGATTTTCTATTGAGTGAAATATCCAATATGGCTGACAAAAATACGTCACAGAAGTCACGTGATGTCGCTAATAGTTGTATATGTTAAACCTAAGCCAAAAACCAATTATTTGGTACTTATCAATTAAACTAAAACCAGTTTTGAAAACTTCATTGAAACCAGTTTAGAGCCTGAAACCTAAACAATTTGGCCATTGAGGCTCCCGATATTTTATGTAATAGGAACTTTGCAAATAGTTGTTAAATATTGAATTGCCGTTAAGTATGCAATTGCAGATAAATAAATAAATAAATAAATAAATAAATAAATAAATAAATAAATAAATAAATAAATAAATAAATAAATAAATAAATAAATAAATAAATAAATAAATAAATAAATAAATAAATAAATAAATAAATAAATAAATAAATAAATAAAATGCTTCCGTGTCTAAAATATACAGAAGAGGATATTTGAAAGAAGATGCAACTAGTAGATGTCTACATGTATGTGTCGTTTAATTTACCGACAATTATATGTGCTGGATATTATAGATTCGTAATGACGTGTAAACATCGTAATAATGAGATGACTCTATTATAATAACGAGCTGAGTATTTAACGATCAAGTAATAACGAGAATCACAGAGACCGGGAGTAAAGCTTTGACTTCCTCTTCCTTTGCTCTAGGGGTCATTATCCTTTTTGTGGAATGAATTCCCCATGCATGGCAAACATGGCAGGTAAGGTAAGGTAGGCAGACATTCAAACATGGCAGTACAATTTTATCTTTTTTCTGCTTTTGCTGATAATTCCTGTTGCTTTAGAGTTGTTTATTTTGAAAGGTATGGCATTACTGTAGAACAAGAATAATGTTTTCCCAGTCAATGTCTTTTCAGTGGAATCACTTTCTAAAGTGTGTAATGTGGTACAATGTGACCATCAAATATGATAATGACCTCTGTAAGTACAGTGTGATGTGTAGTGTCGATCATCCAGATGCATACATAGTTGCCTCTGTGATCCACTTGTAATTTCTTTACCTGTAGGTGGAGACACATTCTATTTTAGGGGTTTAAGTCCAGGACAACCATAAAACGCCGTCACATTGTGCCTATCGCTTTACTGTTCATAACAATAATAATCAAAATCAATTGGTAAATTAATATGAAATAAAACTTTGGTTAAATTTTTATACACTTCTTCGTATGAGCTGAAGTTTTTTTGACAATAAAAATAGCATCCAATCAAAAACTTGCGCCAATGTTTGTGCGCAAAGATAACGAGTTCATTATACAGATGAATCTATACGCGAAGATGTAATTTAAACGCCTTGATGATCGAGACTATACGCGAAGATGTAATTTAAACGCGTTGATGATCGAGACTATGTGATGTGATAGGTATGATAGTTTGCTGATTATTTCAATCACTACTATACTACTTATTATTTTTTTTGGTTGTTGTTTTTGTTTTTATACCCCGCCTCCCACAGTGGCGGGGTATTATGTGATATGGATGGATATTAGTGTCCCTCCGTCTGTCCGTGCTTCGTTGCTTTCCAGATGATAACTTGAAAATGCGTCAACAGATTTTATTGAAAATTTATGCAGATATTAAATACCATAAAATAAAAATCAAAGTCGATTTTCAGCACAATACAATTTGTAGTTATTGACTTAGGCCAATTCAAAATTCTTTTGTCAACATTTTGTGGTTTCCAGATGGGAACTTTAAAACGCGTCAACATGTTTTATTTAAACTTTGCACAGCTATTAAATGACACAAAACGAAGATCAAGATCAGTTTTCAGCACAATCCAATTTGTAGTTTTCGACTAAGGCCAATTCAAGATTTTTTTGTCGTCAACAATTGGCGGTTTCCAGATAATAACTTGAGAACGCGTCAACAGATTTTTTTGCACTGCTGTTAAGTGCTATGTAATAAAGATCAGTTGTAGTTTTCAGCACAATCCCATACGTAGTTTTTGAAGTGTGTCAATTTGAAGTAGGTCCAAGGTCAAGGTAAAAATGATCTTCTGAGATGGACTAGCTGTTATCATGCTCAGCTGTTCCTGTAAGGTGATATCTGTTCATGAATATTAAAACAATGCAACTTGGCGGGGTATCATTTAATGTCCCAATAAATGACCTATTTTGTTTTTTTATTATTATATATATACCGATGACCCCATTGTCCGAGAGTTATTTTTGTTTACTAATCCATTGTTCAGTATTTTATTTTTTAGTACAAATATATTACATACATTATGTGTAGGTACAACTACCTGTATCACGTCGAGACAGTTGTGTACATTCGTATCACTACGAGACGCGCAGCGTCGAGTTGTGATGCGGAATGTATGCAACTGTCGAGACGTGATACAGGTAGTTGTACCTACACTTTAAATGTATGTAATAAGTTTATCTAAAATTAAGAAGTATGCAAAGAGCAAAACAAAACTGAATGTTTGCAATTTAAATTTTAACATTCAAAGAAGCATTTGTTTATAAAAATATAGCCCCTAACGTCACACGCATTATGACGTAATATTTAATTCATAGAATGAAAGTCATTCAACGAATCATTGGTTATACCATTCATTGTGACGTCAAGAAGTAGTTCCGACAAAAGTACATCTTATATCACATATATAGATGATACAAGGTTTTTTATCATACAGGTTGTATCAATCGATATTTTTTCAGATTTTGACTAAATACATACTTAATTTTAGATAAACTGTAGTATCAACTCTATCTTCCCTCGAGATTATGCTCTTAACACATTTGCACTACCAGCAATATCTATTTGAAATCCCGCATATAACGCTTTATTGCATTCTTACACGGATAACGTGCCATTCGTATTTAACTAAAAAAATATGTTCATTGGTCGTTTAAAAGGAGGGTTTCTAATGGGGGATATTGGGATTAGGATAGCAACACTGATCGAGGGAGGGATAACTCTTACCAAACAAGGAAATAATGAACTGTACGTCAACTGAGACAGTGTGAAAAGAAGGTTTTAGGTTTTGTATGATCTACAGGCATATGCACCTTGATTACCAAAATATATTCAATAGTCATACTCTCTGTCCAGCTGAATTCTTGACAAAGACACAACTGTAATCAAATTAGAGTAAATTTGTCTTTAATCCCTGGCAAGTACAACAATTCTGTGACAGTGTGAAAATGTTACAATCGTTTTTAGCTACAAAAGTCTTTTTTTCAAGCGCTGTATTTTCTGTGCTCGTATTTTGGTAAAATGTTTACTCCATATGGTTACAACAGCCTGATTATTTGTTTACATTACACCGAGAAATTTGTTTACCCTAAGATGGTATGCAGAAGAAAATACACGGTTGATTTGATTGGAAGTTGGAGTTCTGAAAATAACAAAAATAAAAACTATAAGAATTATTGATTAGAATTCTCGATATTTGAGATGAAATTGATAAGATCCTGGAAAACTTTTGCTGAATTTTACTGCCGATATAATCCGATGTTAATTTTATGATTTGTCGGATTAACCTCGCCACGAAAATCCAGGGTACATATTCGTTAGGAAAACTGAGCTTCGAACGATTAAAGCTGGAGGTTAGACATTTTGTCAGTGTCGTTTAAATCTTATTATTTCAACCAAAATATTCGGTCATTTTTGTTGCACGACCTATACTTTTTTATTTGTTAACAATGACGTTTTCTATTTCAACTTGCACAAAGATCTGTTTTCGGCAAATGGGGTGAGGAGGAATTTTTGGAGGTTTTCCACACAACCGATCTTAATTGCAAATGGGAAATATATTGCGAATAATGGCGCTTTTGTTACCATCCATTATTTACACACATTATTCAATAAAGTGTGCATAGTCAGTAAAAAGAAGAGCGATCAGTAAAACCTAGATGATAACATGACCATAAGTAATGATTAAATTCAATTAAAGAAATTTGTTTGTTTAACTGCCAATGCAGCAAGTTCGTTGACACAATCCCCCTATATATAATAGACGAGTTTGCAGTTTGGACCACTTCCGGTTTATAGGAGAAAATTAGTGAGGAATTGTGGGATCGTAAGGAAGATAAACAATCCGTTTTGGCTTCATTTTTCGGTTATAAACTAATTTTGCCGAAATTCAATTTAAAACGGATCGTGGTGTTTGAGATAAGCACCAGGAATAGTCAAGAGATGAATAGAAACACCACAAGTTAAGCGTTTATACCGATTTTGTCTCCTTTAAATCACTCGATCTGAGTCCCGAACTTTGTTGTTTATCTGCCTTAAACCTTAAACCTTAGCGGGTTATTCCCGTTTTTAACATCATTGACATGCGCATTAAGGAACTGCGAATTCGTCTATTCCGGGTTTTAAACTTCCCCATAACAGGCACTCCGAAACAAATATTAGGTCACGTGATATTCATGCAATACATTGTTTGCACGGTGGCGATCACACACAGGTCAATAGTACTCATAATGCCTTATTTCAAAGCCTTACTCTGTTAATAGTGTGTTCAAATGTTCAATGTTACTCTATTGAACAGATTACATGTCATTATACACTGCTGTAATATTTCATATTTTTCATAGCAAACAACAACAACCAACTTAATTCTTTTTTGACAAAACAGAGTATGATGTTCACCAAGTTCTGCTTTCAAATCAAGCAGTCTTAAACGGTAATCTATTTTATGTATATCAAAAATGTAACTGTGCACAATTCACTCATTACAAATTAACGACACAGTAGACCAATATTGTATTGAAGCCTGTTGGTGTTATATTCCTAAACACATGCACTTCTTATTAGGAAACAACATCAATAAATGTGTTTATAAGGCCCTGTAATTAAAAAAATGTGTCCAAAACCCACTCACTCCAACCCCCTTTTATGACAAATACGGCCACCCTAATGAAAAAACGCTGATTAGCCAGTCTGAAATGCATCGCTGCAAAATATTGCCCTCGTAAATATGATACAACTGTTCCTTGATACTTCACCTTGATCATATTTCTGGGGGCAATATTTTTCAGTGATGCATGTCAGACAGGTTTCCTTAAGTGCATAAAAATTTCCTGATCACAAATGAAGTGTAAATCAGAAACATGACATAGGACATCGTGGGCAGCCCACGTCAGGTCGGCTTCTTGTTTTGCTGCCAATTACCGACCGTGGGCACACTTGTAGATGTTTCATAAATATAATGTCCTATTTTGATTGGTTTCTTGTACCCGCAATGCGTTTCCAACTAATCAAAATAGGTTTATCAAATAAACATTGTTTCCATGGGCTAATTTAAATAAATGAATATTCGTGAAAACAGAAAATAACTACAAGTGTTTCCAAAGACATTTATATTACATTTTTGATATCTTATGCATTATACGCCCCCGGTTGATATTGGCTTTCGAGCCCGCGGCTCGTGGGTCAATATCAAACCTAGGGGTAATAATAAATATGATATCAAACATGTCATGTAATTACTTCTATTCATGCTGCAATTTACTTATTAAGTGCTTTGATTGGATAAAAGCACTTAAATTACGTGATCTCAGATAATTTATAGATCGATATTTCCTCTGAGTGGACTTCTTTCAGTTGAACACGAACAATCTGTCAAAAGTTGATAGAAGCAGTGTAGTGGTTTTTTCCGAAATTGAATTGACAATATAAAGCAACATGATCTAGAAAAAAAGCTTGACTAATAACTATTTTGAAATATTATTTTATTCGGACAGAAAATAAATATTGAGATTTTACCGTTTTAAAACATTAGGTAAAACTATTTTTTGTATATATTTATATATTTGTAAAACTATATGGTGAGGCTCCGACTTGGTGTTTTAGTTCCATTTGGATATGGAAAAGAGAACAAAAAGTGTTGCAGTCAAAGAAACAGATTCGTCGTTGTAAAAATATTTTAGCGGTGTCATGATGTTAAAGAATAAATGTCCGGGAGTACATATAATACCGACAGACATAGTGACAGTTACAAATTAGAACCGTGAACGTATAAACAAAGGGAGTCAGAAAATATATTTTTGCGTTAAACTTCTCGCTAAATTCGATTGCTGCATTTTTTTAGTTTCGTTTTCTGGCCACATTTCGTCCCAAATGATATGGTTCAATTGCTGTAATCCAAGTAAACAAAAAGTGCATTATATCGAATATAGAACATATATTCCTTACATCCAGGGAAAGGCGAGACATAGACCATGAACTACTAGAATGAGCAGCTACGTCATCAACAGTTGTTAAGTTTTGTAATTGAGTTAATGTCAGTATAAAAATTAAGTATCTTATGGCCTATATGTCGAATTGTTATTATAATCATATACTAGTGATCAATGGTGTGTCAATACTGAGAATGCCGGCTCGAGGGTAACAGCGGCAATGTGGTTCGTCTTCAACTATAAATGACAGGGATACACCACATAAAAACACAATTGGTTTAAAAGTGATTTTTAACAATAGTGATTTTAACGCGTTCATAACTATTAAAATATCGAAATTTGGATGAATGTTTAAATATATTATATTTTGAAGTAATATACCCTATAGACAAAAACTTCATGCTAGGATTTATTTTGCATCGCCATCATATATATATAATATTTCTACAGTTAACTAATTATTTATGAAAATTATCACTTTTGACACTACTGAGTTGGTGTTTAGATTACAAACTAGCCACCAGTAGTTCCTATAACTGCACTTATTTTTTTTTAGTTAAGAAGCTTAATAACATATTTTCTTGCCTGAATATTTTTCAGGTAGTAATGGCATCGTCCAGGCAGAGTTGTGATCCCTGCCTACGCAAGGAGCTGTCACCAGTAATGGCCGTAAAGTATTGTGCTGACTGTGAAGAAAACCTCTGTAAGGACTGCCTGAATGACCATAGTTTATTCAAAACTTTTGCCACTCATCATTTAATCGATTCTGGATCGTTACCAAGGAAAACATTATCCGTTATAAATTCCTGTACTAGACACGAGGAAATGGTGCTCGATTTTTTCTGTGTGGATCATGATTATCTATGTTGTCGTTCTTTCATGGCAGAAACACACCGGATTTGACAAAAAATCGTTATTGTGGACGTTGCCTGTGAATTTAAATAGTCTGAATGATGAAGAAGCGGATGTGCTCCGAAATGTGTCGCGTATAAAATCTAAAATAGTGGAACGTCTTGATGATTTCGAGAGGAAAGTCATATCTGTGGTCATATCTACAAAGACAAAATGCGAGACTCAAATTAAATCGGAAATGATGAAGTCTTTGGACGAGGTCGCCAGTAAATTAGATCTTGTATCAAAACATGGATCAGAGAATCAGCTATCCATTTTATTAAATTCGTACAAATGGAAAGTTTCAAAATACAATATTAAAATACAGAAAATGATAGCATCAATGTTTACCTCTAAAAATTCATTTTTAAAAACAACCAACACAGCAACAACTCCAGATCGAATCCTTTGGGTCAGTACACATTGAGTCTACACCATATCCGATTAAGTATACAACAAATTTAAGGAAGCTCAGGTTTTACAGACAACAATGCAGATGCCAACAAAATTTGAGTTTAACTTTATATGTGATATTAAATCTACCGATGATGTCCAGTATTGCTGTCACACACGACAACTGTCTACTACTCGGTAACTTCCGTAGTACCAAGTTAAGTGTACGTGGTGAGTACCTACATGATTGTACGTTATCTGGTCAAACATGGGATATTGCTATTATACCAGGTGAAGATAGAGCTGTATTATCCCTACTTGGCCAGTGGTCAATACAGTTTGTTGACATAAAATCAATGAAGTCCGGCTGTACCTGGTGGGTGTTACGGTATAGCTGTGTTGGTGGTACACATGCTGTACCTGGTGGGTGTTACGGTATAGCTGTTGTTGATGGTACACATGCTGTACCTGGTGGGTGTTACGGTATAGCTGTTGTTGGTGGTACACATGCTGTACCTGGTGGGTGTTACGGTATAGCTGTTGTTGGTGGTACACATGCTGTACCTGGTGGGTGTTACGGAATAGCTGTTGTTGGTGGTACACATGCTGTACCTGGTGGGTGTTACGGTATAGCTGTGTTGGTGGTACACATGCTGTACTTGGTGGGTGTTACGGTATAGCTGTGTTTGTGGTACACATGCTGTACCTGGTGGGTGTTACGGTATAGCTGTGTTGGTGGTACACATGCTGTACCTGGTGGGGGTTACGGTAAAGCTGTGTTGGTGGTACACATGCTGTACCTGGTGGGTGTTATGGTATAGCTGTGTTGATGGTACACATGCTGTACCTGGAGGGTGATACGGTAAAGCTGTGTTGGTGGTACACATGCTGTACCTGGTTGGTGTTACGGTATAGCTGTGTTGATGGTACCCATGCTGTACCTGGTGGGTGTTACGGTATAGCTGTGTTGGTGGTACACATGCTGCACCTGGTGGGTGTTACGGTATAGCTGTTGTTGGTGGTACACATGCTGTACCTGGTGGGTGTTACGGTATAGCTGTGTTGGTGGTACACATGCTGTACCTGGTGGGTGTTACGGTATAGCTGTTGTTGGTGGTACACATGCTGTACCTGGTGGGTGTTACGGTATAGCTGTTGTTGGTGGTACACATGCTGTACCTGGTGGGTGTTACGGTATAGCTGTGTTGGTGGTACACATGCTGTACCTGGTGGGTGATACGGTATAGCTGTGTTGGTGGTACACATGCTGTACCTGGTGGGTGTTACGGTATAGCTGTTGTTGGTGGTACACATGCTGTACCTGGTGGGTGTTACGGTATAGCTGTTGTTGGTGGTACACATGCTGTACCTGGTGGGTGTTACGGTATAGCTGTTGTTGGTGCTACACATGCTGTACCTGGTGGGTGTTACGGTATAGCTGTGTTGATGGTACACATGCTGTACCTGGTGGGTGTTACGGTATAGCTGTGTTGGTGGTACACATGCTGTACCTGGTGGGTGTTACGGTATAGCTGTGTTGGTGGTACACATGCTGTACCTGGTGGGTGTTACGTTATAGCTGTGTTGGTGGTACTCACGCTGTACCTGGTGGGTGTTACGGTATAGCTGTTGTTGGTGGTACACACGCTGTACCTGGTGGGTGTTACGGTATAGCTGTTGTTGGTGGTACACATGCTGTACCTGGTGGGTGTTACGGTATAGCTGTTGTTGGTGGTACACATGCTGTACCTGGTGGGTGTTACGGTATAGCTGTTGTTGGTGGTACACATGCTGTACCTGGTGGGTGTTACGGTATAGCTGTTGTTGGTGGTACACATGCTGTACCTGGTGGGTGTTACGGTATAGCTGTTGTTGGTGGTACACATGCTGTACCTGGTGGGTGTTACAGTATAGCTGTGTTGGTGGTACACATGCTGTACCTGGTGGGTGTTACGGTATAGCTGTTGTTGGTGTTACACATGCTGTACCTGGTGGGTGTTACGGTATAGCTGTTGTTGGTGGTACACATGCTGTACCTGGTGGGTGTTACGGTATAGCTGTTGTTGGTGGTACACATGCTGTACCTGGTGGGTGTTACTGGATAGCTGTTGTTGGTGGTACACCTGCTGTACCTGGTGTGTGTTACGGTATAGCTGTGTTGATGGTACACATGCTGTACCTGGTGGGTGTTACGGTATAGCTGTGTTGGTGGTACACATGCTGTACCTGGTGGGTGTTACGGTATAGCTGTTTTTGGTGGTACACATGCTGTACCTGGTGGGTGTTACGGTATAGCTGTTGTTGGTGGTACACATGCTGTACCTGGTAGGTGTTACGGCATAGCTGTGTTGGTGGTACACATGCTGTACCTGGTGGGTGTTACGGTATAGCTGTTGTTGGTGGTACTCACGCTGTACCTGGTGGGTGTTACGGTATAGCTGTTGTTGGTGGTACACATGCTGTACCTGGTGGGTGTTACGGTATAGCTGTGTTGGTGGTACACATGCTGTACCTGGTGGGTGTTACGGTATAGCTGTTGTTGGTGGTACACATGCTGTACCTGGTGGGTGTTACGGTATAGCTGTTGTTGGTGGTACACCTGCTGTACCTGGTGGGTGTTACGGTATAGCTGTTGTTGGTGGTACACCTGCTGTACCTGGTGTGTGTTACGGTATAGCTGTGTTGATGGTACACATGCTGTACCTGGTGGGTGTTACGGTATAGCTGTGTTGGTGGTACACATGCTGTACCTGGTGGGTGTTACGGTATAGCTGTTGTTGGTGGTACACATGCTGTACCTTGTGTGTGTTACGGTATAGCTGTGTTGGTGGTACACATGCTGTACCTGGTGGGTGTTACGGTATAGCTGTTGTTGGTGGTACACATGCTGTACCTGGTGGGTGTTACGGTATAGCTGTGTTGGTGGTACACATGCTGTACCTGGTGGGTGTTACGGTATAGCTGTTGTTGGTGGTACACATGCTGTACCTGGTGGGTGTTACGGTATAGCTGTTGTTGGTGGTACACATGCTGTACCTGGTGGGTGTTACGGTATAGCTGTGTTGGTGGTACACATGCTGTACCTGGTGGGTGTTACGGTATAGCTGTTGTTGGTGGTACACATGCTGTACCTGGTGGGTGTTACGGTATAGCTGTTGTTGGTGGTACTGGTGGGAAGATTAACATCCTCAGTAAACAAGGGAAACAAACAACTACAAAAACTCTACCTGGTGGCGCTATGATTTTCTACCTACATCCGGGTTCACAGATACTGATAATAACAAAGTAGGTTGTGTCAAACTCATTGGAAAAGAACGTTTTACATGTACACCTGAGAACTTCCATGTGACCACTGACAGGGGAGGTAACCTGTACGTTGTTTGTTGTGGTGTGAAATAACATACATCGACTTTCGCCAGACCAAAATGTTATTGACATCATATTGGACTATGACAAGAATAGTAGTAATCCGTTTGGACTGTCATTCAGTAGCAATTTTCGATATTTGTTTGTGACAAACGATGGTGGAAAGTATGTTTTCGTGTTTTCTTGTTGATAATACGTAACAAAAAGTTATTTGCAGGTTAAAGGTCGTATGTTTGTATTTATTTACAATGACAATTTTTAATTGAAGACGACAGCCGTTTAATAAGGCAACTTTGTTTTTTTTTTAAACCATCAGTTTTCGGAGCATCTGAGATTGATTCATATCTATGTTTACAAAAATGACAAAATTTCAACATCTTAATATAAATAAGCAATGTACACAGATCAGATGGTATTTACAATTATAAAGCAATAAAAATAAATTGTACGAGAATACTGACTTTTGATTGGCTGGAAAAATATTTTCTGTATGCCAGAAGATGGAAAAACATCCTCATGGAGACAAGCACCTTTTGAAGTCATATATTACTCAGCGAAAAAAATTACAGTTTTTGCGTTGATCTTTTTTTCTTTTTCTTTTTTTATCTTTTTTTCAACAATGCCCAATTACACAAATACAATTGTTGATTGTATTCTTATGTTTAATTTATTTATAAGTAATTATTTATAAGTATTAACTACAAACATGTTTTGCCATCGATGTATAACACTATTTCCGTTGTGCACATTTATTGTAGTCCGTAGATTATACAATGAGGGAAACGGAAATATTTTTTCCAGTTAATCCTTAAATTTATATGCAATTATTACCATATATTTGAATTTCTGTTTGTTTATCATTAAAATGCCTTATAAGTTTATAGTTTACTGTGTTTATATCAAATATTCAAATATGATTGAGTACAAATTGAAAGCCGGGGTCCCCATCAAGTTTTACCAGATATGTTGACGTTAAAAATGTATCTAAAAATTAAACATTTACCCGTAAGTCGAAAGTATATCTATTTTGACAACTTGTCAGCCGAGTTCAACTACGTAAGTACGTCAGGTTCAAGTATATCTGCGGACAGGGTGTACTCGACTCCAATCTTAATTGACAAGGTTGACATTTGTGCAACCGCAGTTCCGGGTACTCCGGCATCCTACCCAATAATAAAGGTTGGTATACCGGAGGCAGACACAATTTGTATAGTACCATGAACAATGCTGGTATACCGGTGCCAGACACAATTTGTATAGTACCATGAACATTGCTGGTATACCGGTGTCAGACACAATTAATATAGGACCATGTACAATGATGGTATACCGGTACTAGAAACAATTTATATAGGACCATGAACAATGCTGGCATACCGGTGACAGACACAATTTATATAGTACCAGGAACAATGCTGGTATGCCGGTGAATGACACAATTTGTATAGTAACAGGAACAATGCTGGTATATCGGCGCCAGACATAATTTGTATAGTACCCGGAACAATGCTTGTATACCGGTGACAGACATAATTTGTATAGTATCAGGAACAATGCTGGTATACCGGTGACAGACATAATTTGTATAGTACCAGGAACAATGCTGGTATACCGGTGACAGACACAATTTGTATAGTACCATGAACAATGCTGGTATACCGGTGTCAGACACAATTTGTATAGGACCATGAACAATGCTGGTATACCGTTGTCAGACACAATTTGTATAGTACCATGAACAATGCTGGTATACCGGTGTCAGACACAATTTGTATAGTACCATGAACAATGCTGGTATACCGGTGGCAGACACAATTTGTATAGTACCAGGAACAATGCTGGTATACCGGTGTCAGACACAATTTGTATAGTACCATGAACAATGCTGGTATACCGGTGGCAGACACAATTTGTATAGTAGCAGGATCTATACTGGTATACCGGTGTCAGACACAATTTGTATAGTGCCATGAACAATGCTGGTATACCGGTGTCAGACACAATTTGTATAGTATCAGGAACAATGCTGGTATACCGGTGACAGACACAATTTGTATAGTACCATGAACAAGGTTGGTATACCGGTGACAGACGCAATTTGTATAGTACCATGAACAATGCTGGTATACCGGTGTCAGACACAATTTGTATAGGACCATGAACAATGCTGGTATACCGGTACCTGACACAATTTGTATAGGACCATGAACAATGCTGGTATACCGGTGTCAGACACAATTTGTATAGGACCATGAACAATGCTGGTATACCGGTACTAGAAACAATTTATATAGGACCATGAACAATGCTGGTATACCGGTGACAGACACAATTTGTATAGTACCAGGAACAATGCTGGTATACCGGTGACAGACACAATTTGTATAGTACCAGGAACAATGCTGGTATACCGGTGTCAGACACAATTTGTATAGTACCAGGAAGAATGCTGGTATACCGGTGTCAGACATAATTTGTATAGTATCATGAACAATGCTGGTATACCGGTGTCAGACATAATTTGTATTGTACCATGAACAATGCTAATATACCGGTGACAGACAAAATTTGTATAGTACCAGGAACAATGCTGGTATACCGGTGTCAGACATTATTTGTATAGTATCATGAACAATGCTGGTATACCGGTGACAGACACAATTTGTATAGTACCATGAACATTGCTGGTATACCGGTGTCAGACATAATTTGTATAGTACCATGAACAATGCTGGTATACCGGTGACAGACACAATTTGTATAGTACCAAGAACAATGCTGGTATACCGGTGACAGACATAATTTGTATAGGACCATGAACAATGCTGGTATACCGGTACCAGACACAATTTGTATAGTACCATGAACAATGCTGGTATACCGGTACCAGACACAATTTGTATAGTACCATGTACAATGCTGGTATACCGGCGCCAGACATAATTTGTATAGTACCATGAACAATGCTGGTATACCGGTGACAGACACAATTTGTATAGTACCATGTACAATGCTGGTATACCGGTGACAGACACAATTTGTATAGTACCATGAACAATGCTGGTATACCGGCGTCAGACACAATTTATATAGTACCATGAACAATGCTGGTATACCGGTGTCAGACATAATTTGAATAGTACCAGGAACATTGCTGGTATACCGGTGACAGACACAATTTGTATAGTACCATGAACAATGATGGTATACCGGTGTCAGACACAATTTGTATAGTACCATGAACAATGCTGGTATACCGGTGACAGACACAATTTGTATAGTATCAGGGACAATGCTGGTATACCGGTGATAGACACAATTTGTATAGTACCATGAATAATGCTGGTATACCGGTGACAGACACAATTTGTATAGTACCATGAACAATGCTGGTATACCGGTGACAGACACAATTTGTATAGTACCTTGAACAATGCTGGTATACCGGTACCAGACACAATTTGTATAGTCCCATGAACAATGCTGGTATACCGGTACCAGACACAATATGTATAGTACCATGAACATTGCTGGTATACCGGTGACAGACACAATTTGTATAGTACCAGGAACATTGCTGGTATACCGGTGACAGACACAATTTGTATAGGACCATGAACATTGCTGGTATACCGGCGTCAGGCACAATTTATATAGTACCATGAACAAGGTTGGAATACCGGTGCCAGACACAATTTGTATAGTACCATGAACAAGGTTGGTATACTGGTGACAGAAACAATTTGTATAGTACCATGAACAAGGTTGGAATACCGGTGACAGACACAATTTGTATAGTACCATGAACAATGCTGGTATACCGGTGACAGACATAATTTGTATAGTATCAGGAACAATGCTGGTATACCGGTGTCAGACACCATTTGTATAGTACCATGAACAAGGTTGGAATACCGATGCCAGACACAATTTGTATAGTATCAGGAACAATGCTGGTATACCGGTGACAGACATAATTTGTATAGTACCATGAACAAGGTTGGAATACCGGTGACAGACACAATTTGTATAGTACCATGAACAAGGTTGGTATACCGGTCACAGACACAATTTGTATAGTATCAGGAACAATGCTGGTATACTTGTGTCAGACACAAATTGTATAGTACCAGGAACAATGCTGGTATACCGGTGTCAGACACAATTTGTATAGGACCATGAACAATGCTGGTATATCTGTGATAGACACAATTTGTATAATACCAGGAACAATGCTGGTATACCGGTGACAGACACAATTTGTACAGGACCATGAACAATGCTGGTATATCTGTGATAGACACAATTTGAATAGTACCAGGAACAATGCTGGTATACCGGTACCAGACACAATTTGTACAGTATCAGGAACAATGCTGGTATACCGGTGTCAGACACAATTTGTATAGTACCAAGAACAATGCTGGTATACCGGTGACAGACACAATTTGTATAGGACCATAAACAATGCTGGTATATCTGTGATAGACACAATTTGAATAGTACCAGGAACAATGCTGGTATACCGGTACCAGACACAATTTGTACAGTATCAGGAACAATGCTGGTATACCGGTGTCAGACACAATTTGTATAGTACCAAGAACAATGCTGGTATACCGGTGACAGACACAATTTGTATAGGACCATAAACAATGCTGGTATACCGGTGTCAGACACAATTTGTATAGGACCATGAACAAAGCTGGTATATCGGTGATAAACACAATTTGTATAGTACCAGGAACAATGCTGGTATACCGGTGACAGACACAATTTGTATAGTATCAGGAACAATGCTGGTATACCGGTGACAGACACAATTTGAATAGTACCAAGAACAATGCTGGTATATCGGTTCCAGACACAATTTGTATAGTATCAGGAACAATGATGGTATACCGGTGTCAGACACAATTTGTATAGTACCAAGAACAATGCTGGTATACCGGTGACAGACACAATTTGTATAGGACCATAAACAATGCTGGTATACCGGCGCCAGACATGATTTGTATAGTACCATGAACAATGCTGGTATACCGGCGCCAGACATAATTTGTATAGTACCATGAACAATGCTGGTGTACCGGTGACAGACATAATTTGTATAGTACCAGGAACAATGCTGGTATACCAGTGTCAGACACAATTTGTATAGTACCAGGAACAATGCTGGTATACCGGTGTCAGACACAATTTGTATAGTACCATGAACAAGGTTGGAATACCGGCGTCAGACACAATTTGTATAGTATCAGGAACAATGCTGGTATACCAGTGACGGACACAATTTGTATAGTACCATGAACAATGCTGGTATTCCCGTACCATACACAATTTGTATAGTATCAGGAACAATGTTGGTATACCGGTGACAGACACAATTGGTATAGAACCATGAACAATGCTGGTATACCGGTGACCGACACAATTTGTATAGTACCATGAACAATGCTGGTATACCGGTGTCAGACACAATTTGTATAGTACCATGAACAATGCTGGTATACCGGCGCCAGACACAGTTTGTATAGTACCATGAACAATGCTGGTATACCGGTACCAGACACAATTTGTATAGTATCAGGAACAATGATGGTATACCGGTGTCAGACACAATTTGTATAGTACCAAGAACAATGCTGGTATACCGGTGACAGACACAATTTGTATAGGACCATAAACAATGCTGGTATACCGGCGCCAGACATAATTTGTATAGTACCATGAACAATGCTGGTATACCGGCGCCAGACATAATTTGTATAGTACCATGAACAATGCTGGTATACCGGTGACAGACATAATTTGTATAGTACCAGGAACAATGCCGGTATACCGGTGGCAGACACAATTTGTATAGAAGCAGGATCTATACTGGTATACCGGTGTCAGACACAATTTGTATAGGACCATGAACAAGGCTGGAATACCAGTGCCAGACATAATTTGTATAGTACCAGTAACAATGCTGATATATATACCGGTGTCAGACACAATTTGTATAGTACCAAGAACAATGCTGGTATACCGGTGACAGACATAATTTGTATAGTACCATGAACATTGCTGGTATACCGGTGACAGACACAATTTGTATAGTAGCAGAATCTATACTGGTATACCGGTGTCAGAAACAATTTGTATAGGACCATGAACAAGGCTGGTATACCGGTGCCAGACATAATTTGTATAGTACCAGGAACAATGCTGATATATATACCGGTGTCAGACACAATTTGTATAATACAATGAACAATGCTGGTATACCAGTGACAGACATAATTTGTATAGGACCATGAACAATGCTGATATACCGGTGACAGACACAATTTGTATAGTACCATGAACAATGCTGGTATACCGGTGACAGACACAATTTGTATAGTAGCATGAACATTGCTGGTATACCGGTGACAGACACAATTTGAATAGTACCATGAACAATGCTGGTATACAGGTGTCAGACACAATTTGTATAGTACCAGGAACAATGCTGGTATACCGGTGACAGACACAATTTGTATAGTAGCATGAACATTGCTGGTATACCGGTGACAGACACAATTTTTATAGTACCATGAACAATGCTGGTATACCGGCGCCAGACATAATTTGTATAGTACCATGAACAATGCTGGTATACCGGTACCAGACACAATTGTATAGTACTATGTACAATGCTGGTATACCGGTGTCAGACACAATTTGTATAGTACCATGAACAATGCTGGTATACCGGCGCCAGACATAATTTGTATAGTACCATGAACAATGCTGGTATACCGGCGCCAAACACAATTTGTATAGTACCATGAACAATGCTGGTATACCGGCGCCAGACATAATTTGTATAGTGCCAGACATAATTTGTATAGTACCCGGAACAATGCTGGTATACCGGTGCAAGACACAATGTGTATAGTACCATGAACAATGCTGGTATACCGGTGGCAGACACAATTTGTATAGTACCATGAACAATGCTGATGTACTTGCGCCAGACACAATATATATATTTCCATGAACAATGCTGGTATACCGGTGACAGACACAATTTGTATAGGACCATGAACAAGGTTGGATTACCGGTGCCAGACATAATTTGAATAGTACCAGGAAGAATGCTGGTATAACGGTGCCAGACATAATTTGTATAGTACCATGAAAAAGGTTTGTATACCGGTGCCAGACACAATTTGTACATGACCAGAAACAATGCTAGTCAAAAACGCCCCCACTTTTTGCAAAATCGCCCCACTGTAAAATCGCCCCCTGTAAAAACGCCCCAACCTAAAGCAAAATCGCCCTAATTGACAAAATCGTCCCCGTCAAAAACGTCCCCACTTTTTGCAAAATCGCCCCCACTGTAAAATCTCTCTGTGTAAAAACGCCCCCACATTTAGCAAAATCGCCCCACTTACAAAAATCGCTAATTAGTGCATTATTTCTTTTTTTCTTTTATTATATGTTATGATCTCGGTTAAGATAAATGTCCTGTTTGTTATTTATATTTAATGTTTTAACCGTTTTTTATATAGGAAAAGAGGAAGAAGACACAACAACAACAATTTCATGTGTTTGTTTTATTATAGCAGATAACAAGATAAAAATGTGTACAACAATACATTATGCACTATTGTTTTTTTTTAATTTGCGCTATTTAACAAGAGTTAAATACATTTGTCGGAATCGTTTACCATAATTAACTATTAATTTTTAAGGTTGTATATTTTTATGTGTATATTAAGATTAAAGAATTTCTGATTATTTAATCGTAATTAGAAAAGAATCATGACTGATACTTATAGATTATTTGCGTTTTTTGAAACGAGATGCGTTTTCTCGTCCATATCTCATCGGTTTTCTCGTCCATATCTCATCGAAGGGCGACAGCCCTGAGATGAGATGACGAGAAAATGCATCGAGTTTCAAAATACGTAAATAATTTGTTTATCGCTGTTTTGTAACATTGTGACGTCACAGTGTTTACTTAACGACGTCTTGACAGCTAGCGGAGATAGGCCTATCTCACGTTAATAGAGTGAGATGGAATAATATCGCACACAACGATCAAAGGAAAATACTGCAAAATAGCGATAAAGCTCATTAAGGTAATTATCATTGTATAATTATTAAAGCAAAATAACGACATAATCGATCATTATTAACAAAACATTTCTAAATTTTAATCAGCGACAATTAACTCCTAAAAGAAAATATTTGTACATATTGACAATTTTATACTGTAGAAATTTTTAAAAGTGGGGCGATTTTGCTAAAGATGGGGGCGTTTTGCGTGGGGGGCGACTTTGTTAAGTGGGCGATTTTGCAAAATGTGGGGGCGTTTTTGACGGGGGCGATTTTATCAAGTGGAGCGATTTTGCTTTAGGTGGGGGCGTTTTACAGCGGCGATTTTACAGTGGGGGCGATATTGCAAAAAGTGGCGGCGTTTTTTTCTGGGGGGGGGGGGGGATTTTACCGTGTGGACGATTTGACAAGCTACCATAAGTCCGAAAGTTCAAAGTCTAAGTGCTTATCCACTACGTAATGGTGAAGATATAGTACTTCCTTTTTGTAGACTATTAGTAACAAACAACTCTTTCATTCCGAATACTATTAGACATTGGAACAATCTTGACCTTTCTATTCGAAACTCACCTACAATAGGAGCGTTCAAGAATGCCTTAAAAGCGTCAGGATTGACTAACGGTAACGTGCCAAGACATTTTTCTTATGGCCCACGGAAGTTTAATATTATTCTCACTCAGTTAAGATGTTCAGCTTCGTTTCTAAACAACGACTTGCATAAAGCAAATCTTGTACCAAATCCCTCTTGTAGATGTGGATTACCAATAGAAGATGCATAATAGTTAAATAGTGTAAAAGATTATCGTTATGGTGTATTTCAACGTCTTTATAATTTAAAAATGTTGCTTATTGATGTGAATTAGCGTCAATTTAGTATAACTAAATGTCTTAATGGTGTAGAATAATAGCTAAATAGTATGCTTGTTGCCTTAATGATGTATGTTTGTGTATCATAAGGCAGCTGTGGCGTTCCATACAATCTGCTGTAAAACATAGGAAATGTATGATAGTTAGTCATAATGGTACTTGATATTTAACCGATGTCAGATTATTAAACGGAAACGTATTTCTGTCGGTGTATGTGACGATAATAATCACACAGTTTTCATTTTTTTTTTCCTTAACTCAATTAATATTTTGGAAAATTGTTTACATATAAATTTGGGTTTGAAAGCGTTTAAGAAATTTGCAAAATATAACCATCTTGTTTTGTATTTACGTTTTTGCAAATGATAAAAGATCTTTTCTGTTAAAGTGTTTCAGTGGCATTTTTACACGTCTGTTAACTGTTTTATTGTAATAAAGCAACTGTTATCTGTTTTTCAAGCATTAGCTGTTATCTGTTCTTAAACATTTAAATTGTTGTTAACTGTTACAATGAAAATAAAAACCCTGTTTGCAGTTTATAGACAGAACACTGTTACCTGTTTTACTGATTTGTTCTCTGTTATCTCTTAATTCGTTTAATTCGCCACTTTTTAAATGTAAATGAGTCTTCCGATGAAGGGAGGAATAAATATAAGGCCACATACTAGTTACTACGGAAACACTGAATAATGTAAGATTCTGCTGTTAACTGTTTTTTTTTCATTTTTGAACTCGCTGTTTCCTATTTTCTCATGTAAATTGCTGTTATCTGTTTTCATTATTTTGAATTTGGTAATTTGACACACACCGGTCAGGTCCACACCCGGTCAGGTTCACACCCTTTCAAGTACATACCTGTTAGGTCCACTCCGTTCACACCGTCAAGGTCTACAACGGTCAGGTCCACACCGGTCAGACAGATCAGGTCCACACCAGGTCAGGGCCACACCGTTAGGTCCACACAAGTCAGGTATAATCGTCAGGTCCACACCTGTCAGTCTACACCGGTCAGTCAACACCGGTCAGGTCCACACTGGTCAGTCCACACTGGTTTGGTCTACACCGTTAACACCAGTCTGTCTACAGCGGTAAGGTCCGTACCGGTCAACACCGGTCAGGTCGACACCGTCAGGTCGACACCGTCAGGTCCACATCAGTCAAGTCCATACCGGTCACGTCCACTCCTGGTCACAACAGTCAGTTCGACACTGTCCACAAGGGTCAGATCCACACCAATCAATCCACATCGGTCCGGACCACACCGATCAGGTCTACACCAGTCACATCGGTCAGATCCATACCCGGTCAGGGCCACACCGGTCAGGTCCACACCCGGTCTGGGCCACACCGGTTTTATCCACACCAGTCAGGCCTAAAACGGTTAGGTCCACACCGGTCAGTCCACAGCGGTCAGTCCAAATCGGGCAGTTCCACACCAATCAGTCCACACCGGTCAGGTCCACATCGGTTAGTCCACACCGGTCGGGTCCACACCCAGTCAGGGCCACACCGGTTTGGTCCTCACCAGTCAGACCTAAACCGCTTAGGTCTACACCGGTCAGGTACATACCCGGTCAGGGTCACATCGGTTAGGTCCATGACGGTCAGTCCACAGCGATCAGTCCACATCGGTCAGGTCCACATCGGTCATGGCCACACCGGTTTGGTCCACACCGGTCAGGCCTAAATCGGTTAGGTCCACATCGGTCAGTAGACACCGGTCAGTCCACACCTATCAGGTTCACACCGGTCTAGATTATAGTATCTAATACTGTCAAATTTGATAATACATGTATGTTGTATTTTGTTATAATTTCATCGTTTTTATTTTTCCATTTGTACCATTCTGTTGCGAAATGAACTTTCAACATCTTACAGACGATCAGATGCATCGGCGGAACTATTTTTAAGTATTTGGGCAAGTATGTAAGTACAGGTAGCATGAGTAGATGTGCACTGTAGATTTAATATTGTTTGTAGTTTTTAACTGGGGTTTAATTCCACGTTTTGTCGGCGCTTTTCAGATATATTAAGGCGTCTAAATTTTATTGGAAAGATAATGCAGGAAATAAACCGCTCATTTAAATTAATTTGCATTCAAGCACACCCTAATTGAAGTCAAGCTCAAACTCGCAAACTCTGTGTTGATACGTTGGCGTTACATGTAATTATTATATGACTACCTTAACGCCCGGTCACTGACGTCCCATTCAACATTAGTTAAAGTTAGGAAGATGAAGTTATACCATAAAACGTTCATTTGTAAGTTTACCTTCGACTATCCCGATCTCTTCTGCCGTAAATGTCTCGTATATTTAACTGTCGCAAATATATCGATGGACGTAATATCAATATATTCAATCACATAGATGACCACTTATTCGACACAACAGTTAAATTCACGTTGATTTCATGAATGGTTCTACTCTGTACCTGATTTTGGGAATTTTGCGCTTTTTTAATAGTTTACATCGTTTTAGTAGCGGCATTTTTTCTATTTGGATATATTTGAGTTTCACCTGAGAGCTCTCATAACAACATACCCATGAACCATAAATACAACAAATGTATATGACTTACCTAGATGGTCGAATGTTTATTTAGATAATAAGTTATGAATACTTAAATGAATCCAGGCGGGAATCTCAGGAAAAAAAGGGGGTTACTTGGGCATATAGAACTACGACATTGATCAATGATCAATGGCGCCTTAACACTAGCTACCAGTTATGAACCGATTAAAGTCTCAATTAAGTACTGAAAGTACATGAAGAACATCATTAGCTACATATACACCACCTACAGAAAGAATAGACCGTAGTACTGACCTGGTTCCAGATATTATACTGCGATAGCCTTATCGGAGAACAAGTACTGTATTCATTTACCATGTTTGCCGCATGCAATAAGAAAGGGTCGTAGTACTCCTCTATGGTGTTTGTTGTGACCGTTTGATATACCGAGCTGTCAGGATTTTCGGTGTACCTCTACGGATTATCACGCACACAGGATAAAGATGTTCAAAAGCATTTACTCGAATGAAACCATAGCATAATTGGAATTGGTGTACTCTAAGGAAAATCAGTTATACCTCGTTTACCAAGAAAGGGCGGAGTACTCGAAGGAAAATCAGTTATACCTCATCTACCAAGAAAGGGCGGAGTACTCGAAGGAAAATCAGTTATACCTCGTCTACCAAGAAAGGGCGGAGTACTCGAAGGAAAATCAGTTATACCTCATTTACCAAGTAAGGGTGGAGTACTCGAACGAAAATCAGTTATACCTTGTCTACCAAGAAAGGGTGGAGTACTTGCAGGAAAATCAGTTATACCTCATTTACCAAGAAAGGGCGGAGTACTCGCAGGAAAATCAGTTATACCTCGTCTACCAAGAAAGGGCGGAGTACTCGAAGGAAAATCAGTTATACCTCGTCTACCAAGAAAGGGCGGAGTACTCGAACGAAAATCAGTTATACCTCGTCTACCAAGAAAGGGCGGAGTACTCGAAGGAAAATCAGTTATACCTCGTCTACCAAGAAAGGGCGCAGTACTCATTTATGGTGTTCGTTGTGACCGTTTGGTATACTGAGCTGTCAGGATTGTCGGTGTACCTCTACGAATTATCACGCATACAGGATAAAGATGTTCAAAAGCATTTACTCGAATGAAACCAAAGCATAATTGGAATTGGTGTACTCTAAGGAAAATCAGTTATACCTCGTTTACCAAGAAAGGGCGGAGTACTCGAAGGAAAATCAGTTATACCTCATCTACCAAGAAAGGGCGGAGTACTCGAAGGAAAATCAGTTATACCTCGTCTACCAAGAAAGGGCGGAGTACTCGAAGGAAAATCAGTTATACCTCATTTACCAAGTAAGGGTGGAGTACTCGAAGGAAAATCAGTTGTACCTTGTCTACCAAGAAAGGGTGGAGTACTTGCAGGAAAATCAGTTATACCTCATTTACCAAGAAAGGGCGGAGTACTCGCAGGAAAATCAGTTATACCTCGTCTACCAAGAAAGGGCGGAGTACTCGAAGGAAAATCAGTTATACCTCGTCTACCAAGAAAGGGCGCAGTAGTCCTTTATGGTGTTCGTTGTGACCGTTTGGTATACCGAGCTGTCAGGATTGTCGGTGTACCTCTACGGATTATCACGCATACAGGATGAAGATGTTCAAAAGCATTTACTCGAATGAAACCAAAGCATAATTGGAATTGGTGTACTCGAAGGAAAATCAGTTATACCTCGTCTACCAAGAAAGGGCGTAGTACTCGAAGGAAACATTCAGATAAAGAAGACTTACTGGACTATTGCAAAGTAATTAGTTCATGAAACAAGTGATTCAGTTGATCACGGATTACTTAGATTTTCGTGGTTGTCTTGGATACTGATTTCGATGTGCAACATATATAAGGCCACCATGGTGTTTAATGCTAATTAAATTTTCCACCTTGTTTTTCTTAGAGTATCGCAGATATTTTCTCCTCTTCAATTTGGCTCTACGCCACCTTTCAACTGGTGATGTGTATCACGACACATGCTTAGAACAAGATGTTGTTATTGTGTAATGTGTTGTTTCAGTAATTAGCCTATAATTATTTCTCCAGGTAACTTTTTTTAATGTAAATTTATCTGTATATACATGTAAGTATTAACATATGCACAATTTGTAGAAAAATATAGTTCTTTATTTAACATGAACATGTTTTATTAGTTAATTTCATTTAATAAATTATTATATGATAAAATTAGTATAATTTTTTCTTAACTGTCCACTGTTGCTGATGGGGCAAAGCTTACAAGCTCATCCTCCCGAGTCGGGGATTCTTATTCCACGTTCACTCTATCATCATGTAGCGGTTATGATGGCGAGAACGTGGATTCCGAACCCCTGCTTTGGCAGAATGTACATTCTTGGCATGTCTGAAATCTGTTAAGCATTGAACACAACTGCCACCAAACAACAAGTCGGGAGACCAACCGAAATCTTAAGAACCATCATACCACAGAAGGCCCTGGGACTACAAATCATCTCGAAGGGGCGCATGGCAAGCTTAAAAATTGGTCAAGGCTCCTCACCTAAATATTTTCATTATTTCAACCTACTAAAGCAGGAAGAAGCTGTTCATGTTTATACATTATTACAATACCTGGCTGGTGGAAAAAAGTGTCCTAAAGAAGAGAAGAAACAGGTAGATCGACAACATACTTGCAACTTAGAAGACATGTTTACCGAACAATGAGCCAGTACAGTATGCTGATGCCGCGTCACATCTACTGCATATTGATAGAGCTGTTATGACTTGATAGTACTGTGTCTGATCCGTTTGATTTATGTTTTATGATTTTGTGTGGTATTGTTTGTGCTAATGCAAATAAATAGTATTTTCTTTCTTTAAATGTATCTTTTCTTTTCTTTCTATTCCAACATATTTTTCACCTGTAATTTGGCATATATAATAAAATAAGTACACACAATAATAATCCCTTGTTTAAATAGTATTCTGGCTACTCCAGCATGAATTTTTTATATTTTACCTATAAAACTGTTTTTAAATGATTTCACAGATCTAATACATGACTGTACAAATTTTGTTTCATTGTCTGGCAGGACAATTTCAAGCCTAATTCTATTATCAGATTCAGAACAAGGTTTACAAAATAAACTAGACATTTTGAATAAATATTGTAATAAATGGTGTCTTAATACGAATAAAACAAAGATTAAATATTTTAACAAGTCCGGAAAGCTGATAACCAAAGATTTTTACATGAATGTTTTTTCCTAAATACTTATATGACTGGGTGCATTCTATTTTGTGATAATTCATGTTTAAAAGATGCTCTAAATGCATCTTTTAAACTTTACAGAGACATCAACTCTATGAATTCTTCTTTGAAAAACTATCTTGCATTTATTCAATCATATTGTTGGTCCTGTACTATTGTATGGCTGTGAAAACTGGAGTTCTTTGACTCTATCAAAACGTCAATTAGATTAAAATGTGTATGAAATATTTAAAGACTGGGAGTTTTAGAAACTCAACATAAAGTTTTGTAAATGTATATCGGGAACTAATAAGAAAAGTACTAATATTACAGTAATGTCTGAACTAGGTAGATATCCGTACTTTATAAAAGCTGTAACACAAAGATAGGTCTTTCCCAGATACCTTTATGAAATTAATTTTACTTCATCTCTTGTTGCAAACTTGACTACATAAGTAACTGAACCATTTTTAGGCGGAATAAACTATTTCTGTGGTCCTGAGTAAAAAAATACATGGTTGTAAAGGACTTTCGTAGCCGTTGCTATGGACAAAATGCCACTTCCGGTTATAAAATGACATGTTTCAGTAAAGAACATTATCCTGATTTTAAAAAATATATGGTTGCTAAGGACTTTTTGTAATGGTGACCTGGTTGCTATTGTATGACCTTGACCTGTGACCTTTGAATTTGGACTCAAATTGAAGGCCTTTACTTGATGATCATGTTAAACCTATATGTTTACTATATTATCTGTAACGGTCTTCAAGTTGTATAGCAAAAACTGATTAACCGAAATGAGTCAAGAGCTCGAACTCGAAAATTGTTCATCGCACAGTTTCGGACCAAATGTATCAATAAAGGCCTTGATGAGAGGAGTATTTTTCCAATTAATTGTCTTCTTCTATCTTTTATAGTTTTCGAGTTGTAATGATAACAAGATTGGAGACCTAAGGTCGAGGTCACTTCTGAACTTTGACTTTGAGATTTTCTTTAAGGACATGTCATAGGACGATAAATGGTGAAGACCTTTTGTGATATTGACTTACGGTTTGTGAGATTTTGTGATAAGCGGAGTCGTTGATACATTCAAGGTATACCGCTCGCCTTCGCTAGTCAGAAATTTTTAGCCAAAATATGTCATAAAGTTGTCCCAAAAGTTCCTTAACATTTGTCACTTTTTAGTTTTTTTGTATCTGTTAGAGTTCCAGAGATTACGCGATAACAAGGTTTTCGGTGTTTGGGCAGATAACTCCGTAAAGAAAAATGTTTCGATTTCACAGGGTGAATTTCGAATAGAGTTTCAGTGTCCAAAACTTGTCGCGATAGACCAAAATGATATGTCGCGTACTGTTTAAACTGTTTGGGTTTGAAAGTTGGCGGAAAAAAAATATAATCAAAGCAAAAGCAAGAAGGTCTTCCCACTGGAAGTGGGAAAGACCTTAATTACTTTGCTACTGGCATAAAATTGTTCAAAATAAAGGTAGCGAATTATTGAAAGCAGCTTATGATGAATATAAACAGTTACATGCAAAGAACATAAATAGCTGGTATTTTACAATAGTTTGTATCAGTAATAAACTAAATATTAATTTCGAGACTTTCAAGAAATTTGGTAAAAACAAATTTAAAGTAGAGATCAAACGTACTTTGAAAAATTTTTTTTTTTTATCAATTTGGAAAAACATGAGCGAAACATGGGAGAACTCGGAAAAGCTAACAACCTATTTTCTCTTGAAAGATAGATTTAGACCAGAAGCTTATCTTGACATGAAGGTTTTTAGAGATAGACAAATTCTAACAAGATTTAGAACAAGCGTTCGCAGCTTAAGAATAGAGACATGTCGATATGAACGTGTCCGGCTAACAACAGGAAAATATAAAATGCTCGAAAGGAAAAGTGTTTTTAAGAACATATCAATGTTATATAAAAACACGTAAAGAGAAAAATAAACTCATTTGTTTACTAAGCAACAAAGACTTCTACGTTCTCAATAAAATAAGCATATTTTTACAAACATGATTTGAGATTAGAAAGACTCATAATACTCAGGATAAATAAAAACACTTACATATAGAAGAAAAAGTTATAAGTCCTACCATTACACACGTATGTAGAATATATTTGTAGACTATGTATGTTGTAACTGAAAATCCTATTTTACTTTTATATACTGTTTTACTTATCAAACTATATATGCCATATTTCTGTAAAATATAATCGTATCTATTCGCATATCCGAATAGATAGATTTATCATGAAGCGAGTTGAGTTGTTCCTCTTTATGTGAATTATCTCCCTTGGAAAGTATAAATAGGGAAATTTTAAAATTTCCGGTCCTTTTCAATTTTGCTGTCAAGAGGTTCGAATCGCATCACACATTTTATTTGAAAAATCTTAACCATCGAAAATTTCTTTTTAAAAAATCTTGTTATTAAAAGTTAGCTTAGGCAAAACAAAGCTTTTTTTTATAAATTGTTTATTGTAGCAGAAATATCGCACGATGCGTCATGGCTTTAGATTCGTGAGAAATTTTTCACCAGATTAAGGCATGGTTGACGCGTATGCTATTCATGCATAACTTATTTAACAAGGCAATTGAAATAAATATATTTCCTAATTCAACCAGTTAAACAAATTAATAAAGCATAAATATAAATAAACAACAGCATAATATTTCTGTTTATTGTTTTTTGTGATATTTAAAAAAAAATCAAAGATGAAAAGAACGATTAGTAAACGAAAGACGTCAAGTCCTTACGCCAGTGGCAGTCCAAGCACAAGTGCAAAAAGAACCAGCGACAGATCAGATGCAAACCAAGATTCTAATCCGCAGCTGACCCCTGGACAGTCCAGTTCTATGTAGGGGATGGGCCATCAGGTCCCTTCAAACCTGGCCAGCTCTGGACCCAATGATATGCAAGGTACATGTACCATGTCTGATACACAAGTACAATGCACAATGACTGCAAATGAAAACATTACAAACATAACTCAGATAACAAGTGCTCGTGCAAAACTGGGCTTGCATGTATCTGAAACACATAAAAGCAAAATTAAGAACGGCGAATACATGGACACAGTCAGATTTCCGGTAAAACTATAACAATAGAATAGTAGCTCTCTATTATACAAGGTACAAAAGTTATGTACCTATGTTTATTCGGTTGCTATGCAAATTAAAAGTTATTTTGCGCATTGACTGGCAAACGTTTTCGTTTACAATCTATTCGTTTTAAAATTAAAGACAACTTTGCAAAGTTACAAGAACAACGGATATTTAATACCTCTATTTTGATCAGAAAACATGAAAAACAGGGGGTGTATTCTTAAGTCCTGCAAAAAAATGCACCAATTTTAATTTCGATGAAAAAGAATCCATAGATTTCTGAAATATTCATCTTTCACATGTGTAATTTTTGACTTGTGACGACCTTTCGTTTTCGAGAAAAAAAATTTCAAAGTCGAGCATTATTTCTATTGCTGTTCATTCATGTGTGATAATTTTCGGTGTGTTCGTATATGAAACAGATGAACAAGGTGCGTGTGATTGCCATCGGGTTATGTAAAAAGTCTCGTTTTAGTGCCGTACATTTTATTTTAAAGGTGTTTAAATTTGAAAATAAATAGGGTAAAAAATAATGACAATAATATCTATTTTTTTTAAATGAAGTAACACATAAAAATAAGCGTTTTTTTTCGCAAAACACAGTAGCATTCGTCACATTCTGTTCGAGGGTACGATTATTCGCCCTAGTTCTCTATCATTAAAATTTATTGAAATATCAGCAATTTACTTCAAGCCACGTATCGTTCCCTATTTTTCGATCTAAATTGGTTTCTTTTACACGATGATTGTGTTGAAAATATTTTAGCAGTTTAATTTCTATAACAACCGAACATTTCATTGAACGTTTTTATAACACTTTTAATCTGCCGTGTCTTGTGCGTATCTGAAATGCGTCAAATTAAGACTTATTATAAACAATGTCTTGTGTATATAGCTAATATGTTGGTAGAAAGTGTATTATTTTATTTTTTTTTAATCCTTCAAATAGTTCGATAAAATAATTGTTCACATAAATGGCACAGAACAGCAATCCCTGTATGACTAATACTTATATTTTAGTTTAGTTGAAATGTATTAGCATGGGCAAAAAAGCGTTTATAAGAGCGTTGGATGGCAGAGGATTCTCGGACTACTTATTTTCATGCAAATGCTACATTTTTACGTTCACGTGGGGTCACCAAGGCAGAACAATTAACACTAGAAGACAAACATCTTATGTGCAAAACGTGGCACAGACTTAATAAGTCGCAAGTTCACAAGACAAAACCTTTCAAAATGATCTAAATTTTAAGAAAGAAATTCAATTCACCTTGCTGTATATTTCTTAAATAAATATGAACGCCCCCACCACCCCCCCCCCCTTTAGAACGAATTATCGTACCCTCGCTTTTTTTGGCGTTAATCCGACAAATCACAAAACTAACTTCGGATTATAACGGCTGTAAAAATCGGCCTACCATTCCTTCCCCCACTTCGTAAAACAAACCAGAAAATAAACGTCCAACAAACACATATAAATGTAATTTGTGCATACCACAATCAATTACCGGACGTTAATCACTTGACCGTTACCTTACTTTTAGACTTGTCTCCCTTCATTACTTGACAACGGACACATTTAAGTGCTGCAATTTTTTGCACCACGTTAAAATTACTTCAAACAAACTGAAATCAAATCTATATATAATTACCTTTGCCCCATAGAAGATCCGATTTGTGACTACATCGGGAACAGTGTTTTAAAAATTTTCAAAGGTCTGCCAACATTTTCTAAAGTTGTTCCTTGACGATGGAAAAATGTCTATAGCTACTTTTTTTAGATGGACTGTAATTTTTTGCTGCCATTGCTCGACGGAGGAAGCATTCGCGTCTTAGAATATTATAGTATTGTGTATTCTTGAGTTGAACTGTATTAGCTGTGTACATGTTTCAAGTCCAGTCAAAAACTTCGCGTCAATACGAAAATGGAGGTCTTTCCAAGTGACTGCATCTCATGAATATTTTGAAGGGAGATAATTCGATATCACCACAAATCGGACTGGACATAGCAAGTCTCTTGGACAGTAAATGTTTACAATCGAGCGAAAAATCACTCGTACTTATAAATGGGGTTATTTCCACAAAAGAGAAAAAAAAATGAAGCCATAAACACAATTGAAAAGTGGACTGATGCCTTCATTATATATATCAGCATTTACTTGTCCACCCACCCAGACAAATGCCAAGAACTCTTGAAATATGTCAGTACTGTCCGTTTAGGCGCCTCACGGATTAAAGGTTTAGGGTGGAGGGAATATGATGAGCAATTTAGGCTCAAAATGGCCATGGATCCATCTAAACCTTGGGACATCGTCGATCAAGAACTTTGGCTTATTTACATGTCAAGCACTAACACAAACACCTCGACAAGCTATGTAAATAAAACTGCAGTCAATAAATGCTATAATTTTAATTACAAGGGGGTTTGCGATAGGAATCCTTGTCTTTATCAGCACGTCTGTTTTAACTGTTTTGAGAGACATCCATTTTATTTTTGCAATATTGGATCAAATCAAACGGCCCAACCAATTCCAGAAAATGTCAGTCTGAACCAGCCCTTTCGGTTTAGAGGCCAGGGTTTTAGCCAGAGATTTCCCAGACCTAATATTGCCAGAAATCAAAACACCTCCTCTGGTCAAAGATTTATGGGCCCTAGGGTATTCTCCCATCAAAACAGACACACTTATTAGTTTATTAAAACCATATCCGCATCAAAACATCGCAGCTGAGCTTATTGAGGGTTTTTCGTTTGGCTTTAGGCTTCATTATAATGGGCCTCGAATTTACAGAGAAAGTACTAATCTAGTGTCAGGGTTTGAACACAAAAATGAACTTGAAGCAAAATTACTTAAAGAAATAAATCTTGGTATGATAATAGGCCCCTTTGACGCCCCACCCATATCTAACCTTCAGGTATCTCCGATCGGTATTGTTCACAAGTCGGATGGAGTATCCTGGCGGCTTATAACACACCTTTCATTTCCCAATGAGTCCGGAATAAATGATTTTATAGATAAAAAATTTTGCTCAGTTCATTATACGTCTTTTGACAAAGTCATTGAAATGATAGCTGATTTGGGCCCTCATGCTGAAGTAGCAGTGGTAGACATAAAAAGTGCATTCAGACTATTGCCCATATTTCCAGGAGATTTTGACCTTTTAGGCATTAAATTTGAAGACCAATATTATATTGATAAATGCCTTCCGATGGGCTGCTCTGTTTCATGTAACGTTTTCGAAAAAGTTTCGACCTTTTTACATTGGTTAGTTGAGAAAAGAGCAGGATTAAGTACTTTAGACCATTACCTTGACGATTTTATCTTTGCGGGTAAAGCATTTTCAAATCAATGCAAACTACTTAGGGATATCTTTTTAGAAATAACGACAGAATTAGTCGTTCCTACAGCAACAAAAAAATCAAAAGGGCCAGCAACGGTTCTGATATTTCTAGGGTATGTAATAGACACAGACGAGATGGTCGTGCGCATTCCTGAGGAAAAACTAGAAGCGTTACTTTCTGAACTTCAACAAATTGTAGGGCAAAGTAAAATTACATTGAGAAAGTTACAATCTCTCGTGGGTTCGCTAAATTTCTTTTCTAGGGCGATTCGAAATGCGAGGGCATTTAATCGTCGTTTTTATGACTTGACAGTTAAGGCGGAACAACCTCACAATTTAATCCGCTTAACAAAAGAAGTTAAGGAAGATATAGGGGTGTGGGTTTCCTTTTTACAGTCTTACAATGGAAAAACTTATTTTCGGGAATCAGAATGGAGTAGTAATGATGTTCTAGAGCTGTTCACGGACAGGTGCGGTTCGATCGGGTGTGGGGCTTATTTTTCTGGGGAATGGGTTCACATGTCATGGCCCGAATCTTGGTCTAATTCGGAGGTTACGAGAGAAATCACTTTTTTAGAATTTATTCCAATTGTGTTGGCCATTAGCATTTGGGGAAGGCGTCTTGAAAATAAAAAGATCAAGTTTTTCGTCGACAACTTAGCTTTAGTTGAAATCCTAAACAAACAAACGTCGAAATCAAAACGCGTAAAATGACGTTAATGAGACCATTTATTTTTGTACACAATGCAAAACAACATAGTTTTTCGTAGTTGTCATATTTTGGGTTCACTGAATGAAATAAGCGATTCTATTTCTCGGCAGGTATGGGGCCGTTTCAGAAGTCTAGCACCAAACGCAAAACAAACCCCAGAGACTATCCCACAGCAATTTCTAGATCTGATCTGGAACTTGAAGCTAACAGACTAATAGAAGGTGACTATGCTATCAATACATTAAAGGCGTATGAAACCGGCATAGCAGCATTCTGTCGTTTTATGGCTGAGCAAAACATTATTGAAGCATGGCCTCCTAGCACGGGCACAATCGTGCATTTTATTTCATATCTACCACTTAAAGGTTATTCCGAAAATACCGCAAAATTATATACGTTAGCTATTGGTCACAGATGTAAATTGCTAGACTTTTTCCAGACCTTACTCAAAACTTTATTGTGCAAAAAATGTTAGAAGGAATGAAAAGATTGAAACAAAGTGCTGATACAAGGCTTCCAATTACGGAAAACATACTTACACATTTAGTTTTACGTTTGCCTGGTGTTTGCTCAAATGTTTACGAGACAAAACTGTTTAAAGCTGCATATACTATAGCATTTTGGGTCCTTTTTAGAATTGGTGAAATCGCCGTCTCGAAAGCGAATAGTATAGGTCACATTATTTCAAAAGACGATTGTATTATAGAAGAAAAACAGGAAAAAATGAAAAGTCATTTGTTCAGAGAACAAATGTGAGGTCTTTCCCGGCATTTTATTAGTCTTATGTCTAGGTATATAGTTGCTAATGACTTTACGGTCAGTTACCATGGTTTTAGTGTACAAAGCAAGTGGTTCTAAGTCAGAAAATGTATGGTTGCTAGGACATTTAGTGGTTGCTATGGACAAAATGTCGCTTCCGGTCATACAATATGATATTTAAATTCAGTTAGTGATCCCGATTCCGTTTCCCATGTATTGTCCGCTTCAATTTTGTACAGTTAAAGTGTTATTTTACAAAAACTGTTTACGGTGTCAGCCATTTGCCTATAACCATTCGGTCTTAAATCAAACCTTATATCAAATGTAGATCTCAATGAGAGGAACATTTGTCTGATATATTGTCTGCTTCAATTTTTTATGGTTTTTGAGTTATTTCGAAAACAAAATTTAGCCGAAACCTGTCAAGGGCCATAACCTATAAAACGGTTTGTCGCACAGCTTTCAAACCAATTTATCAGATGTAGATCTCAACGAGAGGAACATTTTCCTGATATATTGTCTGCTTCAATTTTTTTTATGGTTTTTGAGTTATTTCAAAAACAATATTTAGACGAAACCTGTCAAGGGCCATAACCTCTAAAACGGTTTGTCGCACAGTTTTTGAACCTATATATCAAATGTAGATCTCAACAAGAGGAACATTTTTCTGATATATTGTCTGCTTCATTTTATGGTTTTTTAGTTATATTGAAAAAAATGGCGGCCATTTTGAAAATGGTGAGCCGAAAACAAATTTTGATCCGACATTTGTAATTAGGACCCTCATATCGACTTGGAAACCAATGTTAGTGTGAATCGAACAACTTTGACGTTTTCGACAATCTTCGCGCCGAAATCACGTAAACAGGAAGTGGATCGAAGAAATTTTTATTGCATGACAAATCATGGCCATGAGTCAGACAACATTTTCCCCACTTAAGATTTTTTATATTTGTCATGGTTTCTGAATTTATCTGAACACAAGGGTTTTGGGTTTGGGGCAGATAACTCTGTTACTAAAAATAGATCGGTTTCTCAAGGTGACTCAGGTCGAGCCCAGATAATGTTGGTTAAGTGTGCCAAGTTTCAAAGCGATACGTCAAGACACTTTTTCGACATTGACCGTCTTTCCCGCGTTGTCCCTATTTCCATAGAAAAAACTGACGTTAAACGTCAAACAATAAATCCCAGAGGGTAAAAATCTATTATTTTATATTGTAAAATATCCGTAGGCCTCCTCCTCCCCCGGTTTCTTTTCTATTGTTTCTATAACATTCTAATTATTCAAAAAAGGGCCCGGCCTCCAACCAGGGCAGCATGTAAACTTATTTTGTTATTCATCTTGGTATTTTTAATTGATAGTCTCACATTGATTCAAATAGCTTTGTACTAATTTTTTGAGAAAAAAACGGGAAAATGGGACTCTGCAGATTTAAATATTGTGACAAAAATTTGTTAAACTAGTTTTAAAAATTCATATACATTATTTTGGTGTAAAAATAAATACTTCTTTGTCATTTCGCTCTATTTATAGTATACATTAAATGAACACTACATTTCACTGAGGTGTCTTCGTCGAAGCTCGCGTTCATAGCATTTTGTCAGCGTCTTCTGTCTCTCGTTCTGTGTGGACGAATACTACATGAAGCACGATCTTAACTTTAATCTTAGTGATTATTGATATATTTCAGGACGACATTGGTTATTACAAACGGAGATACTGACGATCATTTAAAGACGTCTTCATTCATAGGAATTTTACGCTGGAATGTGGAAAATAAGGACACGAGTCACGTAGCAGACGACCGAATACAAAAAAATTCACGTCGGAAATTGTTTCAATTTGATTAAAATTTTAAGTAAAATGCAGTTCGGATAGTTAGAACAACTTGTTGAGAAACGATTTACACTATGATTCACTGACGATAACTGAAATGGACATCACAGCAGACGAAATTTACAAATAAGGGGGAGGTGTGGTCACGTGCTTCAGTCTGGGATTTTAAGGATTTATTGACTCGTATACTTTGAGGAAATACGTTTTAAGACTGAAATCCACATTCTAAACGGAAAGTATCTTCTATTTAGCTAACAAAGTAAGTTGATTAAATTTAGTGTTTTGGTCATGTATATTGAAAAAATGTACACTATGAAAGTAGAACAAACTTCATAACATTTTATGCAAACTTATTTTGTCATACATCTTGGTATTTTTAATTGATTGTCTCCATACAATATTATTATTATGATTCAGAAATAGCTTTGTACTCATTTTCAATGGAGAAACACACTAAAATAGGAGACAACAGCTTTAAATATTTTAAATTTAATAATTAAACAATAAGGAAAAGAGGGAAAGTTGTAGAAATCACAAGGTTTTGTTTTAACATTGGTTTAAAATGTGTCGATTTAGGCTATTGTCACAGTGTTGAATATATTATTCATGCAAATCTAGGAATATAGTGTACCATTTTTAAAGTAATTGCACTTAAATTGCTAATTTCTGTATAAATGTGCAAGTTAACATTATTTCAATCATTTTAATAATTATCACATTTGGTTTAATACAGCAATTTTGTAACATAGTGCATGTTTTCTTCACTCAACACATAATTACCCACTGTAGGAATTCACTCAATGTTCATTATTTTATCAATTTTTGCCAAAAGTTAGTTTTTATGTTACAAAAAGTACATTTAGTATGTACTAAAAATTTGAAATTAGTGTTTAAGCCATTTTGAATTGTCCATCATTGAAAAATTTTAAGTCTCATATGATTACCCCTTTCTAAGCCAAAAAGTACTAATATCTTGATACATATTAATTCTTAGTTGTTTTTTTTTTCGCTCGACAAGGCTTATCAGGTCCATATCAAATGAGCTCGAAGATATAAGATACTCTCTAGATACTGGTTATGTGTTACGTTTTATATATTGTAACACTTCTTAGTGTCTGGACAGGTCTGATTAATTGCTGCAAAGATGTGTATTTTTTTTATCGTGATGTATGTTTTCCTTTATATTCATGAGCTTTGGTCAGTGATGTACAATTGGTCAAAAAGCTAGGCAGATTCTTCGTGCACGACATATAACCATGTTAACTATATTATCTCTGGTTGATTTTATATGTGTAATATGGTTTTTAATTGTATCGCAAAGGTCTCGGGAGTGATTTTATATGCGTAATATGGTTTTTAATTGTATCGCAAATGTCTCGGGAGTGATTTTATATGTGTCATGGTTTTTAATTGTATCTCGAAGGTCTCAGGAGTGATTTTATATGTGTTATATGGTTTTTAATTGTATCGCAAAGGTTCAGGAGGCATTTTATATATGTGATATGGTTTTTAATTCTATTGCAAAGGTCTTGGGGGTGATTTATATATGTAATATGGTTTTTAATTGTATCGCAAAGGTCTCAGGAGTGATTTTATATGTGTAATATGGTTTTTAATTGTATCGCAAAGGTCTCAGGAGTGATTATATATGTGTAATATGGTTTTTATTTGTATTGCTAAGGTCTCAGTAGTGAAATTGTATGTTTAGCCGAAACCTGTCAAGGGCCATAACCTCGAAAACGGTTTGTCGCACAGTTTTCAACTATTTATATCAAATGTAGATCTCAATGACAGGAACATTTTTCTGATATATTGTCTGCTTCAATTTTGTATGGTTTTTGAGTTATATTGAAAACAAAATTTAGCCGAAACATGTCAAGGGCCATAACCTCTAAAACGGTTTGTCCCACAGTTTTCAACTATTTATATCAAATGTAGATCTCAATGAGAGGAACATTTTTCTGATATATTGTCTGCTTCAATTTTTTATGGTTTTTGAGTTATATTGAAAACAAAATTTCAATGGCGGCCATTTTGAAAATGGTGGACCGAAAAAAATTTTTGTTCCGATATATGTAATAAGGACCCTCATATCTACTTGGAAACCAAGTTTTGTGTAAATCCGACAACTTTGAGGTTTTCGACAAATTTCGTGTCAAAATCGCGTAACCAGGAAGTTGATCGAAACAAAATTTTTTGCATGATGAATCATGACCAAGAGTCTAGCAACATTTTCCCCACTTCAGATTTTTTATAACGGTTACGGTTTCTGAGTTTATCTGAACACAAGGTTTTTGGGTTTGGGGCAGATAACTCTGTTACTAAAAATAGATTTGTTTCGCAGGGTGACTCAGGTCGAGCCCAGGTAGTGTCGGTTAAGTGTGCCAAGTTTCAAAGCGATACGTCAAGACACTTTTTTGACATCTGCGGCGGAAAAGAAGAAGAATAATAAAAAAAATAATAATGAAAAGTCATTTGTTCAGAGAACAAATGTGAGGTCTTTCCCTGCATTTTATTTGTCTTATGTCTAGGTTTATAGTTGCTAATGACTTTACGGTCAGTTACCATGGTTTTAGTGTACAAAGTAAGTGGTTCTAAGTCAGAAAATGTATGGTTGCTAAGGACATTTAGTGGTTGCTATGGACAAAATGTCGCTTCCGGTCATACAATATGATATTTAAATTCAGTTAGTGATCCCGATTCCGTTTCCCATGTATTGTCCGCTTCAATTTCGTACAGTTAAAGTGTTATTTTACAAAAACTGTTTACGGTGTCAGCCATTTTGAAAATGGCTGCCTATAACCATTCGAATTCGGTCTTAAATCGAAGGGCTGTTTATGATCGTTACAAAAAAACATGTTTACTATATTATCCCTGACAGTTTTAAAGGTATAAGCCAAAAACTGATCAGCCGAAACCTGTCAAGGGCCATAACCTCGAAAACGGTTTGTCGCACAGTTTTCCACAATTATATTAAATGTAGAACTCAATGAGAGGAACATTTTTCTAGTTTATTGTCTGCTTCAATTTTTTATGGTTTTTGAGTTATTTCAAAAACAATATTTAGCCGAAACCTGTCAAGGGTCATAACCTCTAAAACGGTTTGTCGCACAGTTTTTGAGCCTATATATCAAATGTAGATCTCAACGAGAGGAACATTTTTCTGATATATTGTCTGCTTCAATATTTTATGGTTTTTGAGTTATATTGAAAACAAAATTTCAATGCCGACCATTTTGAAAATAATGAATCGAAAACAAATTTTGATCCGACATATGTAATTGGGACCCTCATATCGACTTGGAAACCAATGTTTGTGTAAATCGAACAACTTTGACGTTTTCGACAAACTTCGCGCCGAAATCACGTAAACAGGAAGTGGATCGAAGAAATTTTTTTTGCATGACAAATCATGGCCATGAGTCAGACAACATTTTCCCCACTTTAGATTTTTTATATTTGTCATGGTTTCTGAATTTATCTGAACACAAGGGCTTTGGGTTTGGGGCAGATAACTCTGTTACTAAAAATAGATCGGTTTCGCAAGGTGACTCAGGTCGAGCCCAGGTAATGTTGGTTAAGTGTGCCAAGTTTCAAAGCGATACGTCAAGACACTTTTTCGACATTGACCGTCTTTCCCGTGTTGTTCCAATTTCCATAGAAAAAAACTGACGTTAAACGTCAAACAATAAACCCCAGAGGGTAAAAATCTATTATTTTATATTGTAAAATATCCACAGGGCTCCTCCTTCCCCGGTTTATTTTCTATTGTTTCTATAACATTCTAATTATTTAAAAAAGGACCCGGCCCCCCAAACAGGGCAGCATGTAAACTTATTTTGTTATTCATCTTGGTATTTTTAATTGATTGTCTCACATTGATTCAAATAGCTTTGTACTAATTTTGAGAAAAAACGGGAAAATGGGACTCTGCAGATTTAAATATTGTGACAAAAATTTGTAAAACTAGTTTTAAAAATTCATATACATTATTTTGGTGTAAAATAAATACTTCTTTGTCATTTCGCTCTATTTATAGTATACATTAAATGAACACTTTACATTTCACTGAGGTGTCTTCGTCGAAGCTCGCGTTCATAGCATTTTGTCAGCGTCTTCTGTCTCTCGTTCTGTGTGGACGAATACTACATGAAGCACGATCTTAGGTTTAATCTCAGTGATTATTTATATATTTCAGGACGACACGGGTTATTACAAACGGAGCTACCGACGATTATTTAAAGACGTTTTCATTCATAGGAATTTTACGCTGGAATGTGGAAAATAAGGACACGAGTCACGTAGCAGACGACCGAATACACAAAAATTCACGTCGCAAAATTGTTTCAATTTGATTAAAATGTGAGGTAAAATGCAGTTCGGATAGTTAGAACAACTTGTTGAGAAACGATTTACACTATGATTCACTGACGATAACTGAAATGGACATCACAGCAGACGAAATTTACAAATAAGGGGGAGGTGTGGTCACGTGCTTCAGTCTGGGATTTTAATGATTTATTGACTCGTATACTTTGAGGAAATACGTTTTTAGACTGAAATCCACATTCTAAACGGAAAGTATCATCTATTTAGCTAACAAAGTAAGTTGATTAAATTTAGTGTTTTGGTCATGTATATTGAAAAAATGTACACTATAGACCAAACTTTATAACATTTTATGCAAACTTATTTTGTCATACATCTTGGTATTTTTAATTGATTGTCTCCATACAATATTATTATTATGATTCAGAAATAGCTTTGTACTCATTTTTAATGGAGAAATACGCTAAAATAGGAGACAACAGCTTTAAATATTTTAAATTTAATAATTAAAGAATAAGGAAAAGAGGGAAACTTGTAGAAATCACAAGGTTTTGTTTTAACATTGGTTTAAAATGTGTCGATTTAGGCTATTGTCACAGTGTTGAATACTTTTTCATGAAAATTTAGGAATATAGTGTACCATTTTTAAAGTAATTGCACTTAAATTGCTAATTTCTGTATAAATGTGCAAGTTAACATCATTTCAATCATTTTAATAATTTTCACATTTGGTTTAATACAGCAAATTTTGTAACAAAGTGCATGTTTTCTTCACTCGACACATAATTACACACTGTCAGAACTCACTGAATGTTCATTATTTTTTTTTAATTTTTGCCAAAAGTTAGTTTTTTATGTTACAAAAAGTACATTTAATATGTACTAAAAATTTGAAATTAGTGTTTAAGCCATTTTGAACTGTCCATCATTGAAAAATTTTAAGCCTCATATGATTACCCCTTTCTAAGCCAAAAAGTACTAATATCTTGATACATATGAATTCTTATAGTTGTTTTTTTTTTCGCTCGACAAGGCTTATCAGGTCCATATCAGATGAGCTCTAAGATATAAGATACTCTCTAGATACTGGTTATGTGTTACGTTTTATATATTGTAACACTTCTTAGTGTCTAGACAGGTCTGATTAATTACAGCAAAGATGTGTATTTTTTTTATCGTGATGTATGTTTTCCTTAATATTCATGAGCTTTGGACAGTGATGTACGATTGGTCAAAAAGCTAGGCAGATTTTTCGCGCACAACATATGACCGTGTTAACTATATTATCTCTAACCGTTTTCAAGTTATAAGTCAAAAACCGAATAACAGATATGCGTCAAGGCGGATAACTCGAATACAGTTCATATAAGTTTCGGATACATTATACTAAATGAAGGTTTTGATGAGAGGATAACTTTAAATATACATGTTTACTATATTATCTCTAACCGTTTTCAAGTTATAAGTCAAAAACTGATAAGTCGAAACGTGTCAAGGGCCATAACCTCGAAAACGGTTTGTCTCACAGTTTTCGACAATTTATATCAAATGTAGATCTCAATGAGAGGAACATTTTTCTGATATATTGTCTGCTTCAATATTTTATGGTTTTTGAGTTATATTGAAAACAAGATTTAACCGAAACCTGTCAAGGGCCATAACCTCGAAAACGGTTTGTCGTACAGTTTTCAACCCTTATATCAAATGTAGATCTCAATGAGAGGAACATTTTTCTTGTATATTGTCTGGTTCAATTTTTTATAATTTTTGAGTAATATTGAAAACAAAATTTAGCCGAAACCTGTCAAGGGCCATAACCTCAAAAACGGTTCGTCGCACAGTTTTCAACCAATTATATCAAATGTAGGTCTCAATGAAAGAAACATTTTTCTGATATATTGTCTGCTTCAATTTTTTATGGTTTTTCAGTTATATTGAAAACAAAATTTAGCCGAAACCTGTCAAGGGCCATAACCTCGAAAACGGTTTGTTGCACAGTTTTCAACTATTTAAATCAAATATAGATCTCAATGAGAGGAATATTTTTCTGATATATTGTCTGCTTCAATTTTTTATGGTTTTTGAGTTATATTGAAAACAAAATTTAGCTGAAACCTGTCAAGGGCCATAACCTCGAAAACGGTTTGTCGCACAGTTTTCAACCAATTGTATCAAATGTAGATCTCAATGAGAGAAACATTTTTCTGATATATTGTCTGCTTTAATTTTTTATGGTTTTTCAGTTATATCGAAAACAAAATTTAGCCGAAACCTGTCAAGGGCCATAACCTCGAAAACCGTTTGTCGCACAGTTTTCAACCAATTATATCAAATGTAGATCTCAATGAGAGAAACATTTATCTGATATATTGTCTGCTTTAATTTTTTATGGTTTTTCAGTTATATCGAAAACAAAATTTAGCCGAAACCTGTCAAGGGCCATAACCTCGAAAACGGTTTGTCGCACAGTTTTCAATTATTAATATCAAATGTAGATCTCAATGAGAGGAATATTTTTCTGATATATTGTCTGCTTCAATTTTTTATGGTTTTTGAGTTATATTGAAAACAAAATTTCAATGGTGGCCATTTTGAAAATGGTGGACCAAAAAAAATTTTGATCCAATATATGTAATAAGGACCCTCATATCTACTTGGAAACCAAGTTTTGTGTAAATCCGACAACTTTGACGTTTTTGACAAATTTCGAGTCAAAATCGCGTAACCAGGAAGTTGATGGAAACAAAAATTTTTGCGTAACGAATCATGACCAGGAGCCTAGCAACATTTTCCCCACTTCAGATTTTTGATAACGGTTACGGTTTCTGAGTTTATCTGCAAACAAGGTTTTTGAATCCCGGGCAGATAACTCCGTTACTAAAAATAGATCGGTTTCGCAGGGTGACTCAGGTCAAGCCCAAGAAGTGTCGGTTAAGTGTGCCAAGTTTCAAAGCGATACGTCAAGACACTTTTTTTACATCTGCGGCGGAAAAGAAGAAGAATAATAAAAATAATCAAAAGAAATACAGTAAGGTCTTTCCCTTGGAAAGGGGAAAGACCTTAATAATGAAAAGTCATTTGTTCAAAGAACAAATGTGAGGTCTTTCCCGGCATTTTATTAGTGTTATGTCTAGGTATATGGTTGCTAATTTTGAAAATTGCTGCCCACAACCATTGGACTTTGGTCCTAAATCGAAGGGCTTGTTGAGACGGTCACAAAAAACCTATGTTCACTATATTATCTCTGACGGTTTAAAAGTTTAAGCCATAAACTGATTAGCGGCAAAATGTCAAAGGCCATTGCTTGAAAACGATTTGTCGCACAGTTTTCAATAATTTAAATCAAATGTAGATCTCAATGAGAGAAACATTTTTCTGATATATTGTCTGTTTCAATTTTTTATGGTTTTTTAGATATATTGAAAACAAAATTTCAATGGTGGCCATTTTGAAAATGGTGGACCGAAAAAAAATTTTGATCCGACATATGTAATTAGAACTCTCATATCTACTTGGAAACTAAGTTTTGTGGAAATCGAACAACTTTGAACTTTTCGACAAACTTTGCGTCAAAATCACGTTAACAGGAAGTGGATCAAAATTTTTTTTTGCATTACGAATCATGGCCATGAGTCAGACAATTTTTTCCCCACTTTAGATTTTTTATATCTGTCATGGTTTCTGAGTTTATCTGAACACAAGGGTTTTGGGTTTGGGGCAGATAACTCTGTTACTAAAAATAGATCGGTTTCGCAAGGTGACTCAGGTCAAGCCCAGGTAATATTGGTTAAGTGTCCCAAGTTTCAAAGCGATACGTCAAGACACTTTTGACCGTCTTTCCGGTGTTGTCCCTATTTCCATAGTAAAAAATGACGTTAAATGTCAAACAATAACACCCCAGAGGGTAAAAATCTATTATTTTATATTGTAAAATATCCGTAGGCCTCCTCCTCCCCCGGTTTCTTTTCTTTTGTTTCTATAACATTCTAATTATTTAAAAAAGGGCCCGGCCCCCCAACCAGGGCAGCATGTAAACATATTTTGTTATTCATCTTGGTATTTTTAATTGATTGCCTCACATTGATTCAAATAGCTCTGTACTAATTTTGAGAAAAGACGGGAAAATCGGACTCTGCAGATTTAAATATTGTGACAAAAATTTGTTAAACTAGTTTTAAAAATTCATATACATTATTTTGGTGTAAAATAAATACTTCTTTGTCATTTCGCTGTATTTATAGTATACATTAAATGAACACTATACATTTCACTGAGGTGTCTTCGTCGAAGGTCGCGTTCATATCATTTTGTCAGCGTCTTCTGTCTTTCGTACTGCGTTCTGTGTGTACGAATACTATAGCTACATGAAGCACGATCTTAAGTTTAATATCAGTGATTATTTATATATTTCAGGACGACACTGGTTATTACAAAAGGAGCTACCGACGAACATTTTAAGACGTTTTCATTCATAGGAATTTTACGCTGGAATGTGGAAAATAAGGAACACGAGTCACGTAGCAGACGACCGAATACACAAAAATTCACGTCGGAAATTGTTTCAATTTGATTAAAATGTGAGGTAAAATGCAGTTCGGATAGTTCGAACAACTTGTTGAGAAACGATTTACACTATGATTCACTGACGATAACTGAAATGGACATCACAGCAGACGAAATTTACAAATAAGGGGGAGGTGTGGTCACGTGCTTCAGTCTGGGATTTTAAGGATTTATTGACTAGTGTACTTTGAGGAAATACGTTTTTAGACTGAAATCCACATTCTAAACGGAGAGTATCATCTATTTAGCTAACAAAGTAAGTTGATTAAATTTAGTGTTTTGGTCATGTATATTGAAAAAATGTACACTATGAAAGTAGACCAAACATCATAACAATTTTATGCAAACTTATTTTGTCATACATCTTGGTATTTTTAATTGATTGTCTCCATACAATATTATTATTATGATTTAGAAATAGCTTTGTACTCATTTTTAATGGAGAAACACACTAAAATAGGAGACAACAGCTTTAAATATTTTAAATTTAATAATTAAACAATAAGGAAAAGAGGGAAACTTGTAGAAATCACAAGGTTTTGTTTTAACATTGGTTTGAAATGTGTCGATTTAGGTTATTGTCACAGTGTTGAATATTTTTTCATGAAAATTTAGGAATATAGTGTACCATTTTTAAAGTAATTGCACTTAAATTGCTAATTTCTGTATAAATTTGCAAGTTAACATCATTTTAATCTTTTAATAATTTTCACATTTGGTTTAATACAGCAAATTTTGTAACAAAGTGCATGTTTTCTTCACTCGACACATAATTACACACTGTCGGAACTCACTGAATGTTCATTATTTTTTCAATTTTTGCCAAAAGTTAGTTTTTAATGTTACAAAAAGTACATTTAATATGTACAAAAAATTTGAAATTAGTGTTTAAGCCATTTTGAATTGTCCATCATTGAAAAATTTTAAGTCTCATATGATTACCCCTTTCTAAGCCAAAAAGTACTAATATCTTGATACATATGAATTCTTATAGTTGTTTTTTTTTCGCTCGACAAGGCTTATCAGGTCCATATCAGATGAGCTCTAAGATATAAGATACTCTCTAGATACTGGTTATGTGTTGCGTTTTCTGTATTGTAACACTTTTTAGTGTCTGGACAGGTCTGATTAATTGCAGCAAAGATGTGTATTTTTTTTTATCGTGATGTATGTTTTCCTTAATATTCATGAGCTTTGGACAGTGATGTATGATTTGTCAAAAAGCTAGGCATATTTTTCGCGCACGACATATGACCATGTTAACTATATTATCTCTAACCGTTTTCAAGTTATAAGTCAAAAACCGAATAACAGAAATGCGTCAAGGCTGATAGCTCGAATACAGTTCATATAACAGTTTCGGATACATTATACTAAATGAAGGTTTTGATGAGAGGATAACTTTAAATATACATGTTTACTATATTATCTCTAATCGTTTTCAAGTTATAAGTCAAAACTGATTAGTCAAAACGTGTCAAGGGCCATAACCTCGAAAACGGTTTGTCTGACAGTTTTCGACAATTTATATCAAATGTAGATCTCAATGAGAGGAACATTTTTCTGATATATTGTCTGCTTCAATATTTTATTGTTTTTGAGTTATATTGAAAACAAAATTTAGCCGAAACCGGTCAAGGGCCATAACCTCGCAAACGGTTTGTCGCACAGTTTTCAACCAATTATATCAAATGTAGATCTCAATGAGAGGAACATTTTTCTGGTATATTGTCTGCTTCAATTTTTTATGGTTTTTGAGTTATATTGAAAACAAAATTTAGCCGAAACCTGTCAAGGGCCATAACCTCTAAAACGGTTTGTCGCACAGTTTTCAACCAATTATATCAAATGTAGATCTTAATGAGAGGAACATTTTTCTAGTGTATTGTCTGCTTCAATTTTTTATGGTTTTTGAGTTGTATTGAAAACAAAATTTAACCGAAACCTGTCAAGGGCCATAACCTCGAAAACGGTTTGTCGCACAGTTTTCAAACCTTTATATCCAATGTAGATCTCAATGAGAGGAACATTTTTCTGATATATTGTCTGCTTCAATTTTGTATGGTTTTTGTGTTATTTCGAAAACAATATTTAGCCGAAACCTGTCAAGGGCCATAACCTCTAAAATGGTTTGTCGCACAGTTTTCGAACCTTTATATCAAATGTAGATCTCAATGAGAGGAACATTTTTCTGATATATTGTTTGCTTAAATTTTTTATGGTTTTTGAGTTATTTCGAAAACAAAATTTCAATGGCGGCCATTTTGAAAATGGTAAATCGAAAAAAAATTTTGATCTGATATATGTAATTAGGACCCTCATATCTACTTGGAAACCAAGTTTTGTGTAAATCCGACAACTTTGACGTTTTCGACAAATTTCGCGTCAAAATCGCGTAACCAGGAAGTTGATGGAAACAAAATTTTTTCCGTAACGAATCATGACCAGGAGTCTAGCAACATTTTCCCCACTTCAGATTTTTGATAACGGTTATGGTTTATGAGTCTATCTGAACACAAGGTTTTTGGGTTTGGGGCAGATAACTCTGTTACTAAAAATAGATTTGTTTCGCAGGGTGACTCAGGTCGAGCCCAGGTAGTGTCGGTAAAGTGTGCCAAGTTTCACAGCGATACGTCAAGACACTTTTTTGACATCTGCGGCGGAAAAGAAGAAGAATAATAAAAAAAATTAAAATGCCATTTGTTCTGAGAACAAATGAGAAGGTCTTTCCCACTGTTCCTCTTAAGTAAGAAAAGTTAGGTGATGCTATGGGATTTTGTGTCTTGCTATAGCACAAAATGTCACTTCCAATCATAAAAATGAATTATTTGAGTAAAGAAAGTGGTCCCGAGCCAAAAAATATATGGTTGTTAAGGACTTTCATTCGGTTGCTAGGGACAAAAGGCCACTTCCGGTCATGAAATGACATATTTCAGTAAAGTACATCATTCTGATTCTAAAAATATATAGTTGCTAAGGACTTTTTATAACGGTCACCTTGTTGCTAGGGTATGACCTTGACCTATGACATTTGACTTTTGTCTCAAATTGAAGCTCTTTTCATACTGATCATGTTTAACCTATATGTTTACTATATTATCTCTAACCATTTTCAAGTTTTAACAAAAAAACCGATTAACCGAAACGCGTCAAGGGCAGTAACTCGAAAACGGTTCATCGCACAGCTTCCGGTCAAATGTACCAAATGAAGGTCTCAATAAGTGGAGTATTTTTCCCATTTATTGTTTGCTTCGATCTTCTATGGTTTGTGAGATATAGTGCTAACAAGACCTATGGTGACCTTTGACCTTGACTTTTGACCTTTGACCTTGACATTTTTAAATGTAACATATGTCACTTAGGATCAATGGTGGTGGTCCCAAGTCTCTAGGACTTACGGTTTTTGAGAAAAAAATTTTGACGCATTGCGTCATTTTTCAGGTCAAAAACGCGTAAACCGGAAGTCGATTAAGAAAAAAAAGTTTGCATGTTAAATCTTCGCCATACGTCGCCCTACACTTTGCACACTTCAGATTTTGAGTATCTGTTACGGTTTCTGAGTTTATCTGCTAACAAGGTTTTCGCTGTTGGGGCAGATAACTCTGTTACTAAAAATAGAATTGTCTCACAGGGTGAGCCAGGTCATCTCCTGGAATGAGCGATTAAACGTACCAAGTATCATAATGATATGTCGAAACCCCTTCTGGCAAACCCATTTGGAAATTTGGGGAGAAAAAGAAAAATAATAATAATGAAAAGTCATTTGTTCAGAGAACAAATGTGAGGTCTTTCCCTGCATTTTGAAGTGTTATGTCTAGGTATATAGTTGCTAATGACTTTACGGTCAGGTAACATGGTTTTAGTGTACAAAGCAAGTGGTCCTAAGTCAGAAAATGTATGGTTGCTAAGGACATTTAGTTGGTTGCTATGGACAAAATGTCACTTCCGGTCATACAATATAATATTTAATTAGTTAGTGATCCTGATTCAGTTTCCCTTATATTGTCCGCTTCAATATTGTACGGTTAAAGTGTTATTTTATAAAAACTATTTACGGTGTCAGCCATTTTGAAAATGGCTGCCCATAACCATTCGACTTCGGTCTTAAATTGAAGGGCTTGTTATGATCGTTACAAAAAAACCATATGTTTACTATATTATATATCCCAGCCAAAAACTGATTAGCCGAAACGTGTCAAGGGCCATAACCTCGAAAACGGGTTGTAGCACAGTTTTCGACCTTAACATCAAATGTAGATCTCAACGAGAGGAACATTTTTCTGATATATTGTCTGCTTCAATATTTTATGGTTTTATGGAGTTATATTGAAAACAAAATTTCAATGGCGGCCATTTTGAAAATGGTGAACCAAAAACAAATTTTGATCCGACATATGTAATTAGGACCCTCATATCGACTTGGAAACCAATGTTTGTGTAAATCGAACAACTTTGACTTTTTCGACAAACTTCGCGCCGAAATCACGTAAACAAGAAGTGGATCGAAGAAATTTTTTTGCATGACAAAACATGGCCATGAGTCAGACAACATTTTCCCCACTTTAGATTTTTGATATTTGTCATGGTTTCTGAATTTATCTAAACACAAGGGTTTTGGGTTTGGGGCAGATAACTCTGTTACTAAAAATAGATCGGTTTCGCAAGGTGACTCAGGTCGAGCCCAAGTAATGTTGGTTAAGTGTGCCAAGTTTCAAAGCGATACGTCAAGACCCTTTTTCGACATTGACCGTCTTTCCCGTATTGTCCCTATTTCCATAGAAAAAACTGACGTTAAACGTCAAACAATAAACCCCAGAGGGTAAAAATCGATTATTTTATATTGTAATAAATAAATTTTGCGAGAATACTGACTTTTGATTGGTTGGAAAATATTTTCTATCAGAGGATAGAAAACAAATTTGATCGTCATGGAGACACGCGCCATTTGACGTCATATATTACTCCACGGGAAACTTAACAGTTTTTGTGTTGATCTCTTTTTTAAAAAATGTCCATTTACAAGAATAAAATTGTTGAGTGTATTCTATTGTTTGAATTTATTTATAAGTATTAACTACATAAAATATTTTCTCCATCGAAGGATAACAAAATTTCCGTTGTGCACATTTAAATATAATCCGCTACGCGGATTATACAATGTGCAAAACGGAAATTTTGTTATCCTTCGATGGAGAAAATATTTTTTGTAGTTAATCCTTAAAAATATCCGTAGGCCTCCTCCTCCCCCGGTTTCTTTTCTATTGTTTCTATAACATTCTAATTATTTAAAAACGGACCCGGCCCCCCAACCAGGGCAGCATGTAAACTTATTTTGTTATTCATCTTGGTATTTTTAATTGATTGTCTAACATTGATTCAAAAAGCTTTGTGCTAATTTTGAGAAAAAACGGGAAAATGGGACTCTGCAGATTTAAATATTGTGACAAAAATTTGTTAAATTAGTTTTAAAAATTCATATACATTATTTTGGTGTAAAATAAATACTTCTTTGTCATTTCGCTCTATTTATAGTGTACATTAAATGAACACTTTACAGTTCACTGAGGTGTCTTCGTCGAAGCTCGCGTTCATAGCATTTTGTCAGCGTCTTCTGTTTCTCGTTCTGTGTGGACGAATACTACATGAAGCACGATCTTAAGTTTAATCTCAGTGATTATTTATATATTTCAGGACGACACGGGTTATTACAAACGGAGCTACCGACGATCATTTAAAGACGTTTTTATTCATAGGAATTTTACGCTGGAATGTGGAAAATAAGGACACGAGTCACGTAGCAGACGACCGAATACACAAAAATTCACGTCGGAAATTGTTTCAATTTGATTAAAATGTGAGGTAAAATGCAGTTCGGATAGTTAGAACAACTTGTTGAGAAACGATTTACGCTATGATTCACTGACGATAACTGAAATGGACATCACAGCAGACGAAATTTACAAAATAAGGGGGAGGTGTGGCCACGTGCTTCAGTCTGGGATTTTAAGGATTTATTGACTCGTATACTTTGAGGAAATACATTTTTAGACTGAAATCCACATTCTAAACGGAAAGTATCATCTATTTAGCTGACAAAGTAAGTTGATTAAATTTAGTGTTTTGGTCATGTATATTGAAAAAATGTACACTATGAAAGTAGACCAAACTTCATAACATTTTATGCAAACTTATTTTGTCATACATCTTGGTATTTTTCATTGATTGTCTCCATACAATATTATTATTATGATTCAGAAATAGCTTTGTACTCATTTTTAATGGAGAAACACACTAAAATAGGAGACAACAGCTCTAAATATTTTAAATATAATAATTAAACAATAAGGAAAAGAGGGAAACTTGTAGAAATCACAAGGATTTGTTTTAACATTGGTTTAAAATGTGTCGATTTAGGCTATTGTCACAGTGTTGAATACTTTTTCATGAAAATTTAGGAATATAGTGTACCATTTTTAAAGTAATTGCACTTAAATTGCTAATTTCTGTATAAATGTGCAAGTAAACATCATTTCAATCATTTAAATAATTTTCACATTTGGTTTAATACAGCAAATTTTGTAACAAAGTGCATGTTTTCTTCACTCGACACATAATTACACACTGTCGGAACTCACTCAATGTTCATTATTTTTTCAATTTTTGCCAAAAGTTATTTTTTTATGTTACAAAAAGTACATTTAATATGTACTAAAAATTTGAAATTAGTGTTTAAGCCATTTTGAATTGTCCATCATTGAAAAATTTTAAGTCTCATATGATTACCCCTTTCTAAGCCAAAAAGTACTAATATCTTGATACATATGAATTCTTATAGTTGTTTTTTTTTTTTCACTCGACAAGGCTTATCAGGTCCATATCAGATGAGCTCGAAGATATAAGATACTCTCTAGATACTGGTTATGTGTTACGTTTTATATATTGTAACACTTCTTAGTGTCTGGACAGGTCTGATTAATTGCAGCAAAGATGTGTATTTTTTTTATCGTGATGTATGTTTTCCTTAATATTCATGAGCTTTGGTCAGTGATGTACGATTGGTCAAAAAGCTAGGCAGATTCTTCGCGCACGACATATGACCATGTTGACTATATTATCTCTTAACTGTTTTCAAGTTATAAGTCAAAAACCAAATAACAGAAATGCGTCAATGCCGATAACTCGAATACGGTTCATATAACAGTTTCGGATACAATATACTAAATGAAGGTCTTGATGAGAGGATCACTTTAAATATACATGTTTACTATATTATCTCTAACCATTTTCAAGTTTTAAGTCAAAAACTGATTAGTCGAAACCTGTCAATGGCCATAACCTCGAAAACGGTTTGTCTCACAGTTTTCGACAATTTATATCAAATGTAGATCTCAATGAGGGGAACATTTTTCTGATATATTGTCTGCTTCAATATTTTATGGTTTTTGAGTTATATTGAAAACAAAATTTAACCGAAACCTGTCAAGGGCCATAACCTCGAAAACGGTTTGTCGCACAGTTTTCAACTATTTATATCAAATGTAGATCTCAATGAAATAAACATTTTTCTGATATATTGTCTGCTTCAATTTTTTATGGTTTTTTAGTTATATTGAAAACAAAATTTAGCCGAAACCTGTCAAGGGCCATAACCTCGAAAACGGTTTGTCGCACAGTTTTCAACCAATTATATCAAATGTAGATCTCAATGAGAGGAACATTTTTCTGATATATTGTCTGCTTCAATTTTTTATGGTTTTTGAGTTATATTGAAAACAAAATTTCAATGGCGGCCATTTTGAAAATGGTGGACCAAAAAAAATTTTTGATGCGATATATGTAATTAGGACCCTCATATCTACTTGGGAACCAAGTTTTGTGTAAATCCTACAACTTTGACATTTTCGACAAATTTCGCGTCAAAATCGCGTAACCAGGATGTTGATGGAAACAAAATTTTTTGCGTAACGAATCATGACCAGGAGTTTAGCAACATTTTCCCCACTTCAGATTTTTGATAACGGTTACAGTTTCTGAGTTTATCTGAACACAAGGTTTTTGGGTTTGGGGCAGATAACTCTGTTACTAAAAATATATTTCTTTCGCAGGGTGACTCAGGTCGAGTCCAGGTAGTGTCGGTTAAGTGTGCCAAGTTTCAAAACGATACGTCAAGACACTTTTTTGACATCTGCGGCGGAAAAGAAGAAGAATAATAAAAAAAATAATAATCAAAAGAAATACAGTAAGGTCTTTCCCTTGGAAAGGGGAAAGACCTTAATAATAATAAATATAGGTTCAATCGTTCTACCGAACGATTAATAGGCTTTCCACTCTACGCAGCCAGAAAGAACCTATCTGTATTTAATGACATTGAATTCTGCTTCTAAACATTATTTGTAATTTGTCTTTAAAAATTAACAAATTTGAAAGCAAAACTGTTTATGTATTATTTAAAATAGGAAAGGTCAAATTGTAGAGCATAATGACCTTGACCTGACCTTCTTTATATGTAAATGGAATCTATTTCACACTATGAACAAATGAAAGAAAAAACATTCAAATAAGTTTTGAAATAAAAAAGGTCATAAAATATGACGTTCAGAGACTTTAATGACATTGACCACTGACCTTTTGATCTCTGCATATATTGTACATCAATAACTAAGCATTTATTAGGATAAACCACTTCATATACACGGAAAATGAAAAATTTAAAAAAAAAATGTATTGACCTTGACCCTTAACAAGGTGACCTTGACCATGATGAAGGTCAAAAATGATCAACAGTGAAGATCTTATGTCAATATCTCTTGTAGTTAATGAGATATGGCTACTTATAATAAATTCCAAAAATCAGATGACCTTGACCTTTGACCTTGTATGTGTCTGCAATGTCAAGGTCATAAGGGTTTTTGGTGAAGACCCCATACCTCTACTATCAATAGTTAATGAGTTATGAATGAAAAATTAATAATCAATGTTTCGAATGGGAGATAACTCCTATAAAATGAAGTCAAATCCTTTCCCTTCAAATGTAACAAAGTTGCGCTTTTATTAGGCCAATATTTTACCCATTATAAGTTATTGCCTATCTTTTACTGTTTCAAAGATATAGCAATAACAAGACAATGTGAAAGTTTAGAACGTTACCTTGATCTTTGACCTTGTGTCCATTTTGAAGGTCGAGGTCATAAGGGTCTTTGGTGAAGACCCCATGCCTCTGCTGTCAATAGTTAATGAGTTATGAATGGAAAACTAATAATCAATGTTTCTAATGGGAGATAACTCCTATAAAACGAAGTCAAATCCTTTCCCTTCAAATGTGACAAAGTTGCGCCTTTATTAGGCCAACATTTTACCCATTATAAGTTATTGCCTATCTTTTACCCGTTTCAAAGATTTAGAAGGTGCATGATGTGCGATTGGTCAAAAAGCTTTTATTTTTACCGGGAGGAAATTAAAACATTACAAGTTGACAGGTTATGACTTTGCATTAAATAGTTTTTATTATTGTTTTGTATTATTTACCTCTGCATTAACATCTGAATACTAAAAGTTTAATATTCTCTGCATGTTGTGGAACGCATTGCTAGGAAAACATATATCTCCATTTATATATTCAATTCCAGTTAATATAGCACTAAAGGTAAAATACTCAATATTATTTTCATTGTTTAATTTAAAAACATAATTAACCACCAAATTTCATCAAACATATTGTTTTAGATGTGTTTTTATAGTAAATTTATTATTTGTAATACAAATATAGAAAAGTCTCGCAGGTGCATTTGTAAATTTGTTCATTTAACTGAAAAACAAGGGAAGTAACTTTTAATTTTGTTAAAGTCAGAAATAGTTTAACAAATAAATTTGAGTTATCTCTCTTTTTATGGTTTTAAAGTAAATTTATGATAAGTATTTGTTTATTGTTCTGTATTATTTGCTAGAGATTGGCATTCTAAGAGAGACAACTTCTATAAACTGTTGATAAAACATGTCGCGACATGTCTTAATTTACTCGCAATTATTTAAAAAATGCCTCTACTATAAATAATTAATAAGTTATATACGAAAAACTAATAATCAGTTGTCTTAATGGAAGATAACTCCTATAAAATGAAGTCAAATCCTTTCCCTTCAAATGTGACAAAGTTGCGCCTTTATTAGACCAACATTTTACCCATTATAAGTTATTGCCTATCTTTTACCGTTTCAAAGATATAGCGATGTCAAGATAATGTAAAAATTTAGAACGTGACCTTGACCTTTGACCTTGTGTCCATTTTCAAGGTCAAGGTCAATGATGACCAATGGTCAAGTTACAAGTAAATATCTGTTATAGTTACTGAGATATCGCAATTGACATAATATTGTTTTGTTCCAGGGGAGATAACTCTTTCAAAAGCTCAATTTAAAAAAGTGACGATTCAAGATCTTAATAAGATCTAGCTTTTGTCAAGAGACCTTTATTTTCGTATCTGTTATGGTTAAGGAGGAGATCTGTACACAACACGAGGTCAAAATTTAGAATGTGACCTTGACCTTTGACCTTGTGATTTTTTTCAAGGTCAAGGTCAATGATGACCAACTGTGAAATATCTAGTCTCTATCACCTCTGGTTCATGAGTTACATTGGTACAAAATGTACTTCCAATAAATAAGGGGAAATAACTCCTGCAAGGAGTCGTCAAAATACTTTGCGCGATATGTAACAAATTGTCGCGATCAATAGCTGACCATTTTGCAAAAACTTTCATTGCAAAATCTTTTACGGTTTCAAAGTTTATCTGTACACAAGCTTTTTTGTGACAGGGGAGACAACTCCGTAAAGTAAAAGTGTTCGGTGTGACAGGGTTAACTGCGAAAGCGTAATGTCTCATACATTCATAGTACAAAATGTCTTTACGACAAGTCGCGAAACAAAATTTATAATGGGAAAAAACAGTTGGCGGAAAAAAAATAAGAATAATAAATATAGGTTCAATCGTTCTAAAGAACGATTAATAGGCTTTCCACTTCAAAAGAAGACCTTAAATAAATGACCTTGAAACCAAAAAGCTAAGAAACATACGTAATTTGTCTATAGCAATTAATAAGAATAAAAATTATTAAAAAACTATTTAGATATCTTTAAAAATAAGAAAGGTCATTAAATAGGACGTAAGAAAACTTGAATGACCTTGACAACTGATCTTTTAATCTATGTAAATATTACTTATAGGCAATAGCATTAAAAGAAGAAGCCATTCAAAATACATAGTACCATGAAAAACATTTATAAAGGACTTTGACCTTGACTTTTACAGCATGACCTTGACCATGCTGAAGGTCATCAGTGATCAACATTGAAGATTTTATGCCAATATCTCTTAAAGTCATTAAGATATGACTACTTATAATATATACAAAAAATTAGAAAATGACCTTGACCTTTGACCTTGTATTTGTTTTCAAGGTCAAGGGTCCTAATGATCCATAGTGAAGACCCCATGCCTCTATTATCAATAGTTGATAAGTAATTAATGAAAAACTAATTATCAATGGTTGTAATGGGGGATAACTCCTATAAGATGAAGCCGGATCCTTTCCCTCTAAATAGAAAAAAGTTGCGCCTTTATGAGACCAACATTTTATCCATTATAACTTATAGCCTATCTTTTACCGTTTCAAAGTAATAGCGATGACAAGACAATGCCAAAATTTCAAACGTGACCTTGACCTTTGACCTTGTGTCCATTTTCAAGGTCAAGGTCAATGATGACCAATGATATAAGGTTTCATATATATATCTGTTATAGTTACTGAGATATAGTGATATAATGCAATTCACAATACATTTTATTGGTCTAGGGGACATAACTCTTATAAAAATGTCAAATAAAAAAGTGACGATTCAAGATCTCAATATGATACACATTTTGGTAAAGGTTTCAGTTCTCTATCTATTATAGTAAAGGAGGAGATCTGCACACAACCAAGGGTCAAAAATTAGAACATGACCTTGACCTTTGACCTTGTGACCTTTTTCAAGGCCAAGGTCAATGATGACCAACTGTGAAATATCTAGTCTATATCACCTCTGGTTCATGAGTTACAATGGTACAAATTTGACTTCCAATAAATAAGGGGAAATAACTCCTACAAGGAGTCGTCAAAATACTTTGCGCGATATGTAACAAATTGTCGCAATCCATAGCTGACCATTTTGCAACAACTTTTATTGCGAAATCTTCTACGGTTTCATAGTTTATCTGCACACAAGCTTTTCTGTAACAGGGGAGATAACTCCGTAAAGAACAAGTGTTCGGTGTGACAGGGTCAACTGCGAAAGCGTAATGTCTTATACATCCATAGTACAAAATGTCTTTACGACATGTCGCGAAACAAAATTTATAATGGGAAAAGAAAACTTGGCGGAAAAAAATAAGAATAATAATAATAATAATAATAATAATAAGAAACAGAAGAATAACAAGAAGGCTTTCCACTCGGAAAGTGGAAAGCCTTAATAATAAGAAACAGACTAATAACAGTAAGTCTTTCCACTGGAAAGTGGAAAGCCTTAATAATAATAAGAAACAGACTAATAACAATAAGTCTTTCCACTGGAAAGTGGAAAGCCTTAAATATAGGTTCGTTTGTGACTTCGCCACAAATAATCATGGCTTACCACTTCCATCGACATTTTTTTCACCGCGGCGTAAAAAAATTTCAGTTTTATTTTGCTTTTTTCTATATAAAAATCCATAACTGCATAAAATATACGTGAAACGTAGCAAAAAACCATGCAAAAATTACTTGTCACATCCTAGGCTCGAACCGACTATGTCAGTATTCCCAGCCCATCGTTGTTACCACTGGACCACGGAAGCCGATGTTCAGAAAATCAAATTTTGACGTATATATACCTTCTATGTGTTTTCTACATTTCAAATACAAAGACATTTTATATTGTTCTCGTGTATTTACCAATGAAATAAATAAGAAAGATATAAAATTCTGTGATTTTTATTTATGAAATACAAATAAAACGCATTGATTTGACTGGTGGAAACGACTGAAGTCACGTGACAATTCTATATATTATCACGGAGTTGTTTTTTTTTTTTTTTTTTTTTTTTTTTGTTGAAAAGATGACTTTTCAGGACGTCAACAGTGATGCTATTTTGACAGTTTAATTCAAAGGAATGTTACTTTCAATTCATTGTAATAGGGAAACCGTTTCTTTGTTCGGTAAAATACTGCAGTCGTGCTTACCGGACGACACTCGATGTCATTTCAAAATAAATGCTCAAGTAGAAAAAATGTTTGTTTCAGCTAGAACAACTCATGAAGACATAATTCAGATGTATATTTTAAGGATTTATCAATGCACAAACATTCAACCGCTGAAATCTAGGGGGTACCGATTGGGTCTCGACATATGATTTTTTCTGCCGATTTTCGATTTTGTTGACATTTATGCACATCCGAGATACTTGGTTGGGGTAAAATCGACATTCTAAATCGATTGGCGCCGTTTTCAAAAGGCTAGGATTTATGGTTTTTCTTCAACTTTTATGACCTGGGAATTTTTTTATCGTTCGTCAGAATGATTTCTACTGTAGCGACAATTCAAGGACATGGATCCCCGAGCTATTTGGCGTCCATTTTGTTTCACCATTCTCTGCGGTCTAGGATGAAATCTGCACACTACATTCTTATGGGGTCCCTTAGAAACCCCCCCCCCCCTTTATTTTTGCAGGCTGGCGGAATACCCTAAAATTCCACATGTTGTTGCCCATGCCTGGCACCAAATTGTATTGCGACATGTAGCAAGCTAAAAAAACAAAGCGAATCCAAAGGTACAAAAATTCACATGTCGCTGTACTGAAACACAGGTGACCTTGACCTTTGACCTTGTGGCCTTGGGTCAAGGTCGAGGTGAAAGTTGACATTTTACCTATTACAAGTTATTGGCTATCTTTTACCGTTTCAAGGGAATAGCGATGGCGAGACAATGTCAAAATTGAGAACGTGACCTTGACCTTTGACCTTGTGTCCATTTTCAAGGTCAAGGTCAATGATGACCAATGATATAAGGTTTTATGTATATATCTGTTATAGTTACTGAGATATAGTGATCTAATGTAACTCACAATGCATTTTATTGGTCTAAGGGGAGACAACTCATATAAAATGGCAAATAAAAAAAGTGACGATTCAAGATCTTAATATGATACACATTTTGGTAAAGGTTTCAGTTCTCTATCTATTATAGTAAAGGAGGAGATCTGCACACAACAAAGGGTCAAAAATTAGAACATGACCTTGACCTTTGACCTTGTGACCTTTTTCAAGGTCAAGGTCAATGATGACCAACTGTGAAATATCTAGTCTTTATCACCTCTGGTTCATGAGTTACAATGGTACAAAATGTGCTTTCAATAAATAAGGGGAAATAACTCCTACAAGGAGTCGTCAAAATACATTGCGCGATATGTAACAAATTGTCGCAATCAATAGCTGACCATTTTGCAACAAATTATATTGCGACATCTTTTATGGTTTCAAAGTTTATCTGCACACAATCTTTTTAATGACAGGGGAAATAACTCCGTAAAGAAAAAGTGTTCGGTGTGACAGGGTCAACTGCGAAAGCGTAATGTCTCATACACCCATAGTACAAAAGGTCTTTTCGACATGTCGCGAAACAAAATTTATAATGGGAAAAGAAAACTTGGCGGAAAAAAATAAGAATAATAATAATAATAAATATAGGTTCAATCGTTCTACCGAACGATTAATAGGCTTTCCACTTTAAAAGAAGACCTTAAATAAATGATCTTGAAACTAAAAAGCTAAGAAACATACGTAACTAAAAAAGAATAAGGCATTCAAAATACATAGTACCATGAAAAACATTTAAAAAGGACTTTGACCTTGACTCTTACAGCATGACCTTGACCATGCTGAAGGTCAACAGTGATCAACATTGAAGATTTCATGCCAATATCTCTTGTAGTCATTGAGATATGACTACTTATAATATGTACAAAAAATAGAAAATGACCTTGACCTTTGACCTTGTATTTGTTTTCAAGGTCAAGGGTCCTAATGATCTATAGTAAAGACTCCATGCCTCTACTATCAATAGTTGATAAGCAATTAATGAAAAACTAATTATCAATGGTTGTAATGGGGCATAACTCCTATAAGATGAAGCGGGATCCTTACCCTCCAAATAGGAAAAAGTTGCCCCTTTATGAGACCAACATTTTATCCATTACAACTTATTGCCTATCTTTAACCGTTTCAAAGGAATAGCGATGACAAGACAATGCCAAAATTTCAAACGTGACCTTGACCTTTGACCTTGAGTCCATTTTCAAGGTCAAGGTAAATGATGACTAATGATATAAGGTTTCATATAAATATCTATTATAGTTACTGAGATAAAGTGATATAATGCAACTCACAATATATTTTAGTGGTCTAGGGGAGATAACTCTTATGAAAATGTCAAATACAAAAAGTGACGATTCAAGATCTTAATATGATACACATTTTGGTCAAGGTTTCAATTCTCTATCTATTATAGTAAAGGAGGAGATCTGTACACAACACAATGTCAAAAATTAGAATGTGACCTTGACCTTTGACCTTGTGACCTTTTTCAAGGTCAAGGTCAATGATGACCAACTGTGAAATATCTAGTCTCTATCACCTCTGGTTCATGAGTTACTATGGTACAAATTGAACTTCCAATAAATAAGGGGAAATAACTCCAACAAGGAGTCGTCAAAATACTTTGCGCGATATGTAACAAATTGTCGCAATCAATAGCTGACCATTTTGCAACAACATTTATTACAAAATCTTTTACGGTTTCAAAGTTTATCTGTACACAAGCTTTTTTGTGACAAGGGAAATAACCCCGTAAAGAAAAAGTGTTCGGAGTGACAGGGTCAACTGCGAAAGCGTAATGTCTCATACATTCATAGTACAAAATGTCTTTACGACAAGTCGCGAAACAAAATTTATAATAAGGAAAAAAAGTTGGCGGAAAAAAAATAAGAATAATAATAAATATAGGTTCAATCGTTCTAAAGAACGATTAATAGGCTTTCCACTTTAAATGAAGACTTTAAATAAATGACCTTGAAACTAAAAAAGCTATGAAACATACGTAATTTGTCTATAGCAATTAATAAGAACAAAAATTATTTAAAAAAACTATTTAGATATCTTTAAAAATAAGAAAGGTCATTAAATAGGACGCAAGAAAACTTGAATGACCTTGACAATTGATCTTTTAATCCCCGTCAATATTACTTATAGACAACGGCATTAAAAAAATAAGCCATTCAAAATACATAGTACCATGAAAAACATTTAAAAAGGACTTTGACCTTGACTCTTACAGCATGACCTTGACCATGCTGAAGGTCAACAGTGATCACCATTGAAGATTTTATGCCAATATCTCTTATAGTCATTGAGACATGACTACTTATAATATATAGAAAAATTAGAAAATGACCTTGACCTTTGACCTTGTATTTGTTTTCAAGGTCAAGGGTCCTAATGATCCATAGTGAAGACGCCATGCCTCTACTATCAATAGTTGATAAGTAATTAATGAAAAACTAATTATCAATGGTTGTAATGGGGGATAACTCCTATAAGATGAAGCCGGATCCTTTCCCTTTAAATAGAAAAAAGTTGCGCCTTTATGAGACCAACATTTTATCCATTATAACTTATAGCCTATCTTTTACCGTTTCAAAGAAATAGCGATGACAAGACAATGCCAAAATTTCAAACGTGACCTTGACCTTTGACCTTGTGTCCATTTTCAAGGTCAAGGTCAATGATGACCAATGATATAAGGTTTCATATATATATCTGTTATAGTTACTGAGATATAGTGATATAATGCAATTCACAATACATTTTATTGGTCAAGGGGAGATAACTCTTATAAAAATGTCAAATAAAAAAGTGACGATTCAAGATCTCAATATGATACACATTTTGGTAAAGGTTTCAGTTCTCTATCTATTATAGTAAAGGAGGAGATCTGCACACAACCAAGTGTCAAAAATTAGAACATGACCTTGACCTTTGACCTTGTGACCTTTTTCAAGGTCAAGGTCAATGATGACCAACTGTGAAATATCTAGTCTATATCACCTCTGGTTCATGAGTTACAATGGTACAAATTGTACTTCCAATAAATAAGGGGAAATAACTCCTACAAGGAGTCATCAAAATACTTTGCGCGATATGTAACAAATTGTCGCAATCCATAGCTGACCATTTTGCAACAACTTTTATTGCGAAATCTTTTATGGTTTCATAGTTTATCTGCACACAAGCTTTTCTGTAACAGGGGAGATAACTCCGTAAAGAACAAGTGTTCAGTCTGCCAGGGTTAACTGCGAAAGCATAATGTCTCATACATCCATAGTACAAAATGTCTTTACGACATGTCGCGAAACAAAATTTATAATGGGATAACAAAACTTGGCGGAAAAAAAATAAGAATAATAATAAGAAACAGACTAATAACAGTAAGTCTTTCCACTCGGAAAGTGGAAAGCCTTAATAATAATAAGAAACAGACTAATAACAGTAAGTCTTTCCACTGGAAAGTGGAAAGCCTTAATAATAAGAAACAGAAGAATAACAGTAAGGCATTCCACTCGGAAGTGGAAAGCCTTAATAAATATAAGTTCATTGGTTCTACCGAACAAATGAGAGGCTTTCCACTTATTGCATAAATGACCTTGACATTGACTTTGGCTATATGGAAATTGAATCTTCTTTTCAAAATAAACAAAAGAAAGAAAAACCATTCGTATATCTTTTGAAATAAAAAAGGTAAAAAAATAGGACGTTAATTGTGATAAATGACCTTGACTACCAAGTGTTTGATATTTGCATATTCAATGCTTTAAAAACAAATCATTTACTTGTATTTACCATTTTATATACACGAAAAAGCAGAATTTCCAAAAAATATTATTTGACCTTGACTGCTGTCAATATGACCTTGACCATGCTGAGGGTCAATAAAGGACCAACAGTGAAGATCCTTTGTCAATATGTCTTATAATTATGAAGAAATGCGTATTTATCATAAATACCCAAATTTATAAGATGACCTTGACCTTTTACCTTGTTTCTATTTTCAAGGTCAAGGGTCATAATGGTCTTTGGTGAAGTCCCCATGCCTCTACTATCAATAGTTAATAAGTTATCAATGAAAAAGTAAATATCAATGGTTGTAATGGGAGATAACTCCTATAAGATGAAGTCAAATCCTTTTCCTTTAAATAGAAAAAAGTTGCGCATTTATGAGGCCGACATTTTATCCGTTATAAGTTATAAGCTATCTTTTACCGTTTCAAAGAAATAGCGATGACAAGATAATGTCAAAATTTCAAACGTGACCTTGACCTTTGACCTTGTGTCCATTTTCAAGGTCAAGGTCAATGATGACTAATGATATAAGGTTTCATATAAATATCTGTCATAGTTACTGAGATAACGCTATATACACTATATTTAATTGATCCAGGGGAGATAACTCTTTCAAAAGTCAAATCATTTATAGTGACCTTTCAAGACCTTAATATGATACACATTTTGGTAAAAGATTTATTTCTGTATCTCTTATGGTTCAGGAGGAGAATCGCACACACCACAGTGTCAAAATTTAGAATGTGACCTTGACCTTTGACCTTTTGACCTTTTTGAAGGTCAAGGTCAATGATGACCAACTGTGAAATATCTAGTCACTGTCATCTCTGGTTCATGAGTTACTATGGTACAAAATGTACTTCCAATAAATAAGGGGAAATAACTCCTACAAGGAGTCGTCAAAATACTTTGCGCGATATGTAACAAATTGTCGCGATCAATAGCTGAGCATTTTGCAACAACTTTCATTGCAAAATCTTTTACGGTTTAAAAGTTTATCTGCACACAAGATTTTTATGACAGGGGAAATAACTCCGTAAAGAAAAAGTGTTCGGTGTGACAGGGTTAACTGCGAATGCGTAATGTCTCATACATTCATAGTACAAAATGTCTTTACGACATGTCGCGAAACAAAATTTATAATAAGATAACAAAACTTGGCGGAAGAATAATAAGAATAAATATAAGTTCATTGGTTCTACCGAACAAATGAGAGGCTTTCCACTGATCGCAAAAATGACCTTGACATTGACTTTGGATTATGGAAATTGACTTTTCTTTTCAAAATAAACAATCGAAAGAAAAAACCATTCGGCTATCTTTCGAAATAAAAAAGGTAATAAAATAGGACGTTAATTGACATAAATGACCCTTACCAGCAAGTTTTTGATATTTGCATACTTAATGCTTTAAAAACAAAGCATTTATTAAGATTTACCATTTTATTTACACGAAAAAGCAGAATTTCCGAAAAATATGTTTTGACCTTGACTTCTGTCAATATGACCTTGACCATGCTGAGGGTCAATAAAGGACAAACAAACAGTGAAGATCCTATGTTAATATGTCGTATAATTATGAAGAAATGACTATTTATCATAAATACAAAAATTTATAAGATGACCTTGACCTTTGACCTTGTTCCTATTTTCAAGGTCAAGGGTCATACTGGTCTATAGTGAAGACCCCATGCCTCTACTATCAATAGTTGATGAGTAATTAATGAAAACGTAATTATCAATGGTTGTAATGGGGGATAACTCCTATAAGATGAAGTCGCATCCTTTCCCTTTAAATGTAAAAAAGTTGCGCCTTAATGAGACCAACATTTTATCCATTATAACTTATAGCCTATCTTTTACCGTTTCAATGCAATAGCGATGACAAGACAATGTCAAAATTTCAAACGTGACCTTGACCTTTGACCTTGTGTCCATTTTCAAGGTCAAGGTCAATGATGACTAATGATATAAGGTTTCATATAAATATCTGTTATAGTAACTGTGATATATTGATGTAATGTAATTCACAATATATTAAATTGGTCTAGGGGAGATAACTCTTATAAAAATGTCAAATAAAAAAAGTGACGATTCAAGATCTTAATATGATACACATTTTGGTAAAGGTTTTAGTTCTCTATCTATTATAGTAAAGGAGGAGATCTGCACACAACAAAGGGTCAAAAATTAGAACATGATCTTGACCTTTGACCTTGTGACCTTTTTCAAGGTCAAGGTCAATGATGACCAACTGTGAAATATCTAGTCTCTATCACCTCTGGTTCATGAGTTACAATGGTACAAAATGTACTTCCAATAAATAAGGGGAAATAACTCCAACAAGGAGTCGTCAAAATACTTTGCTCGATATGTAACAAATTGTCGCAATCAATAGCTGACCATTTTGCAACAACTTTTATTGCAAAATCTTTTACGGTTTCAAAGTTTGTCTGTACACAAGCTTTTTTATTTCAAGGGAAATAACTCCGTAAGTAAAAAGTGTTCGGTGTGACAGGGTTAACTGCGAAAGCGTAATGTCTCGTACATCCATAGTACAAAATATCTTAACGACATGTCGCGAAACAAAATTTATAATGGGAAAAGAAACTTGGCGGAAAAAAAAGAATAATAATAATAATAAACAGACAAATAACAGGAAGGCTTTCCACTCGGAAAGTGGAAAGCCTTAAATATAGGTTCAATCGTTCTAAAGAACGATTAATAGGCTTTCCACTTCAAAAGAAGACCTTAAATAAATGACCTTGAAACCAAAAAGCTAAGAAACATACGTAATTTGTCTATAGCAATTAATAAGAACAAAAATTATTAAAAAACTATTTAGATATCTTTAAAAATAAGAACGGTCATTAAATAGGACGTAAGACAACTTGAATGACCTTGACAACTGATCTTTTAATCTACGTAAATATTACTTATGGGCAATAGCATTAAAAGAAGAAGCCATTCAAAATACATAGTACCATGAAAAACATTTATAAAGGACTTTGACCTTGACTTTTACAACATGACCTTGACCATGCTGAAGGTCAACAGTGATCAACATTGAAGATTTTATGCCAATATCTCTTAAAGTCATTAATATATGACTACTTATAATATATACAAAAAATTAGAAAATGACCTTGACCTTTGACCTTGTATTTGTTTTCAAGGTCAAGATTCCTAAAGATCCATAGTGAAGACCCCATGCCTCTACTATCAATAGTAGATAAATAATTAATGAAAAACTAATTATCAATGGTTGTAATGGGGGATAACTCCTATAAGATGAAGCCGGATCCTTTCCCTCTAAATAGAAAAAAGTTGCGCCTTTATGAGACCAACATTTTATCCGTAATAACTTATAGCCTATCTTTTACCGTTTCAAAGTAATAGCGATGACAAGACAATGCCAAAATTTCAAACGTGACCTTGACCTTTGACCTTGTGTCCATTTTCAAGGTCAAGGTCAATGATGACCAATGATATAAGGTTTCATATATATATCTGTTATAGTTACTGAGATATAGTGATATAATGCAATTCACAATACATTTTATTGGTCTAAGGGAGATAACTCTTATAAAAATGTCAAATAAAAAAAGTGACGATTCAAGATCTCAATATGATACACATTTTGGTAAAGGTTTCAGTTCTCTATCTATTATAGTAAAGGAGGAGATCTGCACACAACCAAGGGTCAAAAATTAGAACATGACCTTGACCTTTGACCTTGTGACCTTTTTCAAGGTCAAGGTCAATGATGACCAACTGTGAAATATCTAGTCTATATCACCTCTGGTTCATGAGTTACAATGGTACAAATTTTACTTCCAATAAATAAGGGGAAATAACTCCTATAAGAAGGTGAAAAATTCTTTAATGCGATATGTTATAAAGTGTCGCAATCCTTAGCTGAACATTTTGGAACAACTTTCATTGCGAAATCTTTTACGGTTTCATAGTTTATCTGCACACAAGCTTTTTATGACAGGGGAAATAACTCCGTAAAGAAAAAGTGTTCGGTGTCACAGGGTTAACTTCGCAAGCGTAATGTCTCATACATCCATAGTACAAAATATCTTTACGACATGTCGCGAAACAAAATTTATAATGGGATAACAAAACTTGGCGGAAAAAAAATAAGAATAAATATAGGTTCAATCGTTCTAAAGAACGATTAATAGGCTTTCCACTTCAAAAGAAGACCTTAAATAAATGACCTTGAAACCAAAAAGCTAAGAAACATACGTAATTTGTCTATAGCAATTAATAAGAATAAAAATTGTTTAAAAACTATTTAGATATCTTTAAAAATAAGAAAGGTCATTAAATAGGACGTAAGAAAACTTGAATGACCTTGACAACTGATCTTTTAATCTACGTAAATATTACTTATAGGCAATAGCATTAAAAGAAGAAGCCATTCAAAATACATAGTACCATGAAAAACATTTATAAAGGACTTTGACCTTGACTTTTACAGCATGACCTTGACCATGCTGAAGGTCAACAGTGATCAACATTGAAGATTTTATGCCAATATCTCTTAAAGTCATTAAGATATGACTACTTATAATATATGCAAAAAATTAGAAAATGACCTTGACCTTTGACCTTGTATTTGTTTTCAAGGTCAAGGGTCCTAATGATCCATAGTGAAGACCCCATGCCTCTATTATCAATAGGTGATAAGTAATTAATGAAAAACTAATTATCAATGGTTGTAATGGGGGATAACTCCTATAAGATGAAGCCGGATCCTTTCCCTCTAAATAGAAAAAAGTTGCGCCTTTATGAGACCAACATTTTATCCATTATAACTTATAGCCTATCTTTTACCGTTTCAAAGTAATAGCGATGACAAGACAATGCCAAAATTTCAAACGTGACCTTGACCTTTGACCTTGTGTCCATTTTCAAGGTCAAGGTCAATGATGACCAATGATATAAGATTTCATATATATATCTGTTATAGTTACTGAGATATAGTGATATAATGCAATTCACAATACATTTTATTGGTCTAGGGGAGATAACTCTTATAAAAATGTCAAATAAAAAAGTGACGATTCAAGATCTCAATATGATACACATTTTGGTAAAGGTGTCAGTTCTCTATCTATTATAGTAAAGGAGGAGATCTGCACACAACCAAGGGTCAAAAATTAGAACATGACCTTGACCTTTGACCTTGTGACCTTTTTCAAGGTCAAGGTCAATGATGACCAACTGTGAAATATCTAGTCTATATCACCTCTGGTTCATGAGTTACAATGGTACAAATTTTACTTCCAATAAATAAGGGGAAATAACTCCCATAAGAAGGTGAAAAATTCTTTAATGCGATATGTTATAAAGTGTCGCAATCCTTAGCTGAACATTTTGGAACAACTTTCATTGCGAAATCTTTTACGGTTTCAGAGTTTATCTGCACAGAAGCTTTTTATGACAGGGGAAATAACTCCGTAAAGAAAAATTGTTCGGTGTCACAGGGTTAACTGCGCAAGCGTAATGTCTCATACATCCATAGTACAAAATATCTTTACGACATGTCGCGAAACAAAATTTATAATGGGATAACAAAACTTGGCGGAAAAAAAATAAGAATAATAAGAAACAGACTAATAACAGTAAGTCTTTCCACTGGAAAGTGGAAAGCCTTAATAAGAAACAGACTAATAACAGTAAGTCTTTCCACTGGAAAGTGGAAAGCCTTAATAATAATAATAAGAAACAGACAAAATGCAATAAGTCTTTCCACTGGAAAGTGGAAAGCCTTAATAATCAGAAGAAATACAGTAAGGTCTTTCCCTTGGAAAGGGGAAAGACCTTAATGAAAAGTCATTTGTTCAAAGAACAAATGTGAGGTCTTTCCCGGCATTTTGTTAGTGTTATGTCTAGGTATATGTTTGCTAATTTTGAAAATTGCTGCCCGTAACCATTGGACTTTGGTCCTAAATCGAAGGGCTTGTTGAGACAGTCACACAAAAAAACTATGTTCACTATATTATCTCTGACGGTTTAAAAAGTATAAGCCATAAACTGATTAGCCAAAAAATGCCAAAGACCATAACTTGAAAACGATTTGTCGCACAGTTTTCAATAATTATATTAAATGTAGATCTCAATGAGAGGAACATTTTTCTATTATATTGTCTGCTTCAAATTTTTACAGGGTTCAACATTAACTTTTTCATGCAGTTGTCCCATCGGGCAAGTTGAGTAACAAATTTACTTGTCCGAATCAAAAACATGCTTGTCCGAAAAAAATGTGGAATGTGAAAAATGTTATTGTTTACGCTTTGCAACCAACGTGTCAAAAGTGCAAAATATCTAATAATTCGGGAAAAGAATAATAACACCAAATACCTTTCATTTCAATTTTTATTCCACACAAAACATTAAAGGCAAATAGCAGGTTAACACAATCCAGTTGTTTTTTTATTTCTGTTTTCATTCAACAAATTTGATCTTTTGATCACGTACCGCAATACACATCCCTGTCAAAAACAGAAGTCCTAAAATAGATACAGATCGCTCATTGGTTGGTTTAATTATAGCTGTATTCGGTCACGTTGTCATTGCATGATCCGTAGCTGTTAGATAGTAGACTCTAGAGGCACCTCGAACATAGAATTTTTATGATTGGATGATCTAATCTCGAATCGACCAATCGCGCAATAGACGTTCTAAAATTAGATGATGGAAATTTTTTGTTTAGAAATAGAGGAATAATGATATCGGAATTGATGTGTTTTATTTTAGGCCACATTTTTCACTTGCCCGATCGGACAAGCTTAGCACAACTTTTACTTGTCCGAACTTTCGTTTCACTTGCCCCGGGCAATCGGACAACCGTTAATGTCGAACGCTGTTTTATGGTTTTCGAGTTATTTTGAAAACAAAGTTTAGCCGAAACCTTTCAAGGGCCATAACCTCGAAAACCGTTTGTCGGATAGTTTTCAACACTATATATCAAATGTAGATCTCAATGAGAGGAACATTTTTCTGATATATTATCTGCTTCAATTTTTTATGGTTTTTGAAATTAGGCCCCTCATATTTACCTGGAAAACAAGTTTTGTGGAAATAAAACAACTTTGACGTTTTCAACAAACTTCGCGTCAAAAACGCCGAAACAGGAAGTGGATCACTTTTTTTTGCATGCCAAATCATGGCCGTGGGTCAGACAACATTTTCCCCACTTTAGGTTTTTGATATCTGTCATGGTAAAAAGGGGATATCGAAAAATGAAGGCCACGAACAAGGTATTTATAGTGTTCAGTAACCTTTTTTGGTACAATATATACAACAGAGATATCATAATAAACGAATTAGTACCGTTAATGCATTAATTTATGGCGAGGATGAGCGGGGATTACATTTTTGCCCTCCCTGTTCTCTTTTTTTTCCCTTTCCTTTATGACAGGGGGGGTTCGCCTCTACGCCCCCCCCCCTGGATCCGCCATTGCAGGTAGTGTCTGTTAAGAAGATTCAAAGGCTGACCCAAGCCTAACACTAAGAAACTTCAGAAGTGATAATAATTTTGAGAAAATGAATTCAACACCAGGGCTCACCACACTGGGCGAAGTGGGCGACAAAGTCGCCCTACTAGTACCTGAAGTCGCCCTAAGGCGCCTCAAAAGCGAAGTCGAAGTCGCCCTGTCATTTCCCTCAAGTCGCCCGATGGTTCACATAAGATACTTGTTAATCTGGTCCAAATACTTCACCCGGACTACCAATTTATCAGTTAATGTGAAATTCCAATAAAAAACGGCAAACAATATGGGTATTTGACATATTTTCAAACGATTTTCGTCTCTCAAATGTATTACGCGCCATTTGTTTATTTACCGGATGTGACTAATTACCGGAAGTGAACAACGAAGAAAAGTAATGTACAACGGCCCATAATGAAAAATCGTAATATTTTTGATGAACAAACACTTTTAATTGGTGTCAACCTTCAGTTCTTTCAAAGAGTATTGTACTTTAACAATACCTTTTATGGCTACAAGTACTTAAGTAGATAAAAAAATAGTCCCTATATCTGGTGTTTTTTTCATTGATTAATGATAAAGGTTATGTACTGTTTGATAGTGCATACCATGAATAATAATGAAAAAGAAAGAAAAAAACTGAATTTATGTTTGTTATGGTGTTAAAACACAAGAGAAATAATCCTGGAAATTGCTGTAAATAATGAAAAATATATGTTAACTACCGCGAAATTTATTATTTGTACGGTCCCCCTGACTTCTCCCTATTGTCTTCTGAAGTCTCCCTATCAGGGCCTGACTTCTCCCTGTTTGGCTGCCAGGGAGAAGTCACTTCTCCCTACTTTTTTAGAGTGTGGTGACCCCTGCAACACATTTAAAATTTTGACAAATATTTACGCTAATTCATACAAGAAAACATTAATATTACATTTATTTTAAAGTTTAGTCATGATTGTTAACTAAATACATTGGATAAAAACATATGCTAATCATGCTTATAACGATATCCTGTAATTACTGTAACAAAATTAAGATAATATGGCCGAATTTACTATGGCCGATTTAATCTACGGACGAAGTGACTATGGACGAAACGGAGTATGGCCGAGACGTCCAGATGCCTTTGATCCTTACGCATGCGGGTTTATCATATCCGATTATATATTGATCAGCCATTTATTTTTGTGAAATCACACTTGTGCTTCTTTTGTCATCAGCTAACGTTTCAGGGCCAGCATGTAAACTTATTTTGTTATACATCTTGGTATTTTTAATTGATTGTCTCGCATTGATTCAAATAGCTTTGCACTGATTTTGAGAAAAAACGCGGAAAAATGGGACTGCAGATTTAAATATTGTGACAGTTTTAAAAATTCATATATTTTAATTTTGTTTAAATACTCAATACATGAGCAAAGTTGGTTATTTCGTATAACCTAACTTGGTTTTTTCAGCACGTGACTGATTGTGACGTCATAATAAGATTTATTGCTGACGTTGACTATACATGAATTCTTCCGCAAACAACAAGTGACGACACTAAAATTGTGAATTGCAAATATTATTTGATTACTTGTAAAATATTGTTCTTGTTACTTCATTTTTAGTATAGTATTTAAAATATAAGGTTTGTTTTCAATTGTTGGTGAGATTATTGGATATAAACGACTTTGGATCGATCTACGCTGCAACATTTCTTCGTCTAAGCTCGCGTTCATAGCATTTTGTCAGCGTCTTCGTTGTGTCTCTCTCGTTCTGTGTGGACGTATGGTCACACATTCGAATTTCGTCAATACTCGAATTTCGGCGATTTCCTTTCATTCAGCAATGTAAACAATGAACCCAAGGTTAAATTACTTTCAAAATATGGTGCATTTATTGCTCTAACCAACTGACTCTTAAATAATAAAATATAGTGCTTTTCAATAAAATTAACGTCCGTTAAACCAACACACTTTTATTGCCCAAACTCGAGTGTACTAGTATATACTACATGAAGCACGATCTTTAATCTCAGTGATTATTTATTTCAGGACGACACGGATTATTATAAACAGAGCAAAGCGAAGATCATTTTCACATTATTTCAAAGGAATTTCACGCTGGAAAATAAGGACATTAGTCATGTAGCAGACGACCGAAAACACAAAAATTCACGTCGGAAATTGTTTCAATTTGATTAAAATGTGAGATAAAATGCAGTTCGGATAGTTAGAACAACTTGTTGAGAAACGATTTACACTATGATTCACTGACGATAACTGAAATGGACATCACAGCAGACGAAATTTACAAATAAGGGGGAGGTGTGGTCACATGCTTCAGTCTGGGATTTTAAGGATTTATTGACTCACATACTTTGAGGAAATATGTTTTTAGACTGAAATCCACATTCTAAACAGAAAGTATCTTCTATTTAGCTAACAAAGTAAGTTGATTAAATTTAGTGTTTTGGTCATGTATATTGAAAAAATGTACACTATGAAAGTAGACCAAACTTAATAACATTTTATGCAAACTTATTTTGTCATATATCTTGGTATTTTTAATTGATTGTCTCCATACAATATTATTATTATGACTCAGAAATATCTTTGTACTCATTTTTAATGGAGAAATGCACTGAAATAGGACACAATAGCTATATTTTAAATTTAATAATTAAAAAATAAGGAAAAGAGGGAAACTTGTGGAAATCACAAGGTTTTGTTTTCACATTTGTTTAAAATGTGTCGATGTAGGCTATTGTAGCAGTGTTGAATATTTTTTCATGAAAATTTAGGAATATAGTGTACCATTTTTAAAGTAATTGCACTTAAATTGCTAATTTCTGTATAAATGTGCAAGTTAACATCATTTCAATCATTTTAATAATTATCACATTTGGTTTAATACAGCAAATTTTGTAACAAAGAGCATGTTTTCTTCACTCGACACATAATTACACACTGTCGGAACTCACTCAATGTTCATTATTTTATCAATTTTTGCCAAAAGTTAGTTTTTTATGTTACAAAAAGTACATTTAATATGTACTAAAAATTTGAAATTAGTGTTTAAGCCATTTTGAATTGTCCATCATTGAAACATTTTAAGTCTAATATGATTACCCCTTTCTAAGCCAAAAAGTACTAATATCTTGATACATATTAATTCTTGGTTGTTTTTTTTTCGCTCGACAAGGCTTATCAGGTCCATATCAGATGAGCTCGAAGATACAAGATACTCTCTAGATACTGGTTATGTGTTATGTTTTATATATTGTAACACTTCTTAGTGTCTGGACAGGTCTGATTAATTGCAGCAAAGATTAATTTTTTTTTATCGTGATGTATGTTTTCCTTAATATTCATGAGCTTTGGTCAGTGATGTACGATTGGTCAAAAAGCTAGGCAGATTCTTCACGCACGACTTATGACCATGTTGACTATATTATCTCTAACCGTTTTCAAGTTATAAGTCAAAAACCGAATAACAGAAATGTGTCAAGGCTGATAACTGGAATACGGTTCATATAACAGTTTCGGATACAATATACTAAATGAAGGTCTTGATGAGAGGATCACTTTCAATAGACATGTTTACTATATTATCTTTAACTGTTTTCAAGTTATAAGTCAAAAACTGATTAGTCGAAACCTGTCAAGGGCCATAACCTCGAAAACGGTTTGTCGTACAGTTTTCAACCCTATATATCAAATGTAGATCTCAATGAGACGAACATTTTACTAGTATATTGTCTGGTTCAATTTTTTATGGTTTTTTAGTTATATTGAAAACAAAATTCAGTCGAAACCTGTCAAGGGCCATAACCTCGAAAACAGTTCGTCACACAGTTTTCAACCAATTATATCAAATGTAGATCTCAATGAGAGAAACATTATTCTGATATATTGTCTGCTTCAATTTTTTATGGTTTTTGAGTTATATTGAAAACAAAATTTAGCGGAAACCTGTCAAGGGCCATAACCTCGAAAAAGGTTTGTCGCACAGTTTTCAACCAATTATATCAAATGTAGATCTCAATGACAGAAACATTTTTCTGATATATTGTCTGCTTCAATTTTTTATGGTTTTTCAGTTATATTGAAAACAAAATTTAGCCGAAACCTGTCAAGGGCCATAACCTCGAAAACGGTTTGTCGCACAGTTTTCAACTATTTATATCAAATGTAGATCTTAATGACAGAAACATTTTTCTGATATATTGTCTGCTTCAATTTTTTATGGTTTTTCAGTTATATTGAAAACAAAATTTAGCCGAAACCTGTCAAGGGCCATAACCTCGAAAACGGTTTGTCGCACAGTTTTCAACTATTTATACCAAATGTAGATCTCAATGAGAGGAACATTTTTCTGATATATTGTCTGCTTCAATTTTTTATGGTTTTTTAGTTATATTGAACACAAAATTTCAATGGCGGCCATTTTGAAAATGGTGGACTAAAAAAAAACTTTTGATCCGACATATGTAATTAGGACCCTTATATCTACTTGGAAACCAAGTTTTGTGTAAATCCGACAACTTTGACGTTTTCGACAAATTTCGCTTCAAAATCGCGTAACCAGGAAGTTGATAGAAACAAAAATTTTTGCGTAACGAATCATGACAAGGAGTCTAGCAACATTTTCCCCACTTCAGATTTTTGATAACGGTTACAGTTTCTGAGTTTATCTGAACACAAGGTTTTTGGGTTTGGGGCAGATAACTCTGTTACTAAAAATAGATTTGTTTCGCAGGGTGACTCAGGTCGAGCCCAGGTAGTGTCGGTTAAGTGTGCCAAGTTTCAAAGCGATAAGTCAAGACACTTTTTTGACATCTGCGGCGGAAAAGAAGAAGAATAATAATAATAAAAAAAATAATCAGAAGAAATACAGTAAGGTCTTTCCCTTGGAAAGGGGAAAGACCTTAATAATAATCAGAAGAAATACAGTAAGGTCTTTCCCTTGGAAAGGGGAAAGACCTTAATTATAGTGTTTCTGCGCTTTTCTAAAACGGACCAATTAGGCAAAGGTGTAACAATTGAAATAAAGAAAAATGATTCTCCAATTTGTCCATACAATAGTATAAAAGAATTTATAGCGATACGGCCAAATATAAACGGACCCCTTTTTTGTCATTTTAATGGAAAATTTTTGTCACGTTTTCAATTCACTTCAGTGCTTTGTAAAGCTTTGAGGAGCTCGGGTATCGATCATGAAAATTACAAGTCATTCTTTTCGCATTGGGGGAACGACAGCCTTGTCCATGGCAGGGAAATCCAGTGATGAAATCAAAGGTATTGGGCGGTGGAAATCGTCTGCCTTTAAGTCATATATTCGAATATGAAACTTTCTCTTACAACATTTTTTGTAGGTTCAACATCTGTGTGGATATAAGGATCCTATATTATTAAGCACGCATGGCTTCATTCTAAGAATAGACCAAGGGGTACCAACTTGGGATTGGAGCGAATAGGCGTCAATTTAATTTGGCAAGGATACAGTGGCATGAAACTGTGTCAATTAAAAAGGAGAGTGCGTAATTTGTTAAAATTTGTTGACCCCCCCCCTCATACATAGTGATTCATTGCGGGGGCAATGACATAGGGGAATTCCCGATACTCGAAATACGGAGATTAGCTAGAAGCGCTATTGAGTTTTTAAATCAAATTTTACCAAACACGGTAATAATATGGTCACAAATATTACCTCGTTCAAATTGGAGCTATTCCACTGATTGCACGGCCATGGATACCGCTAGAATTAGGCTTAATAATAGCGCAGCAACTCAATGCATTCATCTAGGAGGGTCATACATAAAATACCCTGACCTAAAAGTCGTTAAACACGCACTATGGTCATCAGATGGGGTACATTTGTCTAAGCTTGGAAATGAAATTTTCTTGAACGGAATCCAAGGGGGATTAGAATCCATTATTTCATATGGCGTTACATACTATCCGCATTAGACATACGAGTTTGGTCGGGCTGATACATTTGTACATTGATTTGTAATCGCTTGAAAACACGAAAGATTTTTTGAGTGCCGCTTCCACCTTTATGGCGGAGGTCAAGTCATAACAATATAGTCATGCCCTGACCTTTGGCGAAAGCGCGGCACAGTTTGAACTTTTGGTGTCTTGACTACTGTTCTCAGGGTCAAGTAAAACGTTAAATATATATACGTCGTGCTTTACGAAACATATTTTATTTGAACTTTGAAATCCAAAGATATTGGAATATAATTTTTATGCTTGTGTGCCTTATTAAGCGAACAATTCGTGTGTGCATTATTAATTGAACATTCTTGAGTGCCTCTGCATTTTTAATTGAATATATCTTGTGTGCCTTAAAATGATTGATTGACATTTCTTGTGTGCCTTTGCCATATTTACAATTGTTTGTGCTTTTGAATTTTAAAAGATTTGTACAGCCGCCACCAAACTTCGCCAATATGTTTATTCTAGAAATAAATTTTAATTATATATTTTTTCTTTAAATTACAAGAAATTATTGAGCGAGCCAATGCCATCACTTGGTACCCATCGTCCTTTGTCGTAGGTACATCGGCAGTGTGGTTGTCCGTCAGTCTATCAAAAATAACATGGGTACGTAGTCAAATAAGTCTGGAAGAATATAGTTGATTGTTGTCTGTTTCGATTTCTTTGATAATCGTATCTATTCGCATATCCGAATAGATAGATTTATCATGAAGCGATTTGAGTTGTTCCTCTTTATGTGAATTATCTCCCTTGGAAAGTATAAATAGGGAAATTTTGAAATTTCCGGTCCTTTTCAATTTTGCTGTCAAGAGGTTCGAATCGCATCACACGTTTTATTTGAAAAATCTTAACTATCGAAAATCCCTCCCATAACCTCCCCTTTTTTTGTTTGAATAGATACTGCTTTTGTGTTCATGTATTTTCAGGGCATGCTGACAAAGATGTATTCCACCATAAAACGGCGCGGCTGATTAGATGCCTGTTCTTTTTATGTCAGCCGGTGATCTGTTTTGACGAAATTCAACAGACTAGATGAAGGCGAAAGCGCGGCACAGTTTGAACTTTTGGTGTCTTGACTACTGTTCCCAGGGTCAAGTACAGCGTTAAATATATATACGTCGTGCTTTACGAAACATATTTTATTTGAACTTTGAAATCCAAAGATATTGGAATATAATTTTTATGCTTGTGTGCCTTATTAAGCGAACAATTCGTGTGTGCATTATTAATTGAACATTCTTGAGTGCATCTGCATTTTTAATTGAATATATCTTGTATGCCTTAAAATGATTGATTGACATTTCTTGTGTGCCTTTGCCATATTTACAATTGTTTGTGCTTTTGAATTTTAAAAGATTTGTACAGCCGCGACCAAACTTCGCCAATATGTTTATTCTAGAAATAAATATTTAATTATATATTGTTTTCTTTAAATTACAAGAAATTATTGAGCGAGCCAATGCCATCACTTGGTACCCGTCGTCCTTTGTCGTAGGTACATCGGCAGTGTGGTTGTCCGTCAGTCTATCAAAAATAACATGGGTACGTAGTCAAATAATTCTGGAAGAATATAGTTGATTGTTGTCTGTTTCGATTTCTTTGATAATTATTACATATTTGCATATGTTTTTAATACAGGTCTTAAATATTGAATTTTGTCACAAATATCTGTGTAGTATAATTGCTCTGATTTGACTCTCCTCTTCATACCGTAGCATCGACCAACCTCTCAATTTTGTCTTTTATTTTATTTTATTGTAAAAAAGAAATCATTTCAATCAGTATGAGAAGTACGAAAGTGAAAGAGAGAAAATGCGCGTGAGAGTAACCTGAAAGTATACATTATATGTATCAAATTTGATTACATATGCCCTAACGGGCCGATGAAAAAAAACTACTTAACTTTACTTTACTTTAATTGCACATTATTAATTCACTGATGCATTTTGACGAAACAGTCGGAATCGCTAGTCCAGTATCGGTTTTTGCCTGTAATAGGCTAGTTAGGCAAAATATTATATTCGATGCATTTAACATCATGTATTAATGTGGTAACAAAATAAAGATAACAGTTGTTTTTGCATGGTTAATTAATAAAGAATTATATACAACACGCATTTGGAGAATTAAACTATTTTAACAAATGAGTGGTCAAGCGAGCTTTTTAATATGCTAATTAGTAAAGCGTGATATATATCTTTTGTAACACAAGTCAACCAATAGCATTTGAAATGGACGTGACATTATTGTTGTCAAGCGATCACGCGCTAGACAGCCAGTCTAGATGATCTATGCTGTTCTTTAAGTAGTTTGAATCATTGCAAGAGTCGGCGCTTATACTCTTTGGAATAACTTAAAAATGGTTGAGATAAGATAAGATATTTTATTAAGCTAATCACAGCGCCCAGCATTGGGCATATTAATCATACAAATAAACATTATAACAGTATCAAAAGAAGGAAACATAGAAATAAAATTAATTATTGTTCATTGGTATAAATAGCTTCATGAAATAATGATGGAAAATACTAAACTTAGGAAAACAGTAAACTTAAAAATTACATATACAAAAGTTAATTATAGTGTCCATCACTGCCTCCAGGAAATCTACACTGACAAGTATTATTATTATTATTATTATTAATATATATATATATATACATATATATATATAAACATTGTTAGCTTTGGTCAAAACTATTTCTTTTTTGATAAATAATATCAAGATAATTAAATAGATGTTTTATGACAACTTGGTCTTCTGATGACATATTTATACCATAGCTAAGCCCTGTCTACTTCAATGTATTTGAATGGGCATTTCTATCACGTGACGTGAATGCGTGGTTAAATACGAAACGCCTTACGTTACAGAATTGATCTTTACAAAGATTAAAGGAACAATTTGTATGTTACAATATACAATAAATAAAGATTTCTGTATAGGCCTAGTAGTTGGTCTTCGGCCACCTGTATTGGTCGCGAGAGTTGTTTCTGTAGCACCCGATTTCCTGTGTGTTACAAAAGTGTGCCTGTTTCGGTAGCAAGGTGTAGCTGTCTTCGTGTCAGGTAAGGCACGAGTGATAAGTTCCTGCATACAGCCTTGGTGTCGGATAGGTCAATAGTTGGGTTACTCTGTTTACTTGTATATATGTCGCCAATATATATGTTTACCAAGAGTACTGCAGCTGTTACTGTTTGTATCTGTAAATGTGAGCCAAGTTGGTCGACTGGATTTCTACCGTGTGTACCTGTAGATGGGTAGCTAGTTTAGCAGAGTGGACTGTTTCCGTATGCACCTGTAGATGTGTAGTTATGTTAGCCAAGTGAGCTGTCCCCGTATGTACCAGTAGATATATAGCCGAGTGGACTGTTACTGTATGTACCAGTAGAGGTGTATTTAGGTTAGGCTAGTGAGCTGTTATCGTATGTACCTGTAGATTTATAGCTAAGTTAGCCGAGTGTACCTTTACCGTATGTACCTGTAGATGTGTAGTTATGTTAGCCTTGTGAGCTGTTACCGTATGTATATGTAGATGTTTAGATAAGTTAGCCGACGGGAATGTTACCGTATGTACCTGTAGATGTATAGCTAAGGTAGCCGAGTTGACTGCTACCCTGTTTGCATGCAGATGTATTGATAGGTTAGCCGAGCCGAATGTTACCTTATGTACCTATACATGTGTTTCTTAGTTACACCAGTGCACTGTTACTGTATCGAACTGTGAACCATATATGTAATGATATGATACCGTGTGTACCTGTAGATGAGTAGCTAAGTTAACCGAGTGTACTGGTACTGTGCGTACCTGTAGATGGGTGATTAGGCAAGCAGTGCGCAATATTACCGTGTGTATCGCTATTTAGGTACGTTAGCCCAGTGGAATTTTACCGTGCGTACCTGTATACGGGTAGCTAAGATAGCCGAGTGCTCTGTTACCCCTTGTATTTGCAGATGTGTAGTTAGGTTAGCCTAGTGGACTGTTATCTTATGTACACGTAGATGTGCACCTAAATAAGCGGATTAGACTGTAACCATATGTACATGTAGATATGAAGTTAGGTTAGCCTAGTGGACTGTTATCTTATGTACCTGTAGATGTGTAGCTAAATTAGCGGATTAGACTGTGACCGTGTATACATTTAGATGTGTAACTAGGTTAGCCGAGTTCTACTTGCAGTACCTTGTTTGAACACTGATCATCGACAGGACAACTTGCAGTTAAAATTGATTGTCCATGCACATCAACAAACGGTGGGAATAGGAGGGTCTTTGATTAATTATAATAAATAAAATGTTTTCTACTTGTTCACTACATACTGTCATCCTTTTAACATGTGGTCCCCCGTTGTCATACGTTGCAATCAACCAATATAGCCACTTAATCTTTTAACATTGGGTCCCCAGTTGTCATATGTTGCAGTCAACCAATATAGCCACTTAATCTTTTAACATTGGGTCCCCCGTTGTCATATGTTGCAGTCAACCAATATAGCCACTTAATCTTTTAACATTGGGTCCCCGTTGTCATATGTTACGTCAACCAATATAGCCACTTAATCTTTAAACATCGGGTCCCCGTTGTCATATGTTACGTCAACCAATATAGCCACTTAATCTTTTAACATTGGGTCCCCGTTGTCATATGTTGAAGTCAATCAATATAGCCACTTAATCTTTTAACATGTGGTCCCCCGTTGTCATATGGTGCAGTCAACCAATATAGCCACTTAATCTTTTAACATGTGGTCCCCCGTTGTTATATGTTGCAGTCAACCAATATAGCCACTTAATCTTTTAACATGTGGTCCCCGTTGTCATATGTTGCAGTCAACCAATATAGCCACTTAATCTTTTAACATTGGGTCACCCGTTGTCATATGTTGCAGTCAACCAATATAGCCACTTAATCTTTTAACATTGGGTCCCCGTTGTCATATGTTACGTCAACCAATATAGCCACTTAATCTTTTAACATCGGGTACCCGTTGTCATATGTTGCAGTCAACCAATATAGCCACTTAATCTTTTAACATTGGGTCCCCCGTTGTCATATGTTGCAGTCAACCAATATAGCCACTTAATCTTTTAACATGTGGTCCCCCGTTGTCATATGTTGAAGTCAATCAATATAGCCACTTAATCTTTTAACATTGGGTCCCCCGTTGTCATATGTTGCAGTCAACCAATATAGCCACTTAATCTTTTAACATGTGGTCCCCCGTTGTTATATGTTGCAGTCAACAAATATAGCCACTTAATCTTTTAACATGTGGTCCCCGTTGTCATATGTTGCAGTCAACCAATATAGCCACTTAATCTTTTAACATTGGGTCCCCGTTGTCATATGTTACGTCAACCAATATAGCCACTGAATCTTTTAACATCGGGTCCCCGTTGTCATATGTTACGTCAACCAATATAGCCACTTAATCTTTTCACATCGGGTCCCCGTTGTCATATATTGCAGTCAACCAATATAGCCACTTAATCTTTTAACATTGGGTCCCCCGTTGTCATATGTTGCAGTCAACCAATATAGCCACTTAATCTTTTAACATGTGGTCCCCCGTTGTCATATGTTGAAGTCAATCAATATAGCCACTTAATCTTTTAACATTGGGTCCCCCGTTGTCATATGTTGCAGTCAACCAATATAGCCACTTAATCTTTTAACATGTGGTTCCCCGTTGTTATATGTTGCAGTCAACCAATATAGCCACTTAATCTTTTAACACGTGGTCCCCGTTTTCATATGTTGCAGTCAACCAATATAGCCACTTAATCTTTTAACATTGGGTCACCCGTTGTCATATGTTGCAGTCAACCAATATAGCCACTTAATCTTTTAACATTGGGTCCCCGTTGTCATATGTTACGTCAACCAATATAGCCACTTAATCTTTTAACATCGGGTCCCCGTTGTCATATGTTACGTCAACCAATATAGCCACTTAATCTTTTAACATCGGGTCCCCGTTGTCATATGTTGCAGTCAACCAATATAGCCACTTAATCTTTTAACATTGAGTCCCCCGTTGTCATATGTTGCAGTCAACCAACATAGCCACTTAATCTTTTAACATGTGGTCCCCCGTTGTCATATGTTGAAGTCAATCAATATAGCCACTTAATCTTTTAACATGTGGTCCCCCGTTGTCATATGTTGCAGTCAATCAATATAGCCACTTAATCTTTTAACATTGGGTCCCCCGCTGTCATATGTTGCAGTCAACCAATATAGCCACTTAATCTTTTAACATGTGGTCCCCCGTTGTGATATGTTGCAGTCAACCAACATAGCCACTTAATCTTTTAACATTGGGTCCCCGTTGTCATATGTTGCAGTCAACCAATATAGCCACTTAATCTTTTAACATCGGGTCCCCGTTGTCATATGTTGCAGTCAACCAATATAGCAACTTAATCTTTTAACATTGGGTCCCCCGTTGTCATATGTTGCAGTCAACCAATATAGCCACTTAATCTTTTAACATGTGGTCCCCCGTTGTCATATGTTGAAGTCAATCAATATAGCCACTTAATCTTTTAACATGTGGTCCCCCGTTGTCATATGTTGAAGTCAATCAATATAGCCACTTAATCTTTTAACATGTGGTCCCCCGTTGTCATATGTTGCAGTCAATCAATATAGCCACTTAATCTTTTAACATTGGGTCCCCCGTTGTCATATGTTGCAGTCAACCAACATAGCCACTTTATCTTTTAACATTGGGTCCCCCGTTGTTATATGTTGCAGTCAACCAATATAGCCACTTAATCTTTTAACATTGGGTCCCCCGTTGTCATATGTTGCAGTCAACCAACATAGCCACTTAATCTTTTAACATTGGGTCCCCGCTGTCATATGTTACGTCAACCAATATAGCCACTTAATCTTTTAACATGTGGTCCCCCGTTGTCATATGTTGCAGTCAACCAATATAGCCACTTAATCTTTTAACATGTGGTCCCCCGTTGTTATATGTTGCAGTCAACAAATATAGCCACTTAATCTTTTAACATGTGGTCCCCGTTGTCATATGTTGCAGTCAACCAATATAGCCACTTAATCTTTTAACATTGGGTCCCCGTTGTCATATGTTACGTCAACCAATATAGCCACTTAATCTTTTAACATCGGGTCCCCGTTGTCATATGTTACGTCAACCAATATAGCCACTTAATCTTTTCACATCGGGTCCCCGTTGTCATATGTTGCAGTCAACCAATATAGCCACTTAATCTTTTAACATTGGGTCCCCCGTTGTCATATGTTGCAGTCAACCAATATAGCCACTTAATCTTTTAACATGTGGTCCCCCGTTGTCATATGTTCAAGTCAATCAATATAGCCACTTAATCTTTTAACATTGGGTCCCCCGTTGTCATATGTTGCAGTCAACCAATATAGCCACTTAATCTTTTAACATGTGGTCCCCCGTTGTTATATGTTGCAGTCAACCAATATAGCCACTTAATCTTTTAACATGTGGTCCCCGTTGTCATATGTTGCAGTCAACCAATATAGCCACTTAATCTTTTAACATTGGGTCACTCGTTGTCATATGTTGCAGTCAACCAATATAGCCACTTAATTTTTTTAACATTGGGTCCCCCGTTGTCATATGTTGCAGTCAACCAATATAGCCACTTAATCTTTTAACATCGGGTCCCCGTTGTCATATGTTGCAGTCAACCAATATTGCAACTTAATCTTTTAACATTGGGTCCCCCGTTGTCATATGTTGCAGTCAACCAATATAGCCACTTAATCTTTTAACATGTGGTCCCCCGTTGTCATATGTTGAAGTCAATCAATATAGCCACTTAATCTTTTAACATGTGGTCCCCCGTTGTCATATGTTGAAGTCAATCAATATAGCCACTTAATCTTTTAACATGTGGTCACCCGTTGTCATATGTTGCAGTCAATTAATATAGCCACTTAATCTTTTAACATTGGGTCCCCCGTTGTCATATGTTGCAGTCAACCAACATAGCCACTTTATCTTTTAACATTGGGTCCCCCGTTGTTATATGTTGCAGTCAACCAATATAGCCACTTAATCTTTTAACATTGGGTCCCCCGTTGTCATATGTTGCAGTCAACCAATATAGCCACTTAATCTTTTAACATTGGGTCCCCGCTGTCATATGTTACGTCAACCAATATAGCCACTTAATCTTTTAACATCGGGTCCCCGTTGTCATATGTTACGTCAACCAATATAGCCACTTAATCTTTTAACATCGGGTCCCCGTTGTCATATGTTGCAGTCAACCAATATAGCCACTTAATCTTTTAACATGTGGTCCCCCGTTGTCATATGTTGAAGTCAATCAATATAGCCACTTAATCTTTTAACATTGGGTCCCCCGTTGTCATATGTTGCAGTCAACCAATATAGCCACTTAATCTTTTAACATGTGGTCCCCCGTTGTTATATGTTGCAGTCAACCAATATAGCCACTTAATCTTTTAACATGTGGTCCCCGTTGTCATATGTTACGTCAACCAATATAGCCACTTAATCTTTTAACATCGGGTCCCCGTTGTCATATGTTGCAGTCAACCAATATAGCAACTTAATCTTTTAACATTGGGTCCCCCGTTGTCATATGTTGCAGTCAACCAATATAGCCACTTAATCTTTTAACATGTGGTCCCCCGTTGTCATATGTTGAAGTCAATCAATATAGCCACTTAATCTTTTAACATGTGGTCCCCCGTTGTCATATGTTGAAGTCAATCAATATAGCCACTTAATCTTTTAACATGTGGTCCCCCGTTGTCATATGTTGCAGTCAATCAATATAGCCACTTAATCTTTTAACATTGGGTCCCCCGTTGTCATATGTTGCAGTCAACCAACATAGCCACTTAATCTTTTAACATTGGGTCCCCCGTTGTTATATGTTGCAGTCAACCAATATAGCCACTTAATCTTTTAACATTGGGTCCCCCGTTGTCATATGTTGCAGTCAACCAATATAGCCACTTAATCTTTTAGCATTGGGTCCCCGCTGTCATATATTACGTCAACCAATATTGCCACTTAATCTTTTAACATCGGGTCCCCGTTGTCATATGTTACGTCAACCAATATAGCCACTTAATCTTTTAACATCGGGTCCCCGTTGTCATATGTTGCAGTCAACCAATATAGCCACTTAATCTTTTAACATGTGGTCCCCCGTTGTCATATGTTGAAGTCAATCAATATAGTCACTTAATCTTTTAACATTGGGTCCCCCGTTGTCATATGTTGCAGTCAACCAATATAGCCACTTAATCTTTTAACATGTGGTCCCCCGTTGTTATATGTTGCAGTCAACCAATATAGCCACTTAATCTTTTAACATGTGGTCCCCGTTGTCATATGTTACGTCAACCAATATAGCCACTTAATCTTTTAACATCGGGTCCCCGTTGTCTTATGTTGCAGTCAACCAATATAGCCACTTAATCTTTGAACATGTAGTCCCCCGTTGTCATATGTTGCAGTCAACCAATATAGCCACTTAATCTTTTAACATGTGGTCCCCCGTTGTCATATGTTGAAGTCAATCAATATAGCCACTTAATCTTTTAACATGTGGTCCCCCGTTGTCATATGTTACGTCAACCAATATAGCCACTTAATCTTTTAACATCGGGTCCCCGTTGTCATATGTTACGTCAACCAATATAGCCACTTAATCTTTTAACATCGGGTCCACGTTGTCATATGTTGCAGTCAACCAATATAGCCACTTAATCTTTTAACATTGGGTCCCCCGTTGTCATATGTTGCAGTCAACCAATATAGCCACTTAATCTTTTAACATGTGGTCCCCCGTTGTCATATGTTGAAGTCAATCAATATAGCCACTTAATCTTTTAACATGTGGTCCCCCGTTGTCATATGTTGAAGGAAATCAATATAGCCACTTAATCTTTTAACATGTGGTCCCCCGTTGTCATATGTTGCAGTCAATCAATATAGCCACTTAATCTTTTAACATTGGGTCCCCCGTTGTCATATGTTGCAGTCAACCAATATAGCCACTTAATCTTTTAACATGTGGTCCCCCGTTGTTATATGTTGCAGTCAACCAATATAGCCACTTAATCTTTTAACATGTGGTCCCCGTTGTCATATGTTGCAGTCAACCAATATAGCCACTTAGTCTTTTAACATTGGGTCCCTCGTTGTCATATGTTGCAGTCAACCAATATAGCCACTTAATCTTTTAACATTGGGTCCCCGTTGTCATATGTTACGTCAACCAATATAGCCACTTAATCTTTTAACATCGGGTCCCCGTTGTCATATGTTACGTCAACCAATATAGCCACTTAATCTTTTAACATCGCGTCCCCCGTTGTCTTATGTTGCAGTCAACCAATATAGCCACTTAATCTTTTAACATGTGGTCCCCCGTTGTCATATGTTGAAGTCAATCAATATAGCCACTTAATCTTTTAACATGTGGTCCCCCGTTGTCATATGTTGAAGTCAATCAATATAGCCACTTAATCTTTTAACATGTGGTCCCCCGTTGTCATATGTTGCAGTCAATCAATATAGCCACTTAATCTTTTAACATTGGGTCCCCCGTTGTCATATGTTGCAGTCAACCAACATAGCCACTTAATCTTTTAACATGTGGTCCCCGTTGTCATATGTTACGTCAACCAATATAGCCACTTAATCTTTTAACATCGGGTCCCCGTTGTCATATGTTGCAGTCAACCAATATAGCCACTTAATCTTTTAACATGTGGTCCCCCGTTGTCATATGTTGCAGTCAACCAATATAGCCACTTAGTCTTTTAACATTGGGTCCCTCGTTGTCATATGTTGCAGTCAACCAATATAGCCACTTAATCTTTTAACATTGGGTCCCCGTTGTCATATGTTACGTCAACCAATATAGCCACTTAATCTTTTAACATCGGGTCCCCGTTGTCATATGTTACGTCAACCAATATAGCCACTTAATCTTTTAACATCGGGTCCCCCGTTGTCTTATGTTGCAGTCAACCAATATAGCCACTTAATCTTTTAACATGTGGTCCCCCGTTGTCATATGTTGAAGTCAATCAATATAGCCACTTAATCTTTTAACATGTGGTCCCCCGTTGTCATATGTTGAAGTCAATCAATATAGCCACTTAATCTTTTAACATGTGGTCCCCCGTTGTCATATGTTGCAGTCAATCAATATAGCCACTTAATCTTTTAACATTGGGTCCCCCGTTGTCATATGTTGCAGTCAACCAACATAGCCACTTTATCTTTTAACATTGGGTCCCCCGTTGTTATATGTTGCAGTCAACCAATATAGCCACTTAATCTTTTAACATTGGGTCCCCCGTTGTCATATGTTGCAGTCAACCAATATAGCCACTTAATCTTTTAGCATTGGGTCCCCGCTGTCTTATGTTACGTCAACCAATATAGCCACTTAATCTTTTAACATCGGGTCCCCGTTGTCATATGTTACGTCAACCAATATAGCCACTTAATCTTTTAACATCGGGTCCCCGTTGTCATATGTTGCAGTCAACCAATATAGCCACTTAATCTTTTAACATGTGGTCCCCCGTTGTCATATGTTGAAGTCAATCAATATAGTCACTTAATCTTTTAACATTGGGTCCCCCGTTGTCATATGTTGCAGTCAACCAATATAGCCACTTAATCTTTTAACATGTGGTCCCCCGTTGTTATATGTTGCAGTCAACCAATATAGCCACTTAATCTTTTAACATGTGGTCCCCGTTGTCATATGTTACGTCAACCAATATAGCCACTTAATCTTTTAACATCGGGTCCCCGTTGTCATATGTTGCAGTCAACCAATATAGCCACTTAATCTTTTAACATGTGGTCCCCCGTTGTCATATGTTGCAGTCAACCAATATAGCCACTTAATCTTTTAACATTGGGTCCCCCGTTGTCATATGTTGCAGTCAACCAATATAGCCACTTAATCTTTTAACATGTGGTCCCCCGTTGTCATATGTTGAAGTCAATCAATATAGCCACTTAATCTTTTAACATGTGGTCCCCCGTTGTCATATGTTGAAGTCAATCAATATAGCCAATTAATCTTTTAACATGTGGTCCCCCGTTGTCATATGTTGCAGTCAATCAATATAGCCACTTAATCTTTTAACATAGGGTCCCCCGTTGTCATATGTTGCAGTCAACCAATATAGCCACTTAATCTTTTAACATGTGGTCCCCCGTTGTTATATGTTGCAGTCAACCAATATAGCCACTTAATCTTTTAACATGTGGTCCCCGTTGTCATATGTTGCAGTCAACCAATATAGCCACTTAGTCTTTTAACATTGGGTCCCTCGTTGTCATATGTTGCAGTCAACCAATATAGCCACTTAATCTTTTAACATTGGGTCCCCGTTGTCATATGTTTCGTCAACCAATATAGCCACTTAATCTTTTAACATCGGGTCCCCGTTGTCATATGTTACGTCAACCAATATAGCCACTTAATCTTTTAACATCGGGTCCCCGTTGTCATATGTTGCAGTCAACCAATATAGCCACTTAATCTTTTAACATTGGGCCCCCGTTGTCATATGTTGCAGTCAACCAATATAGCCACTTAATCTTTTAACATGTGGTCCCCCGTTGTCATATGTTAAAGTCAATCAATATAGCCACTTAATCTTTTAACATGTGGTCCCCCGTTGTCATATGTTGAAGTCAATCAATATAGCCACTTAATCTTTTAACATGTGGTCCCCCGTTGTCATATGTTGCAGTCAATCAATATAGCCACTTAATCTTTTAACATTGGGTCCCCCGTTGTCATATGTTGCAGTCAACCAATATAGCCACTTAATCTTTTAACATGTGGTCCCCCGTTGTCATATGTTGCAGTCAACCAATATAGCAACTTAATCTTTTAACATTGGGTCCCCCGTTGTCATATGTTGCAGTCAACCGATATAGCCACTTAATCTTTTAACATGTGGTCCCCCGTTGTCATATGTTGAAGTCAATCAATATAGCAACTTAATCTTTTAACATTGGGTCCCCGCTGTCATATGTTACGTCAACCAATATAGCCACTTAATCTTTTAACATCGGGTCCCCGTTGTCATATGTTACGTCAACCAATATAGCCACTTAATCTTTTAACATCGGGTCCCCGTTGTCATATGTTGCAGTCAACCAATATAGCCACTTAATCTTTTAACATGTGGTCCCCCGTTGTCATATGTTGAAGTCAATCAATATAGCCACTTAATCTTTTAACATGTGGTCTCCCGTTGTCATATGTTGCAGTCAATCAATATAGCCACTTAATCTATTAACATTGGGTCCCCCGTTGTCATATGTTGCAGTCAACCAACATAGCCACTTTATCTTTTAACATTGGGTCCCCCGTTGTTATATGTTGCATTCAACCAATATAGCCACTTAATCTTTTAACATTGGGTCCCCGCTGTCATATGTTACGTCAACCAATATAGCCACTTAATCTTTTAACATCGGGTCCCCGTTGTCATATGTTACGTCAACAAATATAGCCACTTAATCTTTTAACATCGGGTCCCCGTTGTCATATGTTGCAGTCAACCAATATAGCCACTTAATCTTTTAACATGTGGTCCCCCGTTGTCATATGTTGAAGTCAATCAATATAGCCACTTAATCTTTTAACATTGGGTCCCCGCTGTCATATGTTACGTCAACCAATATAGCCACTTTATATTTTAACATTGGGTCCCCCGTTGTCATATGTTACGTCAACCAATATAGCCACTTAATCTTTTAACATCGGGTCCCCGTTGTCATATGTTGCAGTCAACCAATATAGCCACTTAATCTTTTAACATGTGGTCCCCCGTTGTCATATGTTGAAGTCAATCAATATAGCCACTTAATCTTTTAACATTGGGTCCCCCGTTGTCATATGTTGCAGTCAACCAATATAGCCACTTAATCTTTTAACATGTGGTCCCCCGTTGTTATATGTTGCAGTCAACCAATATAGCCACTTAATCTTTTAACATGTGGTCCCCGTTGTCATATGTTACGTCAACCAATATAGCCACTTAATCTTTTAACATCGGGTCCCCGTTGTCATATGTTGCAGTCAACCAATATAGCCACTTAATCTTTTAACATGTGGTCCCCCGTTGTCATATGTTGCAGTCAACCAATATAGCCACTTAATCTTTTAACATGTGGTCCCCTGTTGTCATATGTTGAAGTCAATCAATATAGCCACTTAATCTTTTAACATGTGGTCCCCCGTTGTCATATGTTACGTCAACCAATATAGCCACTTAATCTTTTAACATCGGGTCCCCGTTGTCATATGTTACGTCAACCAATATAGCCACTTAATCTTTTAACATCGGGTCCCCGTTGTCATATGTTGCAGTCAACCAATATAGCCACTTAATCTTTTAACATTGGGTCCCCCGTTGTCATATGTTGCAGTCAACCAATATAGCCACTTAATCTTTTAACATGTGGTCCCCCGTTGTCATATGTTGAAGTCAATCAATATAGCCACTTAATCTTTTAACATGTGGTCCCCCGTTGTCATATGTTGAAGTCAATCAATATAGCCACTTAATCTTTTAACATGTGGTCCCCCGTTGTCATATGTTGCAGTCAATCAATATAGCCACTTAATCTTTTAACATTGGGTCCCCCGTTGTCATATGTTGCAGTCAACCAATATAGCCACTTAATCTTTTAACATGTGGCCCCCGTTGTTATATGTTGCAGTCAACCAATATAGCCACTAAATCTTTTAACATGTGGTCCCCGTTGTCATATGTTGCAGTCAACCAATATAGCCACTTAGTCTTTTAACATTGGGTCCCTCGTTGTCATATGTTGCAGTCAACCAATATAGCCACTTAATCTTTTAACATTGGGTCCCCGCTGTCTTATGTTACGTCAACCAATATAGCCACTTAATCTTTTAACATCGGGTCCCCGTTGTCATATGTTACGTCAACCAATATAGCCACTTAATCTTTTAACATCGGGTCCCCGTTGTCATATGTTGCAGTCAACCAATATAGCCACTTAATCTTTTAACATGTGGTCCCCCGTTGTCATATGTTGAAGTCAATCAATATAGTCACTTAATCTTTTAACATTGGGTCCCCCGTTGTCATATGTTGCAGTCAACCAATATAGCCACTTAATCTTTTAACATGTGGTCCCCCGTTGTTATATGTTGCAGTCAACCAATATAGCCACTTAATCTTTTAACATGTGGTCCCCGTTGTCATATGTTACGTCAACCAATATAGCCACTTAATCTTTTAACATCGGGTCCCCGTTGTCATATGTTGCAGTCAACCAATATAGCCACTTAATCTTTTAACATGTGGTCCCCCGTTGTCATATGTTGCAGTCAACCAATATAGCCACTTAATCTTTTAACATTGGGTCCCCCGTTGTCATATGTTGCAGTCAACCAATATAGCCACTTAATCTTTTAACATGTGGTCCCCCGTTGTCATATGTTGAAGTCAATCAATATAGCCACTTAATCTTTTAACATGTGGTCCCCCGTTGTCATATGTTGAAGTCAATCAATATAGCCAATTAATCTTTTAACATGTGGTCCCCCGTTGTCATATGTTGCAGTCAATCAATATAGCCACTTAATCTTTTAACATAGGGTCCCCCGTTGTCATATGTTGCAGTCAACCAATATAGCCACTTAATCTTTTAACATGTGGTCCCCCGTTGTTATATGTTGCAGTCAACCAATATAGCCACTTAATCTTTTAACATGTGGTCCCCGTTGTCATATGTTGCAGTCAACCAATATAGCCACTTAGTCTTTTAACATTGGGTCCCTCGTTGTCATATGTTGCAGTCAACCAATATAGCCACTTAATCTTTTAACATTGGGTCCCCGTTGTCATATGTTTCGTCAACCATGCAATATAGCCACTTAATCTTTTAACATCGGGTCCCCGTTGTCATATGTTACGTCAACCAATATAGCCACTTAATCTTTTAACATCGGGTCCCCGTTGTCATATGTTGCAGTCAACCAATATAGCCACTTAATCTTTTAACATTGGGCCCCCGTTGTCATATGTTGCAGTCAACCAATATAGCCACTTAATCTTTTAACATGTGGTCCCCCGTTGTCATATGTTAAAGTCAATCAATATAGCCACTTAATCTTTTAACATGTGGTCCCCCGTTGTCATATGTTGAAGTCAATCAATATAGCCACTTAATCTTTTAACATGTGGTCCCCCGTTGTCATATGTTGCAGTCAATCAATATAGCCACTTAATCTTTTAACATTGGGTCCCCCGTTGTCATATGTTGCAGTCAACCAATATAGCCACTTAATCTTTTAACATGTGGTCCCCCGTTGTCATATGTTGCAGTCAACCAATATAGCAACTTAATCTTTTAACATTGGGTCCCCCGTTGTCATATGTTGCAGTCAACCGATATAGCCACTTAATCTTTTAACATGTGGTCCCCCGTTGTCATATGTTGAAGTCAATCAATATAGCAACTTAATCTTTTAACATTGGGTCCCCGCTGTCATATGTTACGTCAACCAATATAGCCACTTAATCTTTTAACATCGGGTCCCCGTTGTCATATGTTACGTCAACCAATATAGCCAATTAATCTTTTAACATCGGGTCCCCCGTTGTCATATGTTGCAGTCAACCAATATAGCCACTTAATCTTTTAACATGTGGTCCCCCGTTGTCATATGTTGAAGTCAATCAATATAGCCACTTAATCTTTTAACATGTGGTCTCCCGTTGTCATATGTTGCAGTCAATCAATATAGCCACTTAATCTATTAACATTGGGTCCCCCGTTGTCATATGTTGCAGTCAACCAACATAGCCACTTTATCTTTTAACATTGGGTCCCCCGTTGTTATATGTTGCAGTCAACCAATATAGCCACTTAATCTTTTAACATTGGGTCCCCGCTGTCATATGTTACGTCAACCAATATAGCCACTTAATCTTTTAACATCGGGTACCCGTTGTCATATGTTACGTCAACCAATATAGCCACTTAATCTTTTAACATCGGGTCCCGGTTGTCATATGTTGCAGTCAACCAATATAGCCACTTAATCTTTTAACATGTGGTCCCCCGTTGTCATATGTTGAAGTCAATCAATATAGCCACTTAATCTTTTAACATGTGGTCTCCCGTTGTCATATGTTGCAGTCAATCAATATAGCCACTTAATCTTTTAACATTGGGTCCCCGCTGTCATATGTTACGTCAACCAATATAGCCACTTTATCTTTTAACATTGGGTCTCCCGTTGTCATATGTTACGTCAACCAATATAGCCACTTAATCTTTTAACATCGGGTCCCCGTTGTCATATGTTGCAGTCAACCAATATAGCCACTTAATCTTTTAACATGTGGTCCCCCGTTGTCATATGTTGAAGTCAATCAATATAGCCACTTAATCTTTTAACATTGGGTCCCCCGTTGTCATATGTTGCAGTCAACCAATATAGCCACTTAATCTTTTAACATGTGGTCCCCCGTTGTTATATGTTGCAGTCAACCAATATAGCCACTTAATCTTTTAACATGTGGTCCCCGTTGTCATATGTTACGTCAACCAATATAGCCACTTAATCTTTTAACATCGGGTCCCCGTTGTCATATGTTCAAGTCAACCAATATAGCCACTTAATCTTTTAACATGTGGTCCCCCGTTGTCATATGTTGCAGTCAACCAATATAGCCACTTAATCTTTTAACATGTGGTCCCCTGTTGTCATATGTTGAAGTCAATCAATATAGCCACTTAATCTTTTAACATGTGGTCCCCCGTTGTCATATGTTACGTCAACCAATATAGCCACTTAATCTTTTAACATCGGGTCCCCGTTGTCATATGTTACGTCAACCAATATAGCCACTTAATCTTTTAACATCGGGTCCCCGTTGTCATATGTTGCAGTCAACCAATATAGCCACTTAATCTTTTAACATTGGGTCCCCCGTTGTCATATGTTGCAGTCAACCAATATAGCCACTTAATCTTTTAACATGTGGTCCCCCGTTGTCATATGTTGAAGTCAATCAATATAGCCACTTAATCTTTTAACATGTGGTCCCCCGTTGTCATATGTTGAAGTCAATCAATATAGCCACTTAATCTTTTAACATGTGGTCCCCCGTTGTCATATGTTGCAGTCAATCAATATAGCCACTTAATCTTTTAACATTGGGTCCCCCGTTGTCATATGTTGCAGTCAACCAATATAGCCACTTAATCTTTTAACATGTGGCCCCCGTTGTTATATGTTGCAGTCAACCAATATAGCCACTTAATCTTTTAACATGTGGTCCCCGTTGTCATATGTTGCAGTCAACCAATATAGCCACTTAGTCTTTTAACATTGGGTCCCTCGTTGTCATATGTTGCAGTCAACCAATATAGCCACTTAATCTTTTAACATTGGGTCCCCGTTGTCATATGTTACGTCAACCAATATAGCCACTTAATCTTTTAACATCGGGTCCCCGTTGTCATATGTTACGTCCACCAATATAGCCACTTAATCTTTTAACATCGGGTCCCCGTTGTCATATGTTGCAGTCAACCAATATAGCCACTTAATCTTTTAACATGTGGTCCCCCGTTGTCATATGTTGCAGTCAACCAATATAGCCATTTAATCTTTTAACATCGGGTCCCCGTTGTCATATGTTGCAGTCAACCAATATAGCCACTTAATCTTTTAACATCGGGTCCCCGTTGTCATATGTTGCAGTCAACCAATATAGCCACTTAATCTTTTAACATTGGGTCCCCCGTTGTCATATGTTGCAGTCAACCAATATAGCCACTTAATCTTTAAACATGTGGTCCCCCGTTGTCATATGTTGAAGTCAATCAATATAGCCACTTAATCTTTTAACATGTGGTCCCCCGTTGTCATATGTTGAAGTCAATCAATATAGCCACTTAATCTTTTAACATGTGGTCCCCCGTTGTCATATGTTGCAGTCAACCAATATAGCCACTTAATCTTTTAACATTGGGTCCCCCGTTGTCATATGTTGCAGTCAACCAACATAGCCACTTAATCTTTTAACATTGGGTCCCCCGTTGTTATATGTTGCAGTCAACCAATATAGCCACTTAATCTTTTAACATTGGGTCCCCCGTTGTCATATGTTGCAGTCAACCAATATAGCCACTTAATCTTTTAACATGTGGTCCCCCGTTGTTATATGTTGCAGTCAACCAATATAGCCACTTAATCTTTTAACATGTGGTCCCCGTTGTCATATGTTGCAGTCAACCAATATAGCCACTTAATCTTTTAACATTGGGTCCCTCGTTGTCATATGTTGCAGTCAACCAATATAGCCACTTAATCTTTTAACATTGGGTCCCCGTTGTCACATGTTACGTCAACCAATATAGCCACTTAATCTTTTAACATCGGGTCCCGGTTGTCATATGTTGCAGTCAACCAATATAGCCACTTAATCTTTTAACATGTGGTCCCCCGTTGTCATATGTTGCAGTCAACCAATATAGCCATTTAATCTTTTAACATCGGGTCCCCGTTGTCATATGTTGCAGTCAACCAATATAGCCACTTAATCTTTTAACATCGGGTCCCCGTTGTCATATGTTGCAGTCAACCAATATAGCCACTTAATCTTTTAACATTGGGTCCCCCGTTGTCATATGTTGCAGTCAACCAATATAGCCACTTAATCTTTTAACATGTGGTCCCCCGTTGTTATATGTTGCAGTCAACCAATATAGCCACTTAATCTTTTAACATGTGGTCCCCGTTGTCATATGTTACGTCAACCAATATAGCCACTTAATCTTTTAACATCGGGTCCCCGTTGTCATATGTTCAAGTCAACCAATATAGCCACTTAATCTTTTAACATGTGGTCCCCCGTTGTCATATGTTGCAGTCAACCAATATAGCCACTTAATCTTTTAACATGTGGTCCCCTGTTGTCATATGTTGAAGTCAATCAATATAGCCACTTAATCTTTTAACATGTGGTCCCCCGTTGTCATATGTTACGTCAACCAATATAGCCACTTAATCTTTTAACATCGGGTCCCCGTTGTCATATGTTACGTCAACCAATATAGCCACTTAATCTTTTAACATCGGGTCCCCGTTGTCATATGTTGCAGTCAACCAATATAGCCACTTAATCTTTTAACATTGGGTCCCCCGTTGTCATATGTTGCAGTCAACCAATATAGCCACTTAATCTTTTAACATGTGGTCCCCCGTTGTCATATGTTGAAGTCAATCAATATAGCCACTTAATCTTTTAACATGTGGTCCCCCGTTGTCATATGTTGAAGTCAATCAATATAGCCACTTAATCTTTTAACATGTGGTCCCCCGTTGTCATATGTTGCAGTCAATCAATATAGCCACTTAATCTTTTAACATTGGGTCCCCCGTTGTCATATGTTGCAGTCAACCAATATAGCCACTTAATCTTTTAACATGTGGCCCCCGTTGTTATATGTTGCAGTCAACCAATATAGCCACTTAATCTTTTAACATGTGGTCCCCGTTGTCATATGTTGCAGTCAACCAATATAGCCACTTAGTCTTTTAACATTGGGTCCCTCGTTGTCATATGTTGCAGTCAACCAATATAGCCACTTAATCTTTTAACATTGGGTCCCCGTTGTCATATGTTACGTCAACCAATATAGCCACTTAATCTTTTAACATCGGGTCCCCGTTGTCATATGTTACGTCCACCAATATAGCCACTTAATCTTTTAACATCGGGTCCCCGTTGTCATATGTTGCAGTCAACCAATATAGCCACTTAATCTTTTAACATGTGGTCCCCCGTTGTCATATGTTGCAGTCAACCAATATAGCCATTTAATCTTTTAACATCGGGTCCCCGTTGTCATATGTTGCAGTCAACCAATATAGCCACTTAATCTTTTAACATCGGGTCCCCGTTGTCATATGTTGCAGTCAACCAATATAGCCACTTAATCTTTTAACATTGGGTCCCCCGTTGTCATATGTTGCAGTCAACCAATATAGCCACTTAATCTTTAAACATGTGGTCCCCCGTTGTCATATGTTGAAGTCAATCAATATAGCCACTTAATCTTTTAACATGTGGTCCCCCGTTGTCATATGTTGAAGTCAATCAATATAGCCACTTAATCTTTTAACATGTGGTCCCCCGTTGTCATATGTTGCAGTCAATCAATATAGCCACTTAATCTTTTAACATTGGGTCCCCCGTTGTCATATGTTGCAGTCAACCAACATAGCCACTTTATCTTTTAACATTGGGTCCCCCGTTGTCATATGTTGCAGTCAACCAATATAGCCACTTAATCTTTTAACATGTGGTCCCCCGTTGTCATATGTTGCAGTCAACCAATATAGCCACTTAATCTTTTAACATGTGGTCCCCCGTTGTTATATGTTGCAGTCAACCAATATAGCCACTTAATCTTTTAACATGTGGTCCCCGTTGTCATATGTTGCAGTCAACCAATATAGCCACTTAATCTTTTAACATTGGGTCCCTCGTTGTCATATGTTGCAGTCAACCAATATAGCCACTTAATCTTTTAACATTGGGTCCCCGTTGTCACATGTTACGTCAACCAATATAGCCACTTAATCTTTTAACATCGGGTCCCGGTTGTCATATGTTGCAGTCAACCAATATAGCCACTTAATCTTTTAACATGTGGTCCCCCGTTGTCATATGTTGCAGTCAACCAATATAGCCATTTAATCTTTTAACATCGGGTCCCCGTTGTCATATGTTGCAGTCAACCAATATAGCCACTTAATCTTTTAACATCGGGTCCCCGTTGTCATATGTTGCAGTCAACCAATATAGCCACTTAATCTTTTAACATTGGGTCCCCCGTTGTCATATGTTGCAGTCAACCAATATAGCCACTTAATCTTTTAACATGTGGTCCCCCGTTGTCATATGTTGAAGTCAATCAATATAGCCACTTAATCTTTTAACATGTGGTCCCCCGTTGTCATATGTTGAAGTCAATCAATATAGCCACTTAATCTTTTAACATGTGGTCCCCCGTTGTCATATATTGCAGTCAACCAATATAGCCACTTAATCTTTTAACATGTGGTCCCCCGTTGTCATATGTTGCAGTCAACCAATATAGCCACTTAATCTTTTAACATGTGGTCCCCCGTTGTCATATGTTGCAGTCAACCAATATAGCCACTTAATCTTTTAACATGTGGTCCCCTGTTGTCAAATGTTGAAGTCAATCAATATAGCCACTTAATCTTTTAACATGTGGTCCCCCGTTGTCATATGTTACGTCAACCAATATAGCCACTTAATCTTTTAACATCGGGTCCCCGTTGTCATATGTTACGTCAACCAATATAGCCACTTAATCTTTTAACATCGGGTCCCCGTTGTCATATGTTGCAGTCAACCAATATAGCCACTTAATCTTTTAACATTGGGTCCCCCGTTGTCATATGTTGCAGTCAACCAATATAGCCACTTAATCTTTTAACATGTGGTCCCCCGTTGTCATATGTTGAAGTCAATCAATATAGCCACTTAATCTTTTAACATGTTGTCCCCCGTTGTCATATGTTGAAGTCAATCAATATAGCCACTTAATCTTTTAACATGTGGTCCCCCGTTGTCATATGTTGCAGTCAATCAATATAGCCACTTAATCTTTTAACATTGGGTCCCCCGTTGTCATATGTTGCAGTCAACCAATATAGCCACTTAATCTTTTAACATGTGGCCCCCGTTGTTATATGTTGCAGTCAACCAATATAGCCACTTAATCTTTTAACATGTGGTCCCCGTTGTCATATGTTGCAGTCAACCAATATAGCCACTTAGTCTTTTAACATTGGGTCCCTCGTTGTCATATGTTGCAGTCAACCAATATAGCCACTTAATCTTTTAACATTGGGTCCCCGTTGTCATATGTTACGTCAACCAATATAGCCACTTAATCTTTTAACATCGGGTCCCCGTTGTCATATGTTACGTCCACCAATATAGCCACTTAATCTTTTAACATCGGGTCCCCGTTGTCATATGTTGCAGTCAACCAATATAGCCACTTAATCTTTTAACATGTGGTCCCCCGTTGTCATATGTTGCAGTCAACCAATATAGCCACTTAATCTTTTAACATCGGGTCCCCGTTGTCATATGTTGCAGTCAACCAATATAGCCACTTAATCTTTTAACATCGGGTCCCCGTTGTCATATGTTGCAGTCAACCAATATAGCCACTTAATCTTTTAACATTGGGTCCCCCGTTGTCATATGTTGCAGTCAACCAATATAGCCACTTAATCTTTTAACATGTGGTCCCCCGTTGTCATATGTTGAAGTCAATCAATATAGCCACTTAATCTTTTAACATGTGGTCCCCCGTTGTCATATGTTGAAGTCAATCAATATAGCCACTTAATCTTTTAACATGTGGTCCCCCGTTGTCATATGTTGCAGTCAACCAATATAGCCACTTAATCTTTTAACATTGGGTCCCCCGTTGTCATATGTTGCAGTCAACCAACATAGCCACTTTATCTTTTAACATTGGGTCCCCCGTTGTTATATGTTGCAGTCAACCAATATAGCCACTTAATCTTTTAACATTGGGTCCCCCGTTGTCATATGTTGCAGTCAACCAATATAGCCACTTAATCTTTTAACATGTGGTCCCCCGTTGTTATATGTTGCAGTCAACCAATATAGCCACTTAATCTTTTAACATGTGGTCCCCGTTGTCATATGTTGCAGTCAACCAATATAGCAACTTAATCTTTTAACATTGGGTCCCTCGTTGTCATATGTTGCAGTCAACCAATATAGCCACTTAATCTTTTAACATTGGGTCCCCGTTGTCATATGTTACGTCAACCAATATAGCCACTTAATCTTTTAACATCGGGTCCCGGTTGTCATATGTTGCAGTCAACCAATATAGCCACTTAATCTTTTAACATGTGGTCCCCCGTTGTCATATGTTGCAGTCAACCAATATAGCCATTTAATCTTTTAACATCGGGTCCCCGTTGTCATATGTTGCATTCAACCAATATAGCCACTTAATCTTTTAACATCGGGTCCCCGTTGTCATATGTTGCAGTCAACCAATATAGCCACTTAATCTTTTAACATTGGGTCCCCCGTTGTCATATGTTGCAGTCAACCAATATAGCCACTTAATCTTTTAACATGTGGTCCCCCGTTGTCATATGTTGAAGTCAATCAATATAGCCACTTAATCTTTTAACATGTGGTCCCCCGTTGTCATATGTTGAAGTCAATCAATATAGCCACTTAATCTTTTAACATTGGGTCCCCCGTTGTCATATGTTGCAGTCAACCAATATAGCCACTTAATCTTTTAACATGTGGTCCCCCGTTGTTATATGTTGCAGTCAACCAATATAGCCACTTAATCTTTTAACATGTGGTCCCCGTTGACATATGTTGCAGTCAACCAATATAGCCACTCAGTCTTTTAACATTGGGTCCCTCGTTGTCATATGTTGCAGTCAACCAATATAGCCACTTAATCTTTTAACATTGGGTCCCCCGTTGTCATATGTTGCAGTCAACCAACATAGGCACTTAATCTTTTAACATTGGGTCCCCCGTTGTTATATGTTGCAGTCAACCAATATAGCCACTTAATCTTTTAACATTGGGTTCCTCCGTTGTCAAATGTTGCAGTCAACCAATATAGCCACTTAATCTTTTAACATGTGGTCCCCCGTTGTTATATGTTGCAGTCAACCAATATAGCCACTTAATCTTTTAACATGTGGTCCCCGTTGTCATATGTTGCAGTCAACCAATATAGCCACTTAATCTTTTAACATGTGGTCCCCCGTTGTCATATGTTGAAGTCAATCAATATAGCCACTTAATCTTTTAACATTGGGTCCCCCGTTGTCATATGTTGCAGTCAACCAATATAGCCACTTAATCTTTTAACATTGGGTCCCCCGTTGTCATATGTTGCAGTCAACCAATATAGCCACTTAATCTTTTAACATGTGGTCCCCCGTTGTCATATGTTGAAGTCAATCAATATAGCCACTTAATCTTTTAACATTGGGTCCCCCGGTTGTCATATGTTGCAGTCAACCAATATAGCCACTTAATCTTTTAACATGTGGTCCCCCGTTGTTATATGTTGCAGTCAACCAATATAGCCACTTAATCTTTTAACATGTGGTCCCCGTTGTCATATGTTGCAGTCAACCAATATAGCCACTTAATCTTTTAACATGTGGTCCCCCGTTGTTATATGTTGCAGTCAACCAATATAGCCACTTAATCTTTTAACATGTGGTCCCCGTTGTCATATGTTACGTCAACCAATATAGCCACTTAATCTTTTAACATCGGGTCTCCGTTGTCATATGTTGCAGTCAACCAATATAGCCACTTAATCTTTTAACATGTGGTCCCCCGTTGTCATATGTTGCAGTCAACCAATATAGCCACTTAATCTTTTAACATGTGGTCCCCCGTTGTCATATGTTGAAGTCAATCAATATAGCCACTTAATCTTTTAACATGTGGTCCCCCGTTGTCATATGTTACGTCAACCAATATAGCCACTTAATCTTTTAACATCGGGTCACCGTTGTCATATGTTACGTCAACCAATATAGCCACTTAATCTTTTAACATCGGGTCCCCGTTGTCATATGTTGCAGTCAACCAATATAGCCACTTAATCTTTTAACATTGGGTCCCCCGTTGTCATATGTTGCAGTCAACCAATATAGCCACTTAATCTTTTAACATGTGGTCCCCCGTTGTCATATGTTGAAGTCAATCAATATAGCCACTTAATCTTTTAACACGTGGTCCCCCGTTGTCATATGTTGAAGTCAATCAATATAGCCACTTAATCTTTTAACATGTGGTCCCCCGTTGTCATATGTTGCAGTCAATCAATATAGCCACTTAATCTTTTAACATTGGGTCCCCCGTTGTCATATGTTGCAGTCAACCAATATAGCCACTTAATCTTTTAACATGTGGTCCCCCGTTGTTATATGTTGCAGTCAACCAATATAGCCACTTAATCTTTTAACATGTGGTCCCCGTTGACATATGTTGCAGTCAACCAATATAGCCACTTAGTCTTTTAACATTGGGTCCCTCGTTGTCATATGTTGCAGTCAACCAATATAGCCACTTAATCTTTTAACATTGGGTCCCCGTTGTCATATGTTACGTCAACCAATATAGCCACTTAATCTTTTAACATCGGGTCCCCGTTGTCATATGTTACGTCAACCAATATAGGCACTTAATCTTTTAACATCGGGTCCCCGTTGTCATATGTTGCAGTCAACCAATATAGCCACTTAATCTTTTAACATCGGGTCCCCGTTGTCATATGTTGCAGTCAACCAATATAGCAACTTAATCTTTTAACATGTGGTCCCCCGTTGTCATATGTTGCAGTCAACCAATATAGCCATTTAATCTTTTAACATCGGGTCCCCGTTGTCATATGTTGCAGTCAACCAATATAGCCACTTAATCTTTTAACATCGGGTCCCCGTTGTCATATGTTGCAGTCAACCAATATAGCCACTTAATATTTTAACATTGGGTCCCCCGTTGTCATATGTTGCAGTCAACCAATATAGCCACTTAATCTTTTAACATGTGGTCCCCCGTTGTCATATGTTGAAGTCAATCAATATAGCCACTTAATCTTTTAACATGTGGTCCCCCGTTGTCATATGTTGCAGTCAATCAATATAGCCACTTAATCTTTTAACATTGGGTCCCCCGTTGTCATATGTTGCAGTCAACCAATATAGCCACTTTATCTTTTAACATTGGGTCCCCCGTTGTTATATGTTGCAGTCAACCAATATAGCCACTTAATCTTTTAACATTGGGTCCCCCGTTGTCATATGTTGCAGTCAACCAATATAGCCACTTAATCTTTTAACATGTGGTCCCCCGTTGTTATATGTTGCAGTCAACCAATATAGCCACTTAATCTTTTAACATGTGGTCCCCGTTGTCATATGTTGCAGTCAACCAATATAGCCACTTAATCTTTTAACATTGGGTCCCTCGTTGTCATATGTTGCAGTCAACCAATATAGCCACTTAATCTTTTAACATTGGGTCCCCGTTGTCATATGTTACGTCAACCAATATAGCCACTTAATCTTTTAACATCGGGTCCCCGTTGTCATATGTTACGTCAACCAATATAGCCACTTAATCTTTTAACATCGGGTCCCCGTTGTCATATGTTGCAGTCAACCAATATAGCCACTTAATCTTTTAACATGTGGTCCCCCGTTGTCATATGTTGCAGTCAACCAATATAGCCACTTAATCTTTTAACATGTGGTACCCCGTTGTCATATGTTGAAGTCAATCAATATAGCCACTTAATCTTTTAACATTGGGTCCCCCGTTGTCATATGTTGCAGTCAACCAATATAGCCACTTAATCTTTTAACTTTGGGTCCCCCGTTCTCATATGTTGCAGTCAACCAACATAGCCACTTAATCTTTTAACATTGGGTCCCCCGTTGTCATATGTTGCAGTCAACCAACATAGCCACTTAATCTTTTAACATTGGGTCCCCCGTTGGTATATGTTGCAGTCAACCAATATAGCCACTTAATCTTTTAACATTGGGTCCCCGGTTGTCATATGTTACGTCAACCAACATAGCCACTTAATCTTTTAACATGTGGTCCCCCGTTGTTATATGTTGCAGTCAACCAATATAGCCACTTAATCTTTTAACATTGGGTCACCCGTTGTCATATGTTGCAGTCAACCAATATAGCCACTTAATCTTTTAACATTGGGTCACCCGTTGTCATATGTTGCAGTCAACCAATATAGCCACTTAATCTTTTAACATTGGGTCACCCGTTGTCATATGTTGCAGTCAACCAATATAGCCACTTAATCTTTTAACATTGGGTCACCCGTTGTCATATGTTGCTGTCAACCAATATAGCCACTTAATCTTTTAACATTGGGTCACCCGTTGTCATATGTTGCAGTCAACCAATATAGCCACTTAATCTTTTAACATTGGGTCACCCGGTGTCATATGTTGCAGTCAACCAATATAGCCACTTAATCTTTTAACATTGGGTCACCCGTTGTCATATGCTGCAGTCGACCAATATAGCCACTTAATCTTTTAACATTGGGTCACCCGTTGTCATATGTTGCAGTCAACCAATATAGCCACTTAATCTTTTAACATGTGGTCCCCCGTTGTCATATGTTGCAGTCAACCAATATAGCCACTTAATCTTTTAACATGTGGTCTCCCGTTGTCATATGTTGCAGTCAACCAATATAGCCACTTTATCTTTTAACATTGGGTCTCCCGTTGTCATATGTTGCAGTCAACCAATATAGCCACTTAATCTTTTAACATTGGGTCACCCGTTGTCATATGTTGCAGTCAACCAAAATAGCCACTTAATCTTTTAACATGTGGTCCCCCGTTGTCATATGTTACGTCAACCAACATAGCCACTTAATCTTTTAACATTGGGTCACCCGTTGTCATATGTTGCAGTCAACCAATATAGCCACTTAATCTTTTAACATGTGGTCCCCCGTTGTCATATGTTGCAGTCAACCAATATAGCCACTTAATCTTTTAACATGTGGTCCCCCGTTGTCATATGTTGCAGTCAACCAATATAGCCACTTTATCTTTTAACATGTGGTCCCCCGTTGTCATATGTTGCAGTCAACCAATATAGCCACTTAATCTTTTAACATGTGGTCCCCCGTTGTCATATGTTGCAGTCAACCAATATAGCCACTTAATCTTTTAACATTGGGTCCCCGTTGTCATATGTTACGTCAACCAATATACCGACTTAATCTTTTAACATTGGGTCCCCCGTTGTCATATGTTGCAGTCAACCAATATAGCCACTTAATCTTTTAACATGTGGTCCCCCGTTGTCATATGTTGAAGTCAATCAATATAGCCACTTAATCTTTTAACATGTTGTCCCCCGTTGTCATATGTTGAAGTCAATCAATATAGCCACTTAATCTTTTAACATGTGGTCCCCCGTTGTCATATGTTGCAGTCAATCAATATAGCCACTTAATCTTTTAACATTGGGTCCCCCGTTGTCATATGTTGCAGTCAACCAATATAGCCACTTAATCTTTTAACATGTGGCCCCCGTTGTTATATGTTGCAGTCAACCAATATAGCCACTTAATCTTTTAACATGTGGTCCCCGTTGTCATATGTTGCAGTCAACCAATATAGCCACTTAGTCTTTTAACATTGGGTCCCTCGTTGTCATATGTTGCAGTCAACCAATATAGCCACTTAATCTTTTAACATTGGGTCCCCGTTGTCATATGTTACGTCAACCAATATAGCCACTTAATCTTTTAACATCGGGTCCCCGTTGTCATATGTTACGTCCACCAATATAGCCACTTAATCTTTTAACATCGGGTCCCCGTTGTCATATGTTGCAGTCAACCAATATAGCCACTTAATCTTTTAACATGTGGTCCCCCGTTGTCATATGTTGCAGTCAACCAATATAGCCATTTAATCTTTTAACATCGGGTCCCCGTTGTCATATGTTGCAGTCAACCAATATAGCCACTTAATCTTTTAACATCGGGTCCCCGTTGTCATATGTTGCAGTCAACCAATATAGCCACTTAATCTTTTAACATTGGGTCCCCCGTTGTCATATGTTGCAGTCAACCAATATAGCCACTTAATCTTTTAACATGTGGTCCCCGTTGTCATATGTTGAAGTCAATCAATATAGCCACTTAATCTTTTAACATGTGGTCCCCCGTTGTCATATGTTGAAGTCAATCAATATAGCCACTTAATCTTTTAACATGTGGTCCCCCGTTGTCATATGTTGCAGTCAATCAATATAGCCACTTAATCTTTTAACATTGGGTCCCCCGTTGTCATATGTTGCAGTCAACCAACATAGCCACTTTATCTTTTAACATTGGGTCCCCCGTTGTTATATGTTGCAGTCAACCAATATAGCCACTTAATCTTTTAACATTGGGTCCCCCGTTGTCATATGTTGCAGTCAACCAATATAGCCACTTAATCTTTTAACATGTGGTCCCCCGTTGTTATATGTTGCAGTCAACCAATATAGCCACTTAATCTTTTAACATGTGGTCCCCGTTGTCATATGTTGCAGTCAACCAATATAGCAACTTAATCTTTTAACATTGGGTCCCTCGTTGTCATATGTTGCAGTCAACCAATATAGCCACTTAATCTTTTAACATTGGGTCCCCGTTGTCATATGTTACGTCAACCAATATAGCCACTTAATCTTTTAACATCGGGTCCCGGTTGTCATATGTTGCAGTCAACCAATATAGCCACTTAATCTTTTAACATGTGGTCCCCCGTTGTCATATGTTGCAGTCAACCAATATAGCCATTTAATCTTTTAACATCGGGTCCCCGTTGTCATATGTTGCATTCAACCAATATAGCCACTTAATCTTTTAACATCGGGTCCCCGTTGTCATATGTTGCAGTCAACCAATATAGCCACTTAATCTTTTAACATTGGGTCCCCCGTTGTCATATGTTGCAGTCAACCAATATAGCCACTTAATCTTTTAACATGTGGTCCCCCGTTGTCATATGTTGAAGTCAATCAATATAGCCACTTAATCTTTTAACATGTGGTCCCCCGTTGTCATATGTTGAAGTCAATCAATATAGCCACTTAATCTTTTAACATTGGGTCCCCCGTTGTCATATGTTGCAGTCAACCAATATAGCCACTTAATCTTTTAACATGTGGTCCCCCGTTGTTATATGTTGCAGTCAACCAATATAGCCACTTAATCTTTTAACATGTGGTCCCCGTTGACATATGTTGCAGTCAACCAATATAGCCACTCAGTCTTTTAACATTGGGTCCCTCGTTGTCATATGTTGCAGTCAACCAATATAGCCACTTAATCTTTTAACATTGGGTCCCCCGTTGTCATATGTTGCAGTCAACCAACATAGGCACTTAATCTTTTAACATTGGGTCCCCCGTTGTTATATGTTGCAGTCAACCAATATAGCCACTTAATCTTTTAACATTGGGTTCCTCCGTTGTCAAATGTTGCAGTCAACCAATATAGCCACTTAATCTTTTAACATGTGGTCCCCCGTTGTTATATGTTGCAGTCAACCAATATAGCCACTTAATCTTTTAACATGTGGTCCCCGTTGTCATATGTTGCAGTCAACCAATATAGCCACTTAATCTTTTAACATGTGGTCCCCCGTTGTCATATGTTGAAGTCAATCAATATAGCCACTTAATCTTTTAACATTGGGTCCCCCGTTGTCATATGTTGCAGTCAACCAATATAGCCACTTAATCTTTTAACATTGGGTCCCCCGTTGTCATATGTTGCAGTCAACCAATATAGCCACTTAATCTTTTAACATGTGGTCCCCCGTTGTCATATGTTGAAGTCAATCAATATAGCCACTTAATCTTTTAACATTGGGTCCCCCGGTTGTCATATGTTGCAGTCAACCAATATAGCCACTTAATCTTTTAACATGTGGTCCCCCGTTGTTATATGTTGCAGTCAACCAATATAGCCACTTAATCTTTTAACATGTGGTCCCCGTTGTCATATGTTGCAGTCAACCAATATAGCCACTTAATCTTTTAACATGTGGTCCCCCGTTGTTATATGTTGCAGTCAACCAATATAGCCACTTAATCTTTTAACATGTGGTCCCCGTTGTCATATGTTACGTCAACCAATATAGCCACTTAATCTTTTAACATCGGGTCTCCGTTGTCATATGTTGCAGTCAACCAATATAGCCACTTAATCTTTTAACATGTGGTCCCCCGTTGTCATATGTTGCAGTCAACCAATATAGCCACTTAATCTTTTAACATGTGGTCCCCCGTTGTCATATGTTGAAGTCAATCAATATAGCCACTTAATCTTTTAACATGTGGTCCCCCGTTGTCATATGTTACGTCAACCAATATAGCCACTTAATCTTTTAACATCGGGTCACCGTTGTCATATGTTACGTCAACCAATATAGCCACTTAATCTTTTAACATCGGGTCCCCGTTGTCATATGTTGCAGTCAACCAATATAGCCACTTAATCTTTTAACATTGGGTCCCCCGTTGTCATATGTTGCAGTCAACCAATATAGCCACTTAATCTTTTAACATGTGGTCCCCCGTTGTCATATGTTGAAGTCAATCAATATAGCCACTTAATCTTTTAACACGTGGTCCCCCGTTGTCATATGTTGAAGTCAATCAATATAGCCACTTAATCTTTTAACATGTGGTCCCCCGTTGTCATATGTTGCAGTCAATCAATATAGCCACTTAATCTTTTAACATTGGGTCCCCCGTTGTCATATGTTGCAGTCAACCAATATAGCCACTTAATCTTTTAACATGTGGTCCCCCGTTGTTATATGTTGCAGTCAACCAATATAGCCACTTAATCTTTTAACATGTGGTCCCCGTTGACATATGTTGCAGTCAACCAATATAGCCACTTAGTCTTTTAACATTGGGTCCCTCGTTGTCATATGTTGCAGTCAACCAATATAGCCACTTAATCTTTTAACATTGGGTCCCCGATGTCATATGTTACGTCAACCAATATAGCCACTTAATCTTTTAACATCGGGTCCCCGTTGTCATATGTTACGTCAACCAATATAGGCACTTAATCTTTTAACATCGGGTCCCCGTTGTCATATGTTGCAGTCAACCAATATAGCCACTTAATCTTTTAACATCGGGTCCCCGTTGTCATATGTTGCAGTCAACCAATATAGCAACTTAATCTTTTAACATGTGGTCCCCCGTTGTCATATGTTGCAGTCAACCAATATAGCCATTTAATCTTTTAACATCGGGTCCCCGTTGTCATATGTTGCAGTCAACCAATATAGCCACTTAATCTTTTAACATCGGGTCCCCGTTGTCATATGTTGCAGTCAACCATTATAGCCACTTAATATTTTAACATTGGGTCCCCCGTTGTCATATGTTGCAGTCAACCAATAAAGCCACTTAATCTTTTAACATGTGGTCCCCCGTTGTCATATGTTGAAGTCAATCAATATAGCCACTTAATCTTTTAACATGTGGTCCCCCGTTGTCATATGTTGCAGTCAATCAATATAGCCACTTAATCTTTTAACATTGGGTCCCCCGTTGTCATATGTTGCAGTCAACCAACATAGCCACTTTATCTTTTAACATTGGGTCCCCCGTTGTTATATGTTGCAGTCAACCAATATAGCCACTTAATCTTTTAACATTGGGTCCCCCGTTGTCATATGTTGCAGTCAACCAATATAGCCACTTAATCTTTTAACATGTGGTCCCCCGTTGTTATATGTTGCAGTCAACCAATATAGCCACTTAATCTTTTAACATGTGGTCCCCGTTGTCATATGTTGCAGTCAACCAATATAGCCACTTAATCTTTTAACATTGGGTCCCTCGTTGTCATATGTTGCAGTCAACCAATATAGCCACTTAATCTTTTAACATTGGGTCCCCGTTGTCATATGTTACGTCAACCAATATAGCCACTTAATCTTTTAACATCGGGTCCCCGTTGTCATATGTTACGTCAACCAATATAGCCACTTAATCTTTTAACATCGGGTCCCCGTTGTCATATGTTGCAGTCAACCAATATAGCCACTTAATCTTTTAACATGTGGTCCCCCGTTGTCATATGTTGCAGTCAACCAATATAGCCACTTAATCTTTTAACATGTGGTACCCCGTTGTCATATGTTGAAGTCAATCAATATAGCCACTTAATCTTTTAACATTGGGTCCCCCGTTGTCATATGTTGCAGTCAACCAATATAGCCACTTAATCTTTTAACTTTGGGTCCCCCGTTCTCATATGTTGCAGTCAACCAACATAGCCACTTAATCTTTTAACATTGGGTCCCCCGTTGTCATATGTTGCAGTCAACCAACATAGCCACTTAATCTTTTAACATTGGGTCCCCCGTTGGTATATGTTGCAGTCAACCAATATAGCCACTTAATCTTTTAACATTGGGTCCCCGGTTGTCATATGTTACGTCAACCAACATAGCCACTTAATCTTTTAACATGTGGTCCCCCGTTGTTATATGTTGCAGTCAACCAATATAGCCACTTAATCTTTTAACATTGGGTCACCCGTTGTCATATGTTGCAGTCAACCAATATAGCCACTTAATCTTTTAACATGTGGTCCCCCGTTGTCATATGTTGCAGTCAACCAATATAGCCACTTAATCTTTTAACATTGGGTCACCCGTTGTCATATGTTGCAGTCAACCAATATAGCCACTTAATCTTTTAACATTGGGTCACCCGTTGTCATATGTTGCTGTCAACCAATATAGCCACTTAATCTTTTAACATTGGGTCACCCGTTGTCATATGTTGCAGTCAACCAATATAGCCACTTAATCTTTTAACATTGGGTCACCCGGTGTCATATGTTGCAGTCAACCAATATAGCCACTTAATCTTTTAACATTGGGTCACCCGTTGTCATATGCTGCAGTCGACCAATATAGCCACTTAATCTTTTAACATTGGGTCACCCGTTGTCATATGTTGCAGTCAACCAATATAGCCACTTAATCTTTTAACATGTGGTCCCCCGTTGTCATATGTTGCAGTCAACCAATATAGCCACTTAATCTTTTAACATGTGGTCCCCCGTTGTCATATGTTGCAGTCAACCAATATAGCCACTTTATCTTTTAACATTGGGTCTCCCGTTGTCATATGTTGCAGTCAACCAATATAGCCACTTAATCTTTTAACATTGGGTCACCCGTTGTCATATGTTGCAGTCAACCAATATAGCCACTTAATCTTTTAACATGTGGTCCCCCGTTGTCATATGTTACGTCAACCAACATAGCCACTTAATCTTTTAACATTGGGTCACCCGTTGTCATATGTTGCAGTCAACCAATATAGCCACTTAATCTTTTAACATGTGGTCCCCCGTTGTCATATGTTGCAGTCAACCAATATAGCCACTTAATCTTTTAACATGTGGTCCCCCGTTGTCATATGTTGCAGTCAACCAATATAGCCACTTTATCTTTTAACATGTGGTCCCCCGTTGTCATATGTTGCAGTCAACCAATATAGCCACTTAATCTTTTAACATGTGGTCCCCCGTTGTCATATGTTGCAGTCAACCAATATAGCCACTTAATCTTTTAACATTGGGTCCCCGTTGTCATATGTTACGTCAACCAATATACCGACTTAATCTTTTAACATTGGGTCACCCGTTGTCATATGTTGCAGTCAACCAATATAGCCACTTAATCTTTTAACATGTGGTCCCCCGTTGTTATATGTTGCAGTCAACCAATGTAGCCACTTAATCTTTTAACATTGGGTCCCCGTTGTCATATGTTACGTCAACCAATATAGCCACTTAATCTTTTAACATGTGGTCCCCCGTTGTTATATGTTGCACTCAACCTATATAGCCACTTAATCTTTTAACATTGGGTCCCCCGTTGTCATATGTTGCAGTCAACCAATATACCCACTTAATCTTTTAACATGTGGTTCCCCGTTATCATATGTTGCAGTCAACCAATATACCCACTTAATCTTTTAACATGTGGTTCCCCGTTGTCATATGTTGCACTCAACCAATATACCCACTTAATCTTTTAACATTGGTTCCCCGTTGTCATATGTTGCACTCAACCAATATACCCACTTAATCTTTTAACATTGGGTCCCCCGTTGTCATATGTTACGTCAACCAATATAGCCACTTAATCTTTTAACATTGGGTCCCTCGTTGTCATATGTTACGTCAACCAATATAGCCACTTAATCTTTTAACATTGGGTCACCCGTTGTCATATGTTGCAGTCAACCAATATAGCCACTTAATTTTTTTAACATTGGGTCCCCCGTTGTCATATGTTGCAGTCAACCAATATAGCCACTTAATCTTTTAACATCGGGTCCCCCGTTGTCATATGTTGCAGTCAACCAACATAGCCACTTAATCTTTTAACATTGGGTCCCCCGTTGTCATATGTTGCAGTCAACCAACATAGCCATTTAATCTTTTAACATTGGGTCCCCCGTTGGTATATTTTGCAGTCAACCAATATAGCCACTTAATCTTTTAACATTGGGTCCCCGTTGTCATATGTTACGTCAACCAATATAGCCACTTAATCTTTTAACATGTGGTCCCCCGTTGTCATATGTTACGTCAACCAATATAGCCACTTAATCTTTTAACATGTGGTCCCGGTTGTCATATGTTACGTCAACCAACATATCCACTTAATCTTTTAACATTGGGTCACCCGTTGTCATATGTTGCAGTCAACCAATATAGCCACTTTATCTTTTAACATTGGGTCCCCCGTTGTTATATGTTGCAGTCAACCAATATAGCCACTTAATCTTTTAACATTGGGTCCCCCGTTGTCATATGTTGCAGTCAACCAATATAGCCATTTAATCTTTTAACATCGGGTCCCCGTTGTCATATGTTGCAGTCAACCAATATAGCCACTTAATCTTTTAACATCGGGTCCCCGTTGTCATATGTTGCAGTCAACCAATATAGCCACTTAATATTTTAACATTGGGTCCCCCGTTGTCATATGTTGCAGTCAACCAATATAGCCACTTAATCTTTTAACATGTGGTCCCCCGTTGTCATATGTTGAAGTCAATCAATATAGCCACTTAATCTTTTAACATGTGGTCCCCCGTTGTCATATGTTGCAGTCAATCAATATAGCCACTTAATCTTTTAACATTGGGTCCCCCGTTGTCATATGTTGCAGTCAACCAACATAGCCACTTTATCTTTTAACATTGGGTCCCCCGTTGTTATATGTTGCAGTCAACCAATATAGCCACTTAATCTTTTAACATTGGGTCCCCCGTTGTCATATGTTGCAGTCAACCAATATAGCCACTTAATCTTTTAACATGTGGTCCCCCGTTGTGATATGTTGCAGTCAACCAATATAGCCACTTAATCTTTTAACATGTGGTCCCCGTTGTCATATGTTGCAGTCAACCAATATAGCCACTTAATCTTTTAACATTGGGTCCCTCGTTGTCATATGTTGCAGTCAACCAATATAGCCACTTAATCTTTTAACATTGGGTCCCCGTTGTCATATGTTACGTCAACCAATATAGCCACTTAATCTTTTAACATCGGGTCCCCGTTGTCATATGTTACGTCAACCAATATAGCCACTTAATCTTTTAACATCGGGTCCCCGTTGTCATATGTTGCAGTCAACCAATATAGCCACTTAATCTTTTAACATGTGGTCCCCCGTTGTCATATGTTGCAGTCAACCAATATAGCCACTTAATCTTTTAACATGTGGTCCCCCGTTGTCATATGTTGAAGTCAATCAATATAGCCACTTAATCTTTTAACATTGGGTCCCCCGTTGTCATATGTTGCAGTCAACCAATATAGCCACTTAATCTTTTAACTTTGGGTCCCCCGTTCTCATATGTTGCAGTCAACCAACATAGCCACTTAATCTTTTAACATTGGGTCCCCCGTTGTCATATGTTGCAGTCAACCGATATAGCCACTTAATCTTTTAACATTGGGTCCCCCGTTGGTATATGTTGCAGTCAACCAATATAGCCACTTAATCTTTTAACATTGGGTCCCCGGTTGTCATATGTTACGTCAACAAACATAGCCACTTAATCTTTTAACATGTGGTCCCCCGTTGTTATATGTTGCAGTCAACCAATATAGCCACTTAATCTTTTAACATTGGGTCACCCGTTGTCATATGTTGCAGTCAACCAATATAGCCACTTAATCTTTTAACATTGGGTCACCCGTTGTCATATGTTGCAGTCAACCAATATAGCCACTTAATCTTTTAACATTGGGTCACCCGTTGTCATATGTTGCAGTCAACCAATATAGCCACTTAATCTTTTAACATTGGGTCACCCGTTGTCATATGTTGCTGTCAACCAATATAGCCACTTAATCTTTTAACATTGGGTCACCCGTTGTCATATGTTGCAGTCAACCAATATAGCCACTTAATCTTTTAACATTGGGTCACCCGGTGTCATATGTTGCAGTCAACCAATATAGCCACTTAATCTTTTAACATTGGGTCACCCGTTGTCATATGCTGCAGTCAACCAATATAGCCACTTAATCTTTTAACATTGGGTCACCCGTTGTCATATGTTGCAGTCAACCAATATAGCCACTTAATCTTTTAACATGTGGTCCCCCGTTGTCATATGTTGCAGTCAACCAATATAGCCACTTAATCTTTTAACATGTGGTCCCCCGTTGTCATATGTTGCAGTCAACCAATATAGCCACTTTATCTTTTAACATTGGGTCTCCCGTTGTCATATGTTGCAGTCAACCAATATAGCCACTTAATCTTTTAACATTGGGTCACCCGTTGTCATATGTTGCAGTCAACCAAAATAGCCACTTAATCTTTTAACATGTGGTCCCCCGTTGTCATATGTTACGTCAACCAACATAGCCACTTAATCTTTTAACATTGGGTCACCCGTTGTCATATGTTGCAGTCAACCAATATAGCCACTTAATCTTTTAACATGTGGTCCCCCGTTGTCATATGTTGCAGTCAACCAATATAGCCACTTAATCTTTTAACATGTGGTCCCCCGTTGTCATATGTTGCAGTCAACCAATATAGCCACTTTATCTTTTAACATGTGGTCCCCCGTTGTCATATGTTGCAGTCAACCAATATAGCCACTTAATCTTTTAACATGTGGTCCCCCGTTGTCATATGTTGCAGTCAACCAATATAGCCACTTAATCTTTTAACATTGGGTCCCCGTTGTCATATGTTACGTCAACCAATATACCGACTTAATCTTTTAACATTGGGTCACCCGTTGTCATATGTTGCAGTCAACCAATATAGCCACTTAATCTTTTAACATGTGGTCCCCCGTTGTTATATGTTGCAGTCAACCAATGTAGCCACTTAATCTTTTAACATTGGGTCCCCGTTGTCATATGTTACGTCAACCAATATAGCCACTTAATCTTTTAACATGTGGTCCCCCGTTGTCATATGTTGCACTCAACCTATATAGCCACTTAATCTTTTAACATTGGGTCCCCCGTTGTCATATGTTGCAGTCAACCAATATACCCACTTAATCTTTTAACATGTGGTTCCCCGTTATCATATGTTGCAGTCAACCAATATACCCACTTAATCTTTTAACATGTGGTTCCCCGTTGTCATATGTTGCACTCAACCAATATACCCACTTAATCTTTTAACATTGGTTCCCCGTTGTCATATGTTGCACTCAACCAATATACCCACTTAATCTTTTAACATTGGGTCCCCCGTTGTCATATGTTACGTCAACCAATATAGCCACTTAATCTTTTAACATTGGGTCCCTCGTTGTCATATGTTACGTCAACCAATATAGCCACTTAATCTTTTAACATTGGGTCACCCGTTGTCATATGTTGCAGTCAACCAATATAGCCACTTAATTTTTTTAACATTGGGTCCCCCGTTGTCATATGTTGCAGTCAACCAATATAGCCACTTAATCTTTTAACATCGGGTCCCCCGTTGTCATATGTTGCAGTCAACCAACATAGCCACTTAATCTTTTAACATTGGGTCCCCCGTTGTCATATGTTGCAGTCAACCAACATAGCCACTTAATCTTTTAACATTGGGTCCCCCGTTGGTATATTTTGCAGTCAACCAATATAGCCACTTAATCTTTTAACATTGGGTCCCCGTTGTCATATGTTACGTCAACCAATATAGCCACTTAATCTTTTAACATGTGGTCCCCCGTTGTCATATGTTACGTCAACCAATATAGCCACTTAATCTTTTAACATGTGGTCCCGGTTGTCATATGTTACGTCAACCAACATAGCCACTTAATCTTTTAACATTGGGTCACCCGTTGTCATATGTTGCAGTCAACCAATAGAGCCACTTAATCTTTTAACATTGGGTCCCCCGTTGTCATATGTTGCAGTCAACCAATATAGCCACTTAATCTTTTAACTTTGGGTCCCCCGTTGTCATATGTTGCAGTCAACCAACATAGCCACTTAATCTTTTAACATTGGGTCCCCCGTTGTCATATGTTGCAGTCAACCAACATAGCCACTTAATCTTTTAACATTGGGTCCCCCGTTGGTATATGTTGCAGTCAACCAATATAGCCACTTAATCTTTTAACATTGGGTCCCCGGTTGTCATATGTTACGTCAACCAACATAGCCACTTAATCTTTTAACATGTGGTCCCCCGTTGTTATATGTTGCAGTCAACCAATATAGCCACTTAATCTTTTAACATTGGGTCACCCGTTGTCATATGTTGCAGTCAACCAATATAGCCACTTAATCTTTTAACATTGGGTCACCCGTTGTCATATGTTGCAGTCAACCAATATAGCCACTTAATCTTTTAACATTGGGTCACCCGTTGTCATATGTTGCTGTCAACCAATATAGCCACTTAATCTTTTAACATTGGGTCACCCGTTGTCATATGTTGCAGTCAACCAATATAGCCACTTAATCTTTTAACATTGGGTCACCCGTTGTCATATGTTGCAGTCAACCAATATAGCCACTTAATCTTTTAACATTGGGTCACCCGTTGTCATATGTTGCAGTCAACCAATATAGCCACTTAATCTTTTAACATTGGGTCACCCGTTGTCATATGCTGCAGTCAACCAATATAGCCACTTAATCTTTTAACATTGGGTCACCCGTTGTCATATGTTGCAGTCAACCAATATAGCCACTTAATCTTTTAACATGTGGTCCCCCGTTGTCATATGTTGCAGTCAACCAATATAGCCACTTAATCTTTTAACATGTGGTCCCCCGTTGTCATATGTTACGTCAACCAACATAGCCACTTAATCTTTTAACATTGGGTCACCCGTTGTCATATGTTGCAGTCAACGAATATAGCCACTTAATCTTTTAACATGTGGTCCCCCGTTGTCATATGTTGCAGTCAACCAATATAGCCACTTAATCTTTTAACATGTGGTCCCCGGTTGTCATATGTTGCAGTCAACCAATATAGCCACTTTATCTTTTAACATGTGGTCCCCCGTTGTCATATGTTGCAGTCAACCAATATAGCCACTTAATCTTTTAACATGTGGTCCCCCGTTGTCATATGTTGCAGTCAACCAATATAGCCACTTAATCTTTTAACATGTGGTCCCCCGTTGTCATATGTTGCAGTCAACCAATATAGCCACTTTATCTTTTAACATGTGGTCCCCCGTTGTCATATGTTGCAGTCAACCAATATAGCCACTTAATCTTTTAACATGTGGTCCCCCGTTGTCATATGTTGCAGTCAACCAATATAGCCACTTTATCTTTTAACATGTGGTCCCCCGTTGTCATATGTTGCAGTCAACCAATATAGCCACTTAATCTTTTAACATGTGGTCCCCCGTTGTTATATGTTGCAGTCAACCAATATAGCCACTTAATCTTTTAACTAAAGAAGTAAATAAACAATCGTTGGTCAAGTGTTACAGGCAGTGTTTCACATCTGGTTTTGTTCACAGGCGCGTTAACCATAGGGTTTTTAGTTACAGCTAGCTATCGAACAGTACAGCTCTTTATGCAAGACTTAATGACAGCACGCCGGAGTTCTCGCCGTAAAATCCTCAATGCGTTCCGCCCATCTCAGAAATTACTGAAACCAATTGTAGAATTTAAAAAAAGAACCACAAACATAAAACATATATATAAATATAAATTATAAATGTAATTATATCTAAAAAATTGCAAACAAATAAACTAACAGCTAACAATTAATTACATATTCATAATGTGTCAAAACCTTGGACGTCAAAATTCAATAAAAAAAAAGCACGCTGGGTAACTCATCGTATTTATTTTACCATATCTGTGACCGTGTTCACACAGGAGTTAGGAAGAATCGATTCAAATTAAATCGATCTATATATAAACCGTTTTGCGTTCAGATTACACAAGGCGAAATCGATTAGAACGTATTTCTTCTTGGAGTTCTTTCCAACTCCTCCTTGTACCCGTTCATCACCTCATAATTCAATTAAAAGTACTGGGCCACGCATCCCCTCTTCCTGCTTGCTCTGTCATTTTTTTATTGGTTTTGCAATAAAATACCCGGGAAAAATACACGTGAATATTTGGCACCATACATGCGTACTTATCATTTATGTAATTTAAATCGATTGCAATCGATTTCAACGTGTTTACACCAAAAAATAAATCGGTTTATTTTGAATCGATGTATTATAAACCACCTCCCTAACTGGACTATTTTTTAATCGATTGCAATCGATTTAAAGTGTTTACATAAGAGAAAGATCGATGCTTTTTGAATCGATCTCCAAAAAGATCGATCTTTTTCCTCTAGTGTAAACACGGCCTATTTTACAAAATGATATTTTTAAAAAATCTACGAGTTTTTTCCATTTATTTTTAAAACTAACCAGTAAAATTCACCAAACTAAATAACTAACCAACAGTGGTCGGAAATGTTTACGAACTTGAGTGGTCTCCATTTGTAAATATTTTCAGTCGTGATGAATGAAACAATACAAAATAGAGTTTTGCTTCATTTCATTTGATTGCTGTGTTTGTTTCTAATGAAGTTTCGTGACTGACGATTAGCTCATCCTTACTGATAACGTCACGTGAGTGGCGGTTAGCTCATCCTTACTGATAACGTCACGTGACTGACGGTTAGCTCATCCTTACTGATAACGTCACATGAGTGGCGGTTAGCTCATCCTTACTGATGGCAACAATTAAGTTGTAAACATCTACTTAGCAAGTTTAGGTTAAAAAAATGATGTAAATGACTTAGTGGGCGAAAATATTATTGGTTGAGCAACTGAATGATATTCGGTTTCCTTGCAGTGATAATTGAATATAACATATAAATCCACATTTAAGCCAATGTTTTTCCGATATTTGGTCCATATTCATAACAATTACCTCATAGGTCACTTCCTGCATGCTGGGGGTAATACCTGATGATGTCCAACATGACGGGACAAGTGTGTTCTTAAAATATGTGAATCCCAATTACAGTTCATAAAAGTCTGTGTATACAATATTTCAAATGTTGTTTAGCGTATTTGACTTAATTTTGTATTTCAGCTACACCATATCAAACAAAAGTACCGAGGAACAACCTCCGGTTTTACCACAAGTGGACATCGAGTTCACAGTTCATAGTTACTAATAAAGTATCGAAAGTGCATGCCTAGCTGCACATAGTTGTTGTCGAGACAGAAGTGTTATTACAGTGTTTTCCTGCTGAAGTTATGAATGGAGCAGGTCAAATTGAACCTATTTAAATTTGTTTACAAAACAGACATTTATTGGGCACAAATGAAATGAACTCATGTGGAAAGGGGTGGAACAGGGGGGGGGGGGCTGGCTTCGAAGGCGGGAGATGAAAGTCAGCATTTTTAGACATGGGTATTTTAATACTTATAGTGCCTGTATATAAGTCATATCATGACAAGGACAGTAATTTATAGTTTATTTCGTATGTTTTGTGACTCTAAATATTATCCGTGCTAGCATACATTAGCTAGTCAGCAATATGTCTCTCGTACCGTGGCGAGAGTATGTAATATTACATGCCTTCTTACGTCTGATTTGTTTTACATCACATACTTGCTTGAACGTGTATGGTGCTAGCACTCCCGAGCCCAGTGAGAAATTTGTCAGCCATACCATGGCGAGAACAAGCTTGTATGCCTTCTTATTAATGATTTGTATAACACCATACTGAATTGAATTGATAAACACAATAAAATAGAAGTAAATGCAAACAATATTGTGAAAAATAAATCAAATAACTGTTTGAAATCTATCAAAATATAAGATGTATTTTTTTCAAAGTTCATTGAGTTGTTCAATAACGAATGAGTTCATTCCCTTGTATGCAACCAAATAAAACTATGTTTCGAAAATATATTATCAGAAGGACTCGTATTTAGTCTGTTATACTAATTAATATTACATACTAAATAAATGACTAATTACATATGTAACCAAGATGATAGAAAAAAATACAACCTAAAACCGCAGTTTTTCATTAATCATTAATTTGTACGAAAACCTTATGATATAGTTAGCTTACTCAATCACATCAGGAGTTAATGATCACATTAAGAGAAAAAATACTCTGAAGACGTATAACTGGCTATCGTGATTACATTAGTTAAGGAGACACATACTCTGTTGACGTCATTGGCTAACTTGATCACATTAGTTTAGGAGTCACATACTCTGTTGACGTCGTTGACTTACTTGATCACATTAGTTTAGGAGTCACATACTTTGATGACGTCATTAGCTAACTTGATCACATTAGTTTAGGAGTCACATACTTTAATTATTCAGGCTTGAAATAAATAAGTCAATAGGTTTATCTGTATTGCCACTCATAATATATATATATTATATACACTATTCACAAATAATAATAATAAATATTAAGCAATTATCAATAATACATCATAAATAAAGCTGTATTGCCACTCATGATATGTATATCATATAATAAATAATATATCACAAATATACAACAGGAAAATCATACATTCTTCCGTAAATGTCCGAATTCTGGTACAGATGACCCAGTACAGATGAGCTCACGCGCACACATCTGTGCTTGCTGCGTCATCCAATCAAAACGCCATAACAACGTTCTTGTTTCCGGCGTTCTGATTGGATGTCAGAGATAATGGAGTCTAAAACAACGTCTATAAGATATAGCGATGTGAGTTGTTGGTTTACGGAAGAAATAGGTACTTTCATGTGCTTTTGGGAAAGCCCTCTTAAAATGAATAGACAAGCCATGGTAGATATTAACATTGAGAGATACAGCTTAGTTAAATAAGAGTCTGCATGCAGAGTAGGTGCTGTAAGTAACGTACATATACACCCCTGAAGGTTCATCCATTGACAGTAAGTCATCTCTGTATAGCTTCACCGTCGTTTCTGGAAACGATATAATTACTACTTTTATAATAAACAATTGGATCGCACCATACTGGGAGGGACGACTCACATAACTGGCCAGGGTGTACGCCAGGATAAGGTAAGCCCTCTCGTTGGAAGAGGGGGGTCAGCTAGGTTGCACGAAAAACCTGACCGCAGACCATAGCTGGTAACAGGACTTGGGAGTGCCACATGCTTTGCACGACAAAGATTTCGAGAATAACGCTCATTTACGTCGCTACAAAAAGGTAAACTACTCCATAATTTTGAGTGGTAATTCAACTTTTATTTCAGATGTACTACCCGTTTCATGTTGATTTATTAATTGTTAACATGTTCTCGTCCTGAATATTGCTGACATATTGCTCGCTGGACGTTATGCAAACATTCAATTGATCAATCAATCATTGGTAGCTATACCACCCAAAATCCCTATCTTGCCCGTTGGTAGACCTCCAATCGTACGCCTGCCCGTTTTACAACTACTTCATGTTCTCTGAACTATAGTGTACTAGCTTAAACGTTTTTTAAATTACGAAATTGATACCTGCAGTTGCGAATCCGGGTTTTTTTTCATAAAAAGGCCAAAGGGCGCTAGCCTCATAACGGGATCCAACTATAAAATTTCTGGATTGAAAGGTCCGATAGACGCATTGTATATATGCTGCTTCGTAAGGGGACTCAAGTGACATTAAAGCGATTAAAAAAGGACCGAGTTTAAAGAATAATTCTGAACAGCGGTTATGTCTCAATACGGCGGTTATACAGCAGGATAAACATGATGAATCTGTTCTTGGTTACTAATATTAGATAATTCTGGAAAAAGTACTAATGACCGATGTGTATGTCGACTGATTGAATCAGCTCTATGCCGTTTTTTCAAATACACCGCGAGTCAGTGTACATGCAGTGTAACCTATGTAATACTGCCGGGCACAGAACAAACAGGTTTGACTTTTTAATTTTTATTCATTTTGATACGTAAAATGTAGGTAAGTTGCTACTTTGGGATTTCACACACGGAACACACCTTCACACTTATACACGGAACACACCTACACATTTATACACGGAACACACCTACACATTTCAACATGTAGAACACCTACACATTTATACACGGAGCACATCTACCCTTTTTATACACGGAGCAAATCTACACATTTTTGCTCACAGAGCACACCTACACATTTACACACGGAGCACACCTACACATTTATACACGGAGCACACCAACTTTTTTATAAACGGAACACATTTACAAATTTATATACAGAGTGGTATAGATAGATTACCAACCTGTTATCACCTGAATGCGCAGTGTGAGTTCGTGCACGACTACGGCAAGGTATCATCGACTGCAATTTGAATGCACAACGATTGTCAGCCTTGCTGCAGAACGTCGGATTTCTGATCGAAAAATCCGAGATTTCCTTCTCCAACAAGGCTAGTCACCATCATATAGCCTAAAAGTTGATGAAAGGGTGGAAAAACAAGCAAAAAATGGAACACATCAACATTACGGTTCCCTCTATAAGTCTGTATAACAAATTACGTCAAACAATTTTATTTTTCTGTGATATATAACAAGATTACAGTTGTTTCGTGACATACACGGGGGTGGGGGATGTGTTGGTAGACACGCTGTTTTTCAACATCAGTTAATATTTTCTGCATCTCATCAAGATTGTAAGTTTTATAATCTCCTTTATAATATACCAATACCCTCAGTCGACGTTGAAAATGCTTATCCATTTGAACAACTTGTCAGCTACGCCATGGCGAGACGACACCATACGCCTCGTAATATCGTTTTGAGCTACAGAAATTTTGTTTTGTTGTATGCTATACTTTCACGCGACATTGCATTCTGCAAGTGCTAGCACGATATTGTCGAATTGACTGTCACAACTTTGGGACTCCATTCTTATGTATGCTTTGTACTATATCAACTCGATCCGTTTAAACGTTATTAAGCGCTATAACACTTTATACTTGGGGAAAATTTGTATTTTAAATCGGTTTAATTTTTCAAGTTACAAATAGGACGGATTTAGATTTTACAAGACAATATTTGTTTGACACCACTTGTCTCAATTATACAACTATGTACAATGGCGAGAACCAACATGGCGGTTTTTATTTGATATCAATGTTTTAGCATATGTAAGTGATGCTGATTAGTTTAAGATGTCGCTCAAATATGCCACATTTTCCCCGAGGATATGGCGACTAGTCATCCCGTGCTTATAGCAGAAATAACAAAACACAAGTTTACATTTATGTATCGATTACCTTGGGAGCCAAGTGGTCTAGTTACGGATTGCGAACCCTGATACCCGAGTTACTGACCGTTGCCCTTGGTAGCCAATTATTTTAGTTACGGACCAGGGTCTGGTAGCACCTGGTTTATTTATGGACCAAGTTGTATAGTTATGAACCTGGTCTTTGGTATTCTAGTGGTCTATTTATTAACCGGGCCCTTGATATCCAAGTGGTCTAGTTATGAACCGGGCCCTAGGTATCCTAGTGGTCTAGTAATGGAACGGGGTCCTTTACATCCAAGTGGCATAGTTATGAACCAGGTACCTTTGGTACACTAGGATACCACTAGAATATCCAAATTGTCTAGTAATGGACCGGGCCTTTGGTATTCAAGTGGTATAAGTATGGACCAGGACTCTAGATATTCAGTTGTCTAGTTATGGACCGGGTCCTTGGTCTCAAAGTGGTCTAGTTATGGATCAGATACTTTGTTATCCAAATGGTCCTGTAATAGACCGGGCCCTTCGTATACAAGTGGTATAGTTATGGACCGGGACTAATAGGTATTCAAGTGGTCTAGTTATGGACCGGGTCCTTGGTATCCAAGTGGTCTATTTATAGACCGGGGTCCTGGATATCCAAGTGGTCTAGTTATAGACTGTGTTTGTCTTGTAATGGTGACCAGGGTCATTGGTATCCAAGTGGTCTTGTTATGGACCGGGTCCTTGGTATCCAAGTGGTCTATTTATAGACCGGGGTCCTAGATATCCAAGTGGTCTAGTTATGGACTGGGTCCTTGCAATTCAAGTGGTCTAGTTATGGACAGGGGTCCTTTGTATCATAGTGGTCTTGTTATGGACCGGGTCCTTGGTATCCAAGTGGTCTATTTATAGACCGGGGTCCTAGATATCCAAGTGGTCTAGTTATGGACTGGGTCCTTGCAATTCAAGTGGTCTAGTTATGGACAGGGGTCCTTTGTATCATAGTGGTCTAGTAATGGAACGAGGTCTTTTATATCCAAAAGGTCTTGTTATGGACTGGGGCCTTGGTATCCAAGGGGTCTATTTATGGACCGGGCCCTTGGTATTCAGGAGGTCTAGTTATGGGCATGGGCCCTTGGTATCCAAGTGATCTATTAATGGAAGTGGACCACTGAATTCCAGTGGTCTATTTATTGACCGGAGCCATTGGATTCCAAGTGGTTTAGTTACTGGCTGCGGCCATTGATATCCAAGGGGCATAGCGACGGACCTGACTGGGTCCTTAGTAGCCCAGTGTTCTAGTTGGTAATACTAAGATGTGTTAATACTGATGTTACGAATTTGAATCTAACTTCAGACTCCAACCTTACTTGATCAACAAAATCTCGATCATCAAAGAAACAAACTAAGTTGCCATTATTTAATGTCTGCATTTTGACGTTTCAATTTAAGCCAGATATCTTGTTTTAGTACTCACTCGGCAAGCCTGTCTGAAATTCTGCATTAACAAACAGTACTTACCGACATACAGTGTTTTAGTGATTAGTTTATTTCCATATTTTAACAAATTTACATTCATAACTTAATGCATCTTTACAGATATCATAAATACGTTTTGGTGTGCAAGTTATTACAGTGTGTTCGAATTTTATTTGTAAAAATCAATATGTTGTATATTTGTGTTTTGTCGACTTGTGTACCGTTAGGTCTGAGTAATATTTTTTTCGTCTTCATATTGTAAAAATATTTACCTATTATGTATGTTTTATGTTGTTCGGATTTCAATTAATTGATGTATCTATCAGGGAAGACAATTCTAAGTTGTAAAACAAAACTTGTGTCTGATAAATTTGTTGCTTTTTTAGAACAATAAAGTATGTTAAAATTAACTCAGCGGTGAGTTATGAAAGTCGAGTATTGATTCAATGAAGTCGAGAATGAAGTCGGAAGCGTCAGGTATAGGGTTCGCTTTTTTAAACACCCACAGCGTGTGCTCACCATGATATAGATGAATAAAGACGGCGTAAACCAAGCTTAATCAAAATCAGTCTTATTTAAAAACTTTTATTTCCGTTCTGTTATAAATCTAACATGTCAATTTACAATTGGTCAGCAATACTTATAGCATACTAAGAGGGAAACACTTCCATATGGTTAAAGCTTGGCATTGACATACAAGGAAACCGGACAACAGTAATAAACCATTATATTGCAATAATAAGTCGTGAAGTAACACATATTAAATGTTCAGTTTTTATACAGGACAGAAATGACCGTCCTTTTTGTCCGCTTTCTGTTCATTTGTGAACATTTTGTCCTCAAGACTGGAACATGAACAGAAACAACAGAGAATAATAAGTAATAAGTAGTGTCTCTGGTCGGTTTAGTTCAATTTCAATAAAATATCGTTATGATGAAACATTTGACAGTTCAAGTTCAGTCTCTTGATTAGATAAATGATGTTTTCTAACTGATCAACAAACAAAACAAGGTTAACTAATACTGCACTTCTTTTTTTCTCTCTTTGCAGTGTCTTTTGTTGGTTCCTTTGATGGATTTGCTAAAAATGATCTTTGTGTAGACAGTTCAAGCTGCTCGTCTGGTTGTTTACCAAAGTGTTTTCTTTGGTTCACTGCTTCCACAGTCCCCGAATATGTATATTTACCTATTTGGTTAGAAAAGTGATGTTTTTTAACACCGAATTTATCAACAATACTTTTCAAACACTCTGTTCCTCTTCCAACGTTTACTAAGGCGTCCTGTAGTATTCCGAATGTTGATTTTACAGACATATCATTTCTCCATAAATATAATATTTGTCTAGTCTGTGCTAGTTTATCTCGTGTATAATTGCACTGTATAACTTCTAATTCTGGTACACTTCGACCAAGCTCTATACCGAGTTGAAATGATACGAGTCCTATTTCTGGTGCCAAGGCATCAAGTATTTCATCAGTTGGCACTGAATCCAAATGCGCTTCTGGAATTTCTAAAAAAGAATTTGCCTTTAAAACATGCATGTAATAACACTACCAATACGTTTTGTATAAAGTAAAATGCTGCTCAAAAAGAGGCAGATTGATATCAGTGAGGGAACTATATAGTCAGAATAAATATAGATGTGAATATAACTGTAAAATGTAGTCTCCATTAAAAACAATTACATAGCCAAATAAATGGTGTATGTTTTGCCCATTAAAAGCACTAAACTAATATGAAAAACCGGGAAAGTTTGCTGATTGTCTTAGTCTTGGGTACTCTTTCTTGCTTACCCATGTAAAATAATAATTTACACAAAAAATCTGAAATGAATGTATCCACTCAACACAATGATTAAATAAAACATTTTCCTACACTGAAAACAATAGCAAAAGATACACGGGAAAACAAATCACGCTGTTAATATATGATATAATTCCTCAAGACATCATGTGATAACAAACTAGAGGCTCCCAGGAGCTTGTATCGCTCACCTGAACCTGACAATTCTTCCTTTTTATTTTGCTTTTCTTTAAAATAAGGAAATGGCCAACACTTCTGTAAAAACATTAATTTTACGTTTTAAGGGGAATAAGTCCTATAAAGAGTTGTCCAACACACATATTTTTTCAACATTTTTGCAGATCTTGAAGAGCTGAATAATTTTGAATGGAAAAGACTTTCTATAGCTGTTACAGTTTTCAAGATATTGAGGAAAAATGACAAAAATCGACAATTTAGGGGAAATAACTCCTCTTAAGCATCGTCACACATCTTCACCTCATTTTAGAATCTTCTAGAGTTTTTGATGCTGAGGATAGAGGCACAATTAAGATTTCCTGTTTGAACTATAAGCCGATGACTAACTTGACACCCCCACCCCTGTTCTATTTCAAACCATTAGCCATGTTGGTGGTCAGGTGTCATGATTTGCGAAATTTTGATAGAGGACATACTAAAGATGATGCTTGCAAATTTTCAAAGCAGTCCTTTTATTGTTTTAAGAGTAGATGTGTTAAATCGATTTAAATTGATTACAAAAAAAGTTCAAGGGAAAAACTTCTAAACGGTTCATCAGACAATCTTGACCATGCAGGCATTTTTGCAGCTTTAATAGAACTGAACAATTAAGCAATGCTAACTTTTTCTCTAGATCTAATAATGTTCGGTTTTCTTGTATCTGTTATACGTTTTGAACTGTAAGTACGTGGCCACGATTTGTGCAAACTTGGTAGAGGACATTGTACTAATGATATGTGCAAAGTTGCAAAGCAATTCCTTCATTGGTTTTGGAGAAGAAGATTTTTAAGTTAATGACGACGACGGAGACAACGGACGCCAAGTAATGACAATAGCTCACACTACCCTTCAGGTCTTGTGAGCTAAGCATCATATACAAATAATTTTGAACTTTGTTGTCAGTATAATAAAATAATATATAATTCAATTTAATGTGTAACATACCTGAAGGTTTTCTTTTCATCCGTCTAACCTACAATGTATGTGTTTAGTTATGAACATTTGTTACATTCCGATTTGTGTTCTAAGTCATAATTATGTTTGTTAATTAAGTATCAGTGTACAAGCTTGACATCATGGCTTAGGTAAACTAAAGGAATAAGAGGCCTAAGCGGCCGAGTAGTTAAGGAAGTAAGTCATCTTTTATTGCCCATATGCCTATCAACAGTGAGATTATGGGTTCCCGTCCCACAGCAAGTACGGTGTAATCAACTGCAATCTGAATTGAAAAGGATTGCCAGTTTTCCTACCAAAGGCCCAGTTTTCTCAGGAGTTCATCCCCCAATAAAAATTAAACGCCACGATGTAGCGTCATGCAAATTACTGAAAGCGACATAAGACACCAATTGAACAAACACAACGAACAAAACTGAAGGAATGACTATAACAATGATTACATTGCGTACTTTTTCATTTATTTTTCTATGTATCCGATAAATATTAAAAAGAAGCTCAACTTTTTATAAAAAAAATTTCTGGATTTGATACTGAGATGTCTGTTAACTAGAATTGATACTGGAAGATGGACTTCAGAGATGTCTGTTAACTAGAATTGATACTGGAAGATGGACATCAGAGATGTCTGTTAACTAGAATTGATACTGGAACATGGACATCAGAGATGTCTGTTAACTAGAATTGATACTGGAAGATGGACATCAGACATGTCTGTTAACTAGAATTGATACTGGAAGATGGACATCAGAGATGTCTGTTAACTAGAATTGATACTGGAAGATGGACATCAAAGATATCTGTTAAGCGATTTGGAGAAAAGTGATTTATGTATACAAACATACCTGACACAATATGTGTGGTGTGTGGCCTACACATTTTAACTGATCCACCAAATCTGTGTATGTTCCATTCATCGATTTCCGCCACAAAATCAATATAAGAAATTTTACCATCGGCACATCTGTTGCATAGCTATCATGGATATCTTCACACTGCTGATGTTGAATGCCTAAATGCGTGACTAACTGTTTCACTTTTTCAAGAGATAGATGCTTGGATAATCGCAATATTTCAGGGTCACTTGGAGTCTTAAGAAGAGCATGTGCACTCAAACCTAGAATGATTTTTAAACTTGACATTATAAGGTTTAACATTCAGGTAAAAAACAACAACTTATTATCTATAATAAAAATAAAAAAAAAACTATTAGACTTTTGCTTTACAATGTAAATAATGCATGACCAAGTATGTTTTATTTTCATGTAGGGATAAAACTGTGTCATAGTACAAGGTTTATGACTATAGGTAGCTTTTTAAAGTCAAGAGAGCATCATGGTCTAAGCTACAATTTATTTGATTCAGTTAGTGATATGCCATGACACAACTGACAATCTGATTACTCTAACACCTTTTATGCAGTAGAGGCAATGCCAATCTGCAGTGTCTGTGAATATAGGATCTTACATTGGTACGAGTGGATTATCAGATTTTTCCAATAGAGATAGTTAAATTTCCATAATTTCACTATCGAGATTGGAGTAATCCGATAATCCACGAGTACTAATGTAAGATTCTGTTTCTCTAATTTTAAAAAGTAGTAAATTTGCGAAACGAAGTACAAATTCTCCCAACCCCAATTTTACGTTCATGACGTGAATACGCGGTAAATTGAAGGTGTTTTGTTTATGACATCATGAGTTCTTATTGTGGCGTTATTATTTTTAACCAATCAAATGCTGAGAACAACAAATTCACAAGTGACTAGAAATTCTTTTTCCACACCGGACAAGCGGTTGAAATATTACGTCAAAATTAGAGAATAAAAAATATATACAATTATGGCCATCTTAAGAGGTGGACATCCAGAGTTGTCAACTTCCGTGGGTTGTCTTTCCCGAGTTTTTTAGCAAGCAAGTTGACAATTTCGGACGTCCACTGATTAAGGGTTCTATTATTGTTTTATTTAACTGGGCAAATCAACATAGCCTAAACTTCCTTCTTCAACAGCATTATTTCCTTTAACACTGTTTTCAATACACAAATTCTTTGCCATTCATAATTTGTAAATGCAAATAATGTTTGGGGTTGTCAATCACACTAGTTTTAATAGTGAATCCGGGTTGTCAAGAGCGATACAATTCTCACCCCCTTTTCTGGTGTTGATCACAATTATACTTTTGAGGATGACTAGTAATGTCAACCCATTTCTGGTTTTGGGTTCTCATATTTTGTTCTTACGCTGATACTATATTGTCTATCTGTTCATTGTCTTACCTTCACATGTGCTGGCACAAGTCTCAATAGTCTATAACAAAAAAAAAAAACAGATAATAGTGATTATTATCATTTTTATCATTAATTGTCTTTTTTTATTCAATCTACTTTTGTTTGTTATTTATACTTTGGCCTTAAATGCCAGTTTTGCCATTTTTTTGGCAAACCAAACCAAACTGTAGTTCCTAAACTGTCCTCTCTGTGTACAACACTTCTAGAGTTTATGTAGATCAAATGAAATTTTCATAGTTACTGTCATTCAATTTCAGTTATTTTAAAAATAGGGTGAGGAGTTCAGTGACAAAATAAGAAGTGGTATAACTTTGTGACGAACAGACAGACAGGACAAAAACAATATGTCTCCCCACCATGTGGGTGGAGACATAATAACTGCAGCTATAGTGTTTTGATCTTCTTTTTTACAATAATTATTCAGATAATAAGGGAGATAATTCACATCTATTGTTTTAAATATAGTACCTTGTTTTGATACCATACATCCACATCCACCTTTTTTCTGTGTGTGGGACATACATGTGCTTTATAAGACACAACATCAGTTTCTGACACAAACATGTAACAGTTCGGGTTTGAGCATGCAAACTCAACGTGGAATGGTAATTCTTGACCCGGTGTTTTAGGACTGATGGACGACTGGTAAAATTCCGAAATTCTCTGCAAGGTGGTGCTGATGCATTCTCGAACACCAGTAGCAATATCACGAACTATCAAATCTTTGGAATTCTTGTGTATCATGTATACTAAAATTCTATTACTTTCTACACAAACAACAATGTCATGAAATTTATCCCTGGAAAAGGCCACAAACCCTGAAAACAAAAGTCTTCTTCCATTATATTCTTTGACAGACCACATACTAAGGCATGCACTAATCAGACGATTTGGTAAAGCTGGAGGAATTATGGCGCCTTTAAACACGAATGCCAAACCGATGGCTCTATTAGAGGTACACTCCTTCATCATGTAACTGGTTTCATTTTTCCTTGTCAGCATGCACGGAACAAGGTATTCATCGGGAGGTAATCCACTTCCTGCTTCTATATCATAGCGACGCTGCTCTGACAAAATGTCGAGATGAATAAGCATGTCAAAGATAAATTCTTTATGTTTGTTAATTTCACTGAATTTTGGTTGTCGCCAAACTTTGAAAAGATCCTCTTTCTGTATATTTCCATCTGCTGACATCTTTGCAAAGAGCTGTTGCATTCTAGGGTCTTCTGGCCAAAACTGCTCATCTATATACAGAAATAAAGATGTCTAAGTTTTAGATTTGTATAAGCAGGATGTCAAATATCCTACCTATGTAATTAACAACTCTAAAAACATTGAAGAATAACTTTCTTTAACCAGAAGCTCTCACTGGTATGTAACCCTCACCTAATTTATATATGCCATGAAGATGACATGTTAAACGAAGTCCTGTAATTTTAAATAACATTATCTTTGTTGAGACCATCCAATGAATCTTGCTATTTAGTTTCATAAAAAACTGTAGAGAATCATCTGATCAATAGTCCTGATGACTTTGTTTCCATTGGTTAACCAGTTTTAGGGAAGAGAGAAGAAGCTGTTAAAAAGAGGTTTTATTGCAACTGGCAAAGCGGTTTCAGAGAAGAAATCTTTTAAACCTTCTATAGTGTTCTGTGTTTAAATTGGTCCTTAATGGCCACCATTTTGAATTTCCAATTGGAACAAAAACAGAAAATTTATAAAGACCATCTAAACAGTATTGCTAGTAAATTTTGTCTGTTAACAAGTTGTAGAAAAGACCTTTTAAAACTTTTTCCTTTCGAGTCCTTTGCTACATGGCAGTCATTTTAGTTTACCAATAAAAAAAAACTAAAACTTTGTAAAGGCCCATCTATTGAACATTCTGACCAAGTTTGGTTTTAATTGGCCCAGTGCTTTCAGAGTAGATTTAAATGTAAAAACCTTTACAGACGATGATGGTTAGACGGGATAAAATTATTGTTGATACCTTTCCAATCAAATGTAATATTGATTATCTCACACGAGCATGAAACATGTGGAAACAAAACTAGTATTGATGACATAACGGCATATAATAAACAAATAGAAATATGTAAATGCTTCCAATGGAGACAAAAACAGTCTCTGCTATTGTGTATACATATGTTGATAAAACTATAAATAATAAATATAACATGGATCCACATATCATATAAGACATAGGGAAGATAACTCTTAGAATTTACAATTAATAAAAGTGTCATGTCGATATTAATTCATCGACTAACCGTTCATTTTTCATGGTGTACTGGTACAGTTTGTTTGTATAAGTCTGACCCTCTGACTGGTTGCTTTAAATTGTATGGTGTACTGGTACAGTGTTTGTACAAGTCTGACTATCTGACTGATTGCTTTATATTGTATGGTGCACTGGTACAGTGTTTGTACAAGTCTGACCCTCTGACTGGTTGTTTTATATTGTATAGTGTACTGGTACAGTGTTTGTACAAGTCTGACCCTCTGACTGATTCCTTAATATTGTATGGTGTACTGGTACAGTGTTTGTACAAGTCTGACCCTCTGACTGATTGTTTTATATTGTATAGTGTACTGGTACAGTGTTTGTACAAGTCTGACCCTCTGACTGATTGCTTTATATTGTATGGTGCACTGGTACAGTGTTTGTACAAGTCTGACCCTCTGACTGGTTGTTTTATATTGTATAGTGTACTGGTACAGTGTTTGTACAAGTCTGACCCTCTGACTGATTCCTTAATATTGTATGGTGTACTGGTACAGTGTTTGTACAAGTCTGACCCTCTGACTGATTGTTTTATATTGTATGGTGTACTGGTACAGTGTCTGTACAAGTCTGACCCTCTGACTGATTGTTTTATATTGTATGGTGTACTGGTACAGTGTCTGTACAAGTCTGACCCTCTGACTGATTGTTTTATATTGTATGGTGTACTGGTACAGTGTTTGTACAAGTCTGACCCTCTGACTGATTATTTTATATTGTATGGTGTACTGGTACAGTGTTTGTACAAGTCTGACCCTCTGACTGATTGTTTTATATTGTATGGTGTACTGGTACAGTGTTTGTACAAGTCTGACCATCTGACTGATTGTTTTATATTGTATGGTGTACTGGTACAGTGTTTGTACAAGTCTGACCATCTTACCTGTTGCTTTATATTGTATGGTGTACTGGTACAGTGTTTGTACAAGTCTGACCCTCTGACTGATTGTTTTATATTGTATGGTGTAGTGATACAGTGTTTGTACAAGTCTGACCCTCTGACTGATCGTTTTATATTGTATAGTGTACTGGTACAGTGTTTGTACAAGTCTGACTATCTGACTGATTGTTTTATATTGTATAGTGTACTGGTACAGTGTTTGTACAAGTCTGACTATCTGACTGATTGTTTTATATTGTATGGTGTACTGGTACAGTGTTTGTACAAGTCTGACCATCTTACCTGTTGCTTTATATTGTATGGTGTACTGGTACAGTGTTTGTACAAGTCTGACCCTCTGACTGATTGCTTTATATTGTATGGTGTACTGGTACAGTGTTTGTACAAGTCTGACCCACTGACTGATTGCTTTATATTGTATGGTGTACTGGTACAGTGTTTGTACAAGTCTGACCCTCTGACTGATTGTTTTATACTGTATGGTGTACTGGTACAGTGTTTGTACAAGTCTGACCCTCTGACTGATTGCTTTATATTGTATGGTGTACTGGTACAGTGTTTGTACAAGTCTGACCCTCTGACTGATTGTTTTATATTGTATAGTGTACTGGTACAGTGTTTGTACAAGTCTGACCCCCTGACTGATCGTTTTATATTGTATAGTGTACTGGTACAGTGTTTGTACAAGTCTGACTATCTGACTGATTGTTTTATATTGTATAGTGTACTGGTACAGTGTTTGTACAAGTCTGACCCTCTGACTGGTTGTTTTATATTGTATAGTGTACTGGTACAGTGTTTGTACAAGTCTGACCCTCTGACTGATTGTTTTATATTGTATAGTGTACTGGTACAGTGTTTGTACAAGTCTGACCCTCTGACTGATTGTTTTATATTGTATAGTGTACTGGTACAGTGTTTGTACAAGTCTGACCCTCTGACTGATCGTTTTATATTGTATAGTGTACTGGTACAGTGTTTGTACAAGTCTGACTATCTGACTGATTGTTTTATATTGTATAGTGTACTGGTACAGTGTTTGTACAAGTCTGACCCTCTGACTGGTTGTTTTATATTGTATAGTGTACTGGTACAGTGTTTGTACAAGTCTGACCCTCTGACTGATTGTTTTATATTGTATAGTGTACTGGTACAGTGTTTGTACAAGTCTGACCCTCTGACTGATTGTTTTATATTGTATAGTGTACTGGTACAGTGTTTGTACAAGTCTGACCCTCTGACTGATTGTTTTATATTGTATGGTGTACTGGTACAGTGTCTGTACAAGTCTGACCCTCTGACTGATTATTTTATATTGTATGGTGTACTGGTACAGTGTTTGTACAAGTCTGACCCTCTGACTGATTGCTTTATATTGTATGGTGTACTGGTACAGTGTTTGTACAAGTCTGACTATCTGACTGATCGTTTTATATTGTATGGTGTACTGGTACAGTGTTTGTACAAGTCTGACCCTCTGACTGGTTGCTTTATATTGTATGGTGTACTGGTACAGTGTTTGTACAAGTCTGACCATCTGACTGATTGCTTTATATTGTATGGTGTACTGGTACAGTGTTTGTACAAGTCTGACCCTCTGACTGATCGTTTTATATTGTATGGTGTACTGGTACAGTGTTTGTACAAGTCTGACCATCTTACCTGTTGCTTTATATTGTATAGTGTACTGGTACAGTGTCTGTACAAGTCTGACCCTCTGACTGGTTGTTTTATATTGTATTGTGCACTGGTACAGTGTTTGTACAAGTCTGACCCTCTGACTGATCGTTTTATATTGTATAGTGTACTGGTACAGTGTTTGTACAAGTCTGACCCTCTGACTGATTGTTTTATATTGTATAGTGTACTGGTACAGTGTTTGTACAAGTCTGACCCTCTGACTGATTGTTTTATATTGTATGGTGTACTGGTACAGTGTTTGTACAAGTCTGACCCTCTGACTGATTGTTTTATATTGTATAGTGTACTGGTACAGTGTTTGTACAAGTCTGACCCTCTGACTGATTGTTTTATATTGTATGGTGTACTGGTACAGTGTTTGTACAAGTCTGACCCTCTGACTGATTGTTTTATATTGTATGGTGTACTGGTACAGTGTTTGTACAAGTCTGACCCTCTGACTGATTGTTTTATATTGTATGGTGTACTGGTACAGTGTTTGTACAAGTCTGACCATCTGACTGGTTGTTTTATATTGTATAGTGTACTGGTACAGTGTTTGTACAAGTCTGACTATCTGACTGATTGTTTTATATTGTATAGTGTACTGGTACAGTGTTTGTACAAGTCTGACCCTCTGACTGATTGTTTTATATTGTATGGTGTACTGGTACAGTTTGTACAAGTCTGACCCTCTGACTGGTTGCTTTATATTGTATGGTGTACTGGTACAGTGTTTGTACAAGTCTGACCCACTGACTGATGTTTTAAGGTGTATGGTGTAGTGGTACAGTTTTTGTACAAGTCTGACCTTCTGACAAAGCAATGAATATTTAATTGACATGTGTTCAAATACAAATATTTAAGCCCAAACTTGACTACCTCAACTAATAGATAATTATATTTATTGTACCTGTAACAAATGATTTCATCACTTCCACCATAAATATTGGACTGATAATGACAAATTCTCTAAGCCGAGGGGTGTCGAAGTAGACTATCTTCCCTAAGGAGTGCTGGTAATGTAAGAAGAACTTTAGATCTTCTTTGGACAACACTGAAACCTCACTGGCCTTATTTAAATCTTCCATCTCCTTCAAGGATAAGATTTGTTTTCCCTCTGCTGCCAATTCGGCAATCTCTAACTCCAGTGGAACCCATGTATTGGGCATTCTTTCTCCCCAACATGGATGCTTAAATGTAAGATCTGTGATGATCTGTTTCAAGGTATTAATCTCTGGATCATTTTTGTCTGTTGCATTGACAAACAATTTAGGTTCAAGAACCAAGTGATTGCGTCCTTGGTAGTTTTTGAAAAGTTCTTTAATGTCGTTATAGATTATTTCGTGTTCTCTCAACAGCTGCCTACAAATGTATATTATTTGTGAAAAAAGGATAACTTTTTTTCTAACAATGTAAATATTCCAAAATCACAACCACCCACCTTTCAATCTAACTAATTTGGTATCAGTAGCCTTTTAAGTTAGTCATGTCAGAGAGTTTGTATTGTTAATACCTTGTTTGATGATATCTGGTTTGATGATATTTGATCTTGGTGGTGGCAACAATACTGGCAATGGAGCAGGCCGGAAGTGATTCACCACCTGGATGCTGTACTCCCACAACCTTTCAACCACAATAATTTGACAAAATAGCAGTTTTTTTAAGGAAATCATGTCCCTGAGTTTTGTTTCTCTGCTACTAGCTAAAATTATGTAGCTCTTTTCACGCTTTTTGATCTTGGAACATCTGCTAAGAGGTCATATTAGAAACAAAAACTATCGACAGAACACAGGTGTATCAGTTTGTGAAGGTTTAAACTGTTAATTTGTTCCAGTATGAGGCAGTCATTGTCAAAAGACAAACTTTTGTGCATGTTCTTTAAACAAAGCTTTGGAAAAAATTTAGTAATTGTTCAGCTTTCTTTGTTTAATAGTACAAAAGCTATAGAGATTACCTTTGGGACTTTATCCTTATGTGTGGCTACAAACAGTATCTTTGGTATTCCTGGTTCAATCAGCTTGCAGTACGTTAGGATGGAATTTACCCAGTGCTGCAAAAATACTAAGAAAACCATTTCAATTATATATAAAGACTGAGATCCACTCATTACAGAATCAGAAATAGCTGAAAATCTTTAAAAAGTTTTCTGTTTGTTGATGATAGGTATTGTTGGCATAGTAACAATAACGCAATTTTGATTTGTTGATAATAAAAAACCTCTCGCTTCTGGGTGTTGAATTGTGTTCCTATTCCTAAATGCTAAAAGTATAGTATAGAAGAAGATACAGTTTGCACTGTTGCAAATACAGTGACTGTTCTGCTTTTAATATACCTCGGTCGTAAGAAATTTCATGAATTTACCAAAATACACACCTGCTGCAGTAGGAGTGCCATGTTGTCCTGGAAAGCATATAATATCATGCACCTCTTCTTGAAGACTTTTACTTCCGTCAAACACAACCAAATATAAAGCACGATATGTCATAAAGGTCTGGTGTGTTGTGTAGTAGACATACTGACCGCCAAAGTCCCAAAATATCAGTCTGCCAACCTTCATTTGATATTTCCCACTTTTTAAGACCATTTCCATCTTCTTTCGTATCTCATCCTTGGTCATTTTAGCTCTCATTTTACGATGTTGCCAAAATTGTATCTGTTTCTCCTCTTTTGGTCTGGCTTCAATCTTTTTTGTTAATGATGACGAACTTGGTTTCTGTTCCATCTCTTGACGTTTACGAGTATATAGGAATTCTCCCTGAGTATCTGGATGTTCTCTCCATGGTTCAGGAGAATATATGGGTTCTCTCTGAAGTTGATTTTCTGCCTTTGAGGTGGTCTTTGTATTAGATGGGGTTTCATTTTGTGACATCAGCACTTTGTTGTAGACCACATCTAAGGCATTATATTCATCTACAAAAATGACAGATTGAAATTGTCTGGTCAACACAACACTAATCTATAATAATGACAGATTTGATAGAAAGTGAAATTGTCTGGTCAGCACAACACTTTTTTTCGGTATAGTTTGAAGATCATTATTCTTCAATCTAATCTTTTTATTTATGGTGAACATTTCACATTTATCAAATTTATAATTTTTTAGGAATAGGAACACAATTGAAAATGATACAAATATGCCACATTCCATATAGGTCAAGTTGACAGAAAATTACCTTCTTTGTAAAAACAAGTGTGGACACAGAAAAACGTCTCGCCTGCATTCCGCATCAGTAACGAAAATAAATTTCGTCATAAGCATTACTTAAATATCATTAAATATCAGCAGCGGCCTGTATACAAAATATTGTCACCATACCCTGCATAGTTACAGGGGAACAGCCGTAACCCAAAAACTTTAACATGTCGCTGGACCGTGAAATTGAGGTCAAGGTCAGGTGGAACCTACCAGACAGTCATGTACTATTCATCAGCAACCTATATACCAAATATTGTCATCCTACCATGCGTAGTTACAGAGGAACTGTCGTAACCCAAAAACTTTAACGTAGTCGCTGGACCGTGAAATTGAGGTCAAGGTCAGGTGACACCTACCAGACACTCATGTACTAGTCATCAGCAACCTATACACCAAATATTGTCATCCTACCATGCATAGTTACCGAGGAACTGTCATAACCCAAAAACTTTAACGTAGTCGCTGGACCGTGAAATTGAGGTCAAGGTCAGGTGACACCTACCAGACAGTCATGTACTAGTCATCAGCAACCTATACACCAAATATTGTCATCCTACCATGCATAGTTACAGAGGAACTGTCGTAACCCAAAAACTTTAACGTAGTCGCTGGACCGTGAAATTGAGGTCAAGGTCAGGTGACACCTACCAGACAGTCATGTACTAGTCATCAGCAACCTATACACCAAATATTGTCATCCTACCATGCATAGTTACAGAGGAACTGTCGTAACCCAAAAACTTTAACGTAGTCGCTGGACCGTGAAATTGAGGTCAAGGTCAGGTGACACCTACCAGACAGTCATGTACTAGTCATCAGCAACCTATACACCAAATATTGTCATCCTACCATGCATAGTTACAGAGGAACTGTCGTAACCCAAAAACTTTAACGTAGTCGCTGGACCGTGAAATTGAGGTCAAGGTCAGGTGACACCTACCAGACAGTCATGTACTAGTCATCAGCAACCTATACACCAAATATTGTCATCCTACCATGCGTAGTTACAGAGGAACTGTCGTAACCCAAAAACTTTAACGTAGTCGCTGGACCGTGAAATTGAGGTCAACATGGTCAAGGTCAGGTGACACCTACCAGACAGTCATGTACTAGTCATCAGCAACCTATACACCAAATATTGTCATCCTACCATGCGTAGTTACAGAGGAACTGTCGTAACCCAAAAACTTTAACGTAGTCGCTGGACCGTGAAATTGAGGTCAAGGTCAGGTGACAGGTGACTGACTGGCAAGTACTCATCATAAGCTACCTCTGGACCAAATTTGATGGACCTAGGGCTTGGGCTTACAAAGATATGAAGCAAGATGTCAAGTGTTTACGCCGCCGCCGCCGCCGCCGGATTCCCATACATATGTCTCGCCTCCAGCGACTTTCGTCGCAGGCGAGACAAAAATGAAGCAACTTCAGCAACGGACTTGGTGGGTACATTTGAAAAATGGATGATTAAACAAGGTATAATGACATGCCAAATCTCCTGCTTCCATGACTAGTGTTCGAGTTGGTATTTTGATATTAAAAGGGTTAAGTATCATACACCAACAGTCAATATTGAGTGTATCCAATGATCATCACATCACAGTCACAATGTACTGACTAAATTCAATTGGACAGCAGTCAGTTAGAATATGTATCAACAATCAATGTGTACTTAATTACACAATCACTGGGTACTTAATTACACAATCACTGGGTACTTAATTACACAATCACTGGCCATGGTACTTAATTACACAATCACTGGGTACTTAATTACACAATCACTGGGTACTTAATTAAACACTGGGTACTTAATTACACAATCACTGGGTACTTAATTACACAATCACTGGGTACTTAATTAAAACAATCACTGGGTACTTAATTACACAATCACTGGGTACTTAATTACACAATCACTGGGTACTTAATTACACAATCACTGGGTACTTAATTAAAACAATCACTGGGTACTTAATTACACAATCACTGGGTACTTAATTACACAATCACTGGGTACTTAATTACACAATCACTGGGTACTTAATTACACAATCACTGGGTACTTAATTACACAATCACTGGGTACTTAATTAAAACAATCACTGGGTACTTAATTACACAATCACTGGGTACTTAATTACACAATCACTGGGTACTTAATTACACAATCACTGGGTACTTAATTACACAATCACTGGGTACTTAATTACACAATCACTGGGTACTTAATTACACAATCACTGGGTACTTAATTAAAACAATCACTGGGTACTTAATTACACAATCACTGGGTACTTAATTACACAATCACTGGGTACTTAATTACACAATCACTGGGTACTTAATTACACAATCACTGGGTACTTAATTAAAACAATCACTGGGTACTTAATTACACAATCACTGGGTACTTAATTACACAATCACTGGGTACTTAATTACACAATCACTGGGTACTTAATTACACAATCACTGGGTACTTAATTAAAACAATCACTGGGTACTTAATTACACAATCACTGGGTACTTAATTACACAATCACTGGGTACTTAATTACACAATCACTGGGTACTTAATTACACAATCACTGGGTACTTAATTACCCAATCACTGGGTACTTAATTACACAATCACTGGGTACTTAATTACACAATCACTGGGTACTTAATTACACAATCACTGGGTACTTAATTAAAACAATCACTGGGTACTTAATTACACAATCACTGGGTACTTAATTACACAATCACTGGGTACTTAATTACACAATCACTGGGTACTTAATTACACAATCACTGGGTACTTAATTAAAACAATTGGGAAAACTATCATATCTTCATATTTATAAACAGTATCTGTATTCAAACTTATTAACATGGATGTTTTTCTTGTAACCTAGGCTTAATAGTTCGACTATGACGTAGACATTTGCAAAAATAAATATACTCATTGCAAGTTCCATCTTACACAATAAATTGAGAAATAAAGACACTGTATGAAGGAGAAGCTGAGTATTGCTGCATAAGTGAGGTAAATTTTACTTTAAAATTAAAATTATGTTGTTTGTCATATATTTTTGTGCTAAGTTGAGCATTGGCATTATAATAGAGGTGTAAGTCTAAAAATGATGTAGATGAATGAAGCTGTTTAGTACTACCTTTGTCAATCAGTATCCAGTCTTTACCATCTATTCCAAGACCACATCTTCCTTCCAGAAGAGATATGCCATCCGTAGCTTGTCGAAACTTAGAAACATTATCCCCGACCAAAATCATTACAAGACTAGTTTTCCCAACACCAAACTGACCAGTTACCATGACACGCATATCAAAAGATTCATATGAGCCTTCACCTAGAAGACGATCTAGCATAACAGAGTGATCTTTCCTTTGGAATGCCCCTGTAAATAGATATTTTTTATTAACTATATATAAACACGTCTATTTGAGTGAATAAGGTAAAGTAGCATTGTTGGTTTCCACAAGACCAATCAATAATGTCTATACAAAAGATTTCAAAGCAAATGTCCATTTATTAAGCATCAATGAGTATGTTTCCTAACAAAAATCGAAGAATGTGCCTCTGCTAAATGAAGTCCCAAACAGGAAGTAGTTGTCCGACAGGTCAGAAAGTCAATTAGGATGTACAACTTGTGATACTGAACCATCCTGCCAAATTTCAAATTGTTCTCATGTATGCTTTCTGAGAAAAGCTTGATGGAAATTCGTAGTAATATAGTAATAACCTAGATTAAATAAAACCAGTACAAATCCAGAAAATTGATATTTATTTCCTGTATAGAAATATTATTCAATTTGCTCTGCGACTATCGAGTCGAAATTTGTGATGATCAAACTTGTGACCATGGTCTAATAATTTTTGTAATGTATGCTTGTTTGTTTGTTTGATGGTGTTTAACGCCACTTTCAGCAATTTTTCAGCTATATTATGGCGTCCAGTTTTTATTGGGGGGGGAAGCCGGAGTACCCGGAGAAAACCCCGACCTGCGGTAGGAAAACTGGCAATCCTTGTCAATTAAGATTGGAGTCGAGTAGACACTGCCTGCAGTGAGAATCGAACCCGCAATCTCAGTGCTGATCAATAGTAGACGAACTAACTTGACCACTCGGCCACCATAATTTTTGTAATGTATGCTGCATGTATTAGTATCAGTGTAATAATATGCTGATATTGAATAAAAATTATATTAAATCTTATCCATCTATTAGTATTAATTTGTCTGAAAAATTTCTGTAATATAAATATACCTTTTTCTGCCTGCAATATATGCAGAGTAAACCCCCTGATTCTTAACCATCCTATACATTATGCTAGTTAGTAAAAAAATAATTGCATGACGGGAATAAATGTGCAATGGTGTATTGGTCAATAACCAGTAAATCCATGCACAGAATCAGGGGTTCTTACGAGTGCTGCAAGGCAAGCTTCCTTTCTTAATGTTTTCTGCCACAATCGTTTATTATGACAGTATCCTGTTAAAACATGCATGTACAATGTATAACTGGTGTGCCTTAATATTAACAAATAAGCTTTCCAAATCACTCTAAATAATATTATAGAGTACTTGAAATGTGCAAACTGAACAACTAAAAAACATTGTTGCCTTTCACTGATGCACTAGTATTTTTATTTCACCTGTTTGTTGGCTGTTTTGAAAGACATGATGCTTAAACATTTTTATTTATTTTTGGGCCGACCTGAAGGACAAGCTAACAATTTAATTGTTTCTGACATTTAACAGTTGATATCTTTATCAAATATCTGGTGGCAAACACCACATCTTGTTAATTGTCGAATATTATTTTAGTGCTTAGACAGAGAATTCTCTGCGGTCCAACACTATTTAGACTCTGAAGGGCGTGTCCCAATCTAACATCAAAGTTTAACAGCGTTGGACGGCAGAAGATTCGGGGACTATGAAGTGCCTTGTCAGCGTTCTCGTTATATCAAGTTTACTTTCTTTATAACGCCTTTTCCCTGGCTTGTCAGAAACATAATTGTTAACAAATTCCTTGTATTTTGTTCTTATGTCTTTTAATAAATGCCTCTATTAGTTATTTTGCAATACAAACCTGAACAAATTTGTTTGCCGCCCCCTTCTTGAAATCAATGTCAATATTTGTATCCACTTTATCATAGTTTGATTACCGTTACTTTCAAACGCACACAGGATGTACGGTTACATCTACACTAACATAAAACCAAACTCCACAGAAACCAAAAATTTCCGGAGATGAAAAAAAAAGCGTATGCAAAAATGTCAAAATTTTTAACCCCTTCCCTCAATTGTGCGGTTTGCACACTTGTGAAAATGGTTGACAATTATGGACGACACCCAATCTCCCTTTAATTTCAAACAGCGGCTGTATAGTGCTATAAAATGTTGTTCAGTTCAATTTCCAATCAAAATGAAGAAATAATTCATTTCCTTGTCAATGCAATCATATCATTATTGGTACAATGTAGAATAAAAACATGTCCCTCTTCAATTTTATCAATATTTACCTTGAACAGTGTGCTCAGCACTTGTGGCATCACTTGATTTGTGTTCTGTAGTCATCATGGTCATGTACTTCTACAATTACATTTGGTGTATTATTGTTAGATACTGTTTTCATTTATAAATATGTTATATTTATACATAGTAAATATTTTGTTAATTATTTTTAAAATTATTTTTTGAGTTTAAAAAATGAAATCAATTCAGCTTCATTAGTGTATATAGCTGACGAACAAAACATTGAGACAAGAACAAGGGCAGACATTCAGCTGTCCAACATATAGACAGACAGATGGACAAAAAACAGGCTGACAGGTAAACAGACATTACATGTACAGACATACTAACAGAGAGACAGGAAAGAGGGCAGACATACAGTAATCCAACCTTAATGCAGATAGATGGATAAAACAGACAGACAAACGGGCATTACATGTACATAGGTACTTACAGAGAGACAAGAAAGAGGGCAGACTTACAGCAGTCCAACATATAGACAGACAGACAGATAAACAGACATTACATTTAAATACATACTTACAGAGAGACAAGAATGAGGGCAGACTTACAGCAGTCCAACATATAGACAGACAGATAAAAAGACATTACATGTACATAGGTACTTACAGAGAGACAAGAAAGAGGGCAGACTTACAGCAGTCCAACATATAGACAGACAGACAGACAAACAGACATTACATGTACATACGTACTTACAGAGAGACAAGAAAGAGGGCAGACTTACAGCAGTCCAACATATAGACAGACAGACAGACAAACAGACATTACATGTACATACGTACTTACAGAGAGACAAGAAAGAGGGCAGACTTACAGCAGTCCAACATATAGACAGACAGACAGATAAACAGGCATTACATGTACATACGTACTTACAGAGAGACAAGAAAGAGGGCAGACTTACAGCAGTCCCAACATATAGACAGACATATAAACAGGCATTACATGTACAGACATACTTACAGAGAGACAAGAAAGAGGGCAGACTTACAGCAGTTCAACATATAGACAGACAGATAAAAAGACATTACATGTACATAGGTACTTACAGAGAGACAAGAAAGAGGGTAGACTTACAGCAGTCCAACATATAGACAGACAGACAGACAAACAGACATTACATGTACATACGTACTTACAGAGAGACAAGAATGAGGGCAGACTTACAGCAGTTCAGCATATAGACAGACAGACAGACAAACAGACATTACATGTACATACGTACTTACAGAGAGACAAGAAAGAGGGCAGACTTACAGCAGTCCAACATATAGACAGACAGACAGACAGACAGATAAACAGGCATTACATGTACATACGTACTTACAGAGAGACAAGAAAGAGGACAGACTTACAGCAGTCCAACATATAGACAGACAGACAGATAAACAGACATTACATGTACATACGTACTTACAGAGAGACAAGAAAGAGGGCAGACTTACAGCAGTCCAACATACAGACAGACAGACAGATAAACAGGCATTACATGTCAGAGGACAAAGAGACAGACAAGAAGTGGGACATATACATATACATACAGGCTGAAAGGACAAGACATGTAGAGGACAGACAAAGAGACAGACAAGAGCTGGGAGACATATATAGAGACAGATATGACAAACCAGTAGATGGTCAGACAAGACAAAGACCACAGACATACTTACAGACAGGACAAGACAGACATACAGACAAAAAGACAAATCAGATATCTGCAGACATCACACAAACATACAGATAGGACAAGACAGACAAACAGACAGAAAGACAAATCAGATATCTGCAGACATCACACAAACATACAGATAGGACAAGACAGACAAACAGACAGAAAGACAAATCAGATATCTGCAGACAGCACACAAACATTACAGATAGGGTCAAGACAGACACACAGACAGAAAGACAAATCAGACATCGATAGACAGGACACAGAAGACACTGAATCAGACAAGGATAAGATGAGACGACATACATATATACAGGTTATTACACAACAAAACAGACTGCAGACATAATTTACACACAGACAGGAAAAGAGATTCATCCGGACTGATCAATATGATCAGGACAGCAAAGTCAAAAGAGACAGACAAGACAAGACATCCAGAAAACTGAAAACAAGACATATAGACCACAACTAAAATATGCAAGGACGGTAGAAATACATGAAAATAGGTAAGATCAGACAAAAAAGGTGAATCAAAGACCTGAAGGTCTTCAAGGGTCGGCAGGCCTGAGATACAAAAGATGATCATCAAACTTGAGCAATAACTCCTATAGATATATGTAGGAAAATGGTCAAATGGAACTTTACCATGGTTTTGTTAAATAAACAAAATATCAAAAATTCAAAGTGGTGTTTAGGTCAAAATGCATACATATTTAGGCAAATTCAAACCTTGATTGCATGTTTTGCCTATACAATATAGACAGAAAAGACTAAACATAAAACAGATAGTAAAATAGACATAAAACTACTAAACATAGAACAGACAACAGATAGACAATATTGACAGAAATGACTAGACAAAAACAGTGATGGACAGACAGACAATATTGACAGACAAGACAAGTGGTGATGCCACAACACCAGTTTTTTTTAATGATTTAACAATTAATTTCAGCAGTAGACTAAGCAGAAACTTTTTTTTAACAGGGACCATGACCCGAATGCCCCGAAATCCAATCTCAAGCTAGGTTTTTATCGTATGCAAGCTTGCTATATCCAGTTTCAACAAGATTGGTTCATCTGATGTAAAGTTATTGACGGGAAACTGGTTTTTTTTAATATTTAGTAACGGTGATCACCTTGACCATGATCAGACTGGCCCAAAATCCAAACTCAAGATAGGTTTTTATGCAAGCTTGCTATTTCCAAAGTTTCAGTAAGATTGGTTTATCCGAACCAAAGTAATTGACCATAAACTGTTTTTCTATTTTTAGTAACAGTGACTTTGCCATAACTTTCCACAAATCCAATCCCTAGCTACGTCTTCATGCAAGCTTGAAATATCCAAAGCTTCTTCAAGATTGGTTTTAGTATTGACGGGAAACCGTCTGCCATATTGCCTGCACGCAATACCCCAAAAAGACTGACATTAAACAGAGAACTACCGACAGACAGGCGGGCTTGACAGACAGAGAGACAAAGAGGACAGACAGACAGACAATATAAATAGAAAATACTAAACATAAAACATTGACTAACACAGGCAGACAGACAGGCAGACAACAGACAGATAAAACAGACTGAATCATATTTCTATATTTCATCTAACAAATATATGTACCTTCAGTAGTTCTCTGATGTCATCATTCGGAGCTACATCATACGGTGTTCTGCCCTGTAAAAAAGGAGAGCTGTTAAAGAATAAAACAAATACTTATATTGTTTAAGTTTACATAAACATGTATCTTACTTTCTTAACCAGTTGGTATTTATATGTACTAAACAAACTGATTTATATCATCAATACACATGCTGGAATTATAAAGACATACACTTATAAGGCGGGGATCTGTACCAATTGTTTTAATACCAACACAGAAGTCATCCAAAATCCCCATGGATAGTATTGTGTTCCACTGAGGACATTAAAATGTACCTACACATCAAATTTCATTAAAATCAGACAATGTTGAATATTTAATGCGTTTTTGGCCGCCATTTTGAAATGCATGGTCAAAAAAAATTTAATGTAGAGATCCACTCAGAACACTTAAATATAAATCAATACCGAATTGTGTTGCAATCAGAGCACGTTAAATTTCATTGTGATCGGATAATGTTGAAAATTATACACGTTTTTCGCCGCCATTTCGAAATGCGACGTCAGAAAAAATTTTCAGAGGTAGTGTTTCACTCGAAATACTAAAATCTACCTTCATTTCAAATTTCGTTGAAATCTTATCAAGGGAAAATTTTTGCCATTTTTGGGCGGGTGTAGTCTGTGATTTTGTTTGCTTGAATTTGCCTCCGAATTTCAGCCATTTCCCTGTAGCAAATTTCCCAAATATTGTCTAAATATTTCCCAATTTTATTTATGACAAAATTCCCAACAAAAAAAATTAGACCAGGCGATCATGGTCTATATTATCATGGCTTCCTTTGGAAAGTGACTCGCCACTCGTTTTAATAAGAAATCTTCGTATTATTGTAACTCTGTGTTTACGCGCAAATAAAAATACAGTGTAAGCTGATTCATGTTTTACTTTACCTTGTACAAACTGGGCAGCGGCAAAATAAGACCGGAAACCAGTTCAAAGCAAAGAAGTTTAGACAAATTCCGGAGTTGAAAATTAACTATTTGCCAGCAATTACATAATAAGATGCTGCCAGTGTTAAACGAGTATTGCAATGATTTAAACATAATAATAATTAGTATTTTGGCAGTCATTTTAATTTTTTTTATTTTAAATATGTTTAAACAAGTGTGGACACAGAAAAATGTTTGCCTGCATTCCGCATCAGTAACGAAAAAATTTATGTCATAAGCATTACGTAAATAGCATAAAATTGATATCCTTTAAAATATACAATCATTGGTTACAGAGAAACAAACCTAATCCAAACTCTTTAACACAGTCGCTGGACCGTGAAATTGAGGTCAAGGTCAGTTGACACCTACCAGACAGTCACATACTATTCATCAGCAACCTATATACCAAATATTATCATCCTACCATGCGTGGTTACAGAGGAACTGCCGTAATCCAAAAAGTTTAATGTAGTCGCTGGACCGTGAAATTGAGGTCAATGTCAGGTGACAACTACCAGACAGTCATGTACTATTCATCAGCAACCTATATACCAAATATTATCATCTTACCATGCGTGGTTACAGAGGAACTGCCATAATCCAAAAACTTTAATGTAGTCTCTGGACCGTGAAATTGAGGTCAAGGTCATGTGACAAGTGACTGACTGGCAAGTAATCATCATAAGCTACCAATAAACCAAATTTGATGGACCCTGGGCTTAAGCTTTCAAGATATCAAGCAAGATGTCCAAGTGTTTACCTAGGGCTTAAGCTTACAAAGATATCAAGCAAGATGTCCAAGTGTTTACCTAGGGCTTAAGCTCACAAAGATATCAAGCAAGATGTCCAAGTGTTTACCTAGGGCTTAAGCTTACAAGATATCAAGCAAGATGTCCAAGTGTTTAACTAGGGCTTAAGCTTACAAAGATATCAAGCAAGATGTCCAAGTGTTTACCTAGGGCTTAAGCTTACAAGATATCAAGCAAGATGTCCAAGTGTTTACCTAGGGCTTAAGCTTACAGAGATATCAAGCAAGATGTCCAAGTGTTTACCTAGGGCTTAAGCTTACAAGATATCAAGCAAGATGTCCAAGTGTTTACCTAGGGCTTAAGCTTACAAGATATCAAGCAAGATGTCCAAGTGTTTACCTACAGCTTAAGCTTACAAGATATCAAGCAAGATGTCCAAGTGTTTACCTAGGGCTTAAGCTTACAAAGATATCAAGCAAGTTGTCCAAGTGTTTACCTAGGGCTTAAGCTTACAAGATATCAAGCAAGATGTCCAAGTGTTTACCTAGGGCTTAAACTTACAGTGATATCAAGCAAAATGTCCAAGTGTTTACCTAGGGCTTAAGCTTACAAGATATCAAGCAAGATGTCCAAGTGTTTACCTAGGGCTTAAGCTTACAAGATATCATGCAAGTTGTCCAAGTGTTTACCTAGGGCTTAAGCTTACAAGATATCATGCAAGTTGTCCAAGTGTTTACCTAGGGCTTAAGCTTACAAAGATATCAAGCAAGATGTCCAAGTGTTTACCTAGGGCTTAAGCTTACAAGATATCATGCAAGTTGTCCAAGTGTTTACCTACGGCTTAAGCTTACAAAGATATCAAAGAAAATGTCCAAGTGTTTACCTAGGGCTTAAGCTTACAAGATATCATGCAAGATGTCCAAGTGTTTACCTAGGGCTTAAGCTTACAAGATATCAAGCAAGATGTCCAAGTGTTTACCTAGGGTTTAAGCTTACAAGATATCAAGCAAGTTGTCCAAGTGTTTACCTAGGGCTTAAGCTTACAGAGATATCAAGCAAGATGTCCAAGTGTTTACCTAGGGCTTAAGCTTACAGAGATATCAAGCAAGATGTCCAAGTGTTTACCTAGGGCTTAAGCTTACAAGATATCAAGCAAGATGTCCAAGTGTTTACCTAGGGCTTAAGCTTACAAAGATATCAAGCAAGATGTCCAAGTGTTTACCTAGGGCTTAAGCTTACAAGATATCAAGCAAGTTGTCCAAGTGTTTACCTAGGGCTAAAGCTCACAAAGATATCAAGCAAGTTGTCCAAGTGTTTACCTAGGGCTTAAGCTTACAGAGATATCAAGCAAGATGTCCAAGTGTTTACCTAGGGCTTAAGCTTACAAGATATCAAGCAAGATGCCCAAGTGTTTACCTAGGGCTTAAGCTTACAAGATATCATGCAAGTTGTCCAAGTGTTTACCTAGGGCTTAAGCTTACAAGATATCAAGCAAGATATCCAAGTGTTTACCTAGGGCTTAAGCTTACAAGATATCAAGCAAGATGTCCAAGTGTTTACCTAGGGCTTAAGCTTACAAGATATCAAGCAAGATGCCCAAGTGTTTACCTAGGGCTTAAGCTTACAAGATATCAAGCAAGATGTCCAAGTGTTTACCTAGGGCTTAAGCTTACAAGATATCAAGCAAGATGTCCAAGTGTTTACCTAGGGCTTAAGCTTACAGAGATATCAAGCAAGATGTCGAAGTGTTTACCTAGGGCTTAAGCTTACAAGATATCAAGCAAGATGTCCAAGTGTTTACCTAGGGCTTAAGCTTACAAGATATCATGCAAGTTGTCCAAGTGTTTACCTAGGGCTTAAGCTTACAAGATATCAAGCAAGATGTCCAAGTGTTTACCTAGGGCTTAAGCTTACAAGATATCAAGCAAGATGTCCAAGTGTTTACCTAGGGCTTAAGCTTACAAAGATATCAAGCAAGATGTCCAAGTGTTTACCTAGGGCTTAAGCTTACAAAGATATCAAGGAAAATGTCCAAGTGTTTACCTAGGGCTAAAGCTCACAAAGATATCAAGCAAGATGTCCAAGTGTTTACCTAGGGCTTAAGCTTACAGAGATATCAAGCAGGATGTCCAAGTGTTTACCTAGGGCTTAAGCTTACAGAGATATCAAGCAAGATGTCCAAGTGTTTACCTAGGGCTTAAGCTTACAAGATATCAAGCAAGATGTCCAAGTGTTTACCTAGGGCTTAAGCTTACAAGATATCAAGCAAGATGTCCAAGTGTCTACCTAGGGCTTAAGCTTACAGAGATATCAAGCAGGATGTCCAAGTGTTTACCTAGGGCTTAAGCTTACAGAGATATCAAGGAAAATGTCCAAGTGTTTACCTAGGGCTAAAGCTCACAAAGATATCAAGCAGGATGTCCAAGTGTTTACCTAGGGCTTAAGCTTACAGAGATATCAAGCAAGATGTCCAAGTGTTTACCTAGGGCTTAAGCTTACAAGATATCAAGCAAGATGTCCAAGTGTTTACCTAGGGCTTAAGCTTACAGAGATATCAAGCAGGATGTCCAAGTGTTTACCTAGGGCTTAAGCTTACAGAGATATCAAGCAAGATGTCCAAGTGTTTACCTAGGGCTTAAGCTTACAGAGATATCAAGCAAGATGTCCAAGTGTTTACCTAGGGCTTAAGCTTACAAGATATCAAGCAAGATGTCCAAGTGTTTACCTAGGGCTTAAGCTTACAAGATATCAAGCAAGATGTCCAAGTGTTTACCTACAGCTTAAGCTTACAAGATATCAAGCAAGATGTCCAAGTGTTTACCTAGGGCTTAAGCTTACAAAGATATCAAGCAAGTTGTCCAAGTGTTTACCTAGGGCTTAAGCTTACAAGATATCAAGCAAGATGTCCAAGTGTTTACCTAGGGCTTAAACTTACAGTGATATCAAGCAAAATGTCCAAGTGTTTACCTAGGGCTTAAGCTTACAAGATATCAAGCAAGATGTCCAAGTGTTTACCTAGGGCTTAAGCTTACAAGATATCATGCAAGTTGTCCAAGTGTTTACCTAGGGCTTAAGCTTACAAGATATCATGCAAGTTGTCCAAGTGTTTACCTAGGGCTTAAGCTTACAAAGATATCAAGCAAGATGTCCAAGTGTTTACCTAGGGCTTAAGCTTACAAGATATCATGCAAGTTGTCCAAGTGTTTACCTACGGCTTAAGCTTACAAAGATATCAAAGAAAATGTCCAAGTGTTTACCTAGGGCTTAAGCTTACAAGATATCATGCAAGTTGTCCAAGTGTTTACCTACGGCTTAAGCTTACAAAGATATCAAGCAAAATGTCCAAGTGTTTACCTAGGGCTTAAGCTTACAAGATATCATGCAAGATGTCCAAGTGTTTACCTAGGGCTTAAGCTTACAAGATATCAAGCAAGATGTCCAAGTGTTTACCTAGGGTTTAAGCTTACAAGATATCAAGCAAGTTGTCCAAGTGTTTACCTAGGGCTTAAGCTTACAGAGATATCAAGCAAGATGTCCAAGTGTTTACCTAGGGCTTAAGCTTACAGAGATATCAAGCAAGATGTCCAAGTGTTTACCTAGGGCTTAAGCTTACAAGATATCAAGCAAGATGTCCAAGTGTTTACCTAGGGCTTAAGCTTACAAAGATATCAAGCAAGATGTCCAAGTGTTTACCTAGGGCTTAAGCTTACAAGATATCAAGCAAGTTGTCCAAGTGTTTACCTAGGGCTAAAGCTCACAAAGATATCAAGCAAGTTGTCCAAGTGTTTACCTAGGGCTTAAGCTTACAGAGATATCAAGCAAGATGTCCAAGTGTTTACCTAGGGCTTAAGCTTACAAGATATCAAGCAAGATGCCCAAGTGTTTACCTAGGGCTTAAGCTTACAAGATATCATGCAAGTTGTCCAAGTGTTTACCTAGGGCTTAAGCTTACAAGATATCAAGCAAGATATCCAAGTGTTTACCTAGGGCTTAAGCTTACAAGATATCAAGCAAGATGTCCAAGTGTTTACCTAGGGCTTAAGCTTACAAGATATCAAGCAAGATGCCCAAGTGTTTACCTAGGGCTTAAGCTTACAAGATATCAAGCAAGATGTCCAAGTGTTTACCTAGGGCTTAAGCTTACAAGATATCAAGCAAGATGTCCAAGTGTTTACCTAGGGCTTAAGCTTACAGAGATATCAAGCAAGATGTCGAAGTGTTTACCTAGGGCTTAAGCTTACAAGATATCAAGCAAGATGTCCAAGTGTTTACCTAGGGCTTAAGCTTACAAGATATCATGCAAGTTGTCCAAGTGTTTACCTAGGGCTTAAGCTTACAAGATATCAAGCAAGATGTCCAAGTGTTTACCTAGGGCTTAAGCTTACAAGATATCAAGCAAGATGTCCAAGTGTTTACCTAGGGCTTAAGCTTACAAAGATATCAAGCAAGATGTCCAAGTGTTTACCTAGGGCTTAAGCTTACAAAGATATCAAGGAAAATGTCCAAGTGTTTACCTAGGGCTAAAGCTCACAAAGATATCAAGCAAGATGTCCAAGTGTTTACCTAGGGCTTAAGCTTACAGAGATATCAAGCAGGATGTCCAAGTGTTTACCTAGGGCTTAAGCTTACAGAGATATCAAGCAAGATGTCCAAGTGTTTACCTAGGGCTTAAGCTTACAAGATATCAAGCAAGATGTCCAAGTGTTTACCTAGGGCTTAAGCTTACAAGATATCAAGCAAGATGTCCAAGTGTCTACCTAGGGCTTAAGCTTACAGAGATATCAAGCAGGATGTCCAAGTGTTTACCTAGGGCTTAAGCTTACAGAGATATCAAGGAAAATGTCCAAGTGTTTACCTAGGGCTAAAGCTCACAAAGATATCAAGCAGGATGTCCAAGTGTTTACCTAGGGCTTAAGCTTACAGAGATATCAAGCAAGATGTCCAAGTGTTTACCTAGGGCTTAAGCTTACAAGATATCAAGCAAGATGTCCAAGTGTTTACCTAGGGCTTAAGCTTACAGAGATATCAAGCAGGATGTCCAAGTGTTTACCTAGGGCTTAAGCTTACAGAGATATCAAGCAAGATGTCCAAGTGTTTACCTAGGGCTTAAGCTTACAGAGATATCAAGCAAGATGTCCAAGTGTTTACCTAGGGCTTAAGCTTACAAGATATCAAGCAAGATGTTCATGTGTTTACCTAGGGCTTAAGCTTACAGAGATATCAAGCAAGATGTCCAAGTGTTTACCTAGGGCTTAAGCTCACAAGATATCAAGAAAGATGTCCAAGTGTTTACCTAGGGCTTAAGCTTACAAGATATCATGCAAGTTGTCCAAGTGTTTACCTAGGGCTTAAGCTTACAAGATATCAAGCAAGATGTCCAAGTGTTTACCTAGGGCTTAAGCTTACAAAGATATCAAGCAAGATGTCCAAGTGTTTACCTAGGGCTTAAGCTTACAAAGATATCAAGCAAGATTTCCAAGTGTTTACCTAGGGCTTAAGCTTACAAGATATCAAGCAAGTTGTCCAAGTGTTTACCTAGGGCTTAAGCTTACAAGATATCAAGCAAGATGTCCAAGTGTTTACCTAGGGCTTAAGCTTACAAAGATATCAAGCAAGTTGTCCAAGTGTTTACCTAGGGCTTAAGCTTACAAGATATCAAGCAAGTTGTCCAAGTGTTTACCTAGGGCTTAAGCTTACAAGATATCATGCAAGTTGTCCAAGTGTTTACCTACGGCTTAAGCTCACAAAGATATCAAGGAAAATGTCCAAGTGTTTACCTAGGGCTAAAGCTCACAAAGATATCAAGCAAGATGTCCAAGTGTTTACCTAGGGATTAAGCTTACAGAGATATCAAGCAAGATGTCCAAGTGTTTACCTAGGGCTTAAGCTTACAAAGATATCAAGCAAGATGTCCAAGTGTTTACCTAGGGCTTAAGCTTACAAGATATCAAGCAAGATGTCCAAGTGTTTACCTAGGGCTTAAGCTTACAGAGATATCAAGCAGGATGTCCAAGTGTTTACCTAGGGCTTAAGCTTACAGAGATATCAAGCAGGATGTCCAAGTGTTTACCTAGGGCTTAAGCTTACAGAGATATCAAGGAAAATGTCCAAGTGTTTACCTAGGGCTAAAGCTCACAAAGATATCAAGCAAGATGTCCAAGTGTTTACCTAGGGCTTAAGCTTACAGAGATATCAAGCAGGATGTCCAAGTGTTTACCTAGGGCTTAAGCTTACAAAGATATCAAGCAAGATGTCCAAGTGTTTACCTAGGGCTTAAGCTTACAAGATATCAAGCAAGTTGTCCAAGTGTTTACCTAGGGCTTAAGCTTACAAGATATCAAGCAGGATGTCCAAGTGTTTACCTAGGGCTTAAGCTTACAGAGATATCAAGGAAAATGTCCAAGTGTTTACCTAGGGCTTAAGCTTACAGAGATATCAAGGAAAATGTCCAGGTGTTTAAGCCGCCGCCGCTGCCGCCGGATCCCCATACATATGTCTCGCCGCCTGTGACGATAGGAGAGACAAAAATTGTAAAAATGCATTTTACATGAAATACATACTATTTTTATAGGATTAACAGTGTTTAAAATTTTAACTAGTTTTACACGTACTTCATTTAAAATTCTAGCAAATAATAAAAAAAAATCATGATTATAATTTTTATAACCAAAATGAGTTACTTTTTAGTGACAATTTGTGTTGCCTCCCTTTAAATTAAATGTAAATTGTACATGATGCAAACGTTACATGTACACTGATGTACAAATGTCGTGAATCAGAATGTAATACATCATGACCAAGGCATTCATACAGTGCATGCATGCAACATGTACATGTATAGAATGTAATACATCATGACCAAGGCATTCATACAGTGCATGCATGCAACATGTACATGTATAGAATGTAATACATCATGACCAAGGCATTCATACAGTGCATGCAACATGTACATGTATAGAATGTAATACATCATGACCAAGGCATTCATACAGTGCATGCAACATGTATATGTATAGAATGTAATACATCATGACCAAGGCATTCATACAGTGCATGCAACATGTACATGTATAGAATGTAATACATCATGACCAAGGCATTCATACAGTGCATGCAACATGTACATGTATAGAATGTAATACATCATGACCAAGGCATTCATACAGTGCATGCAACATGTACATGTATAGAATGTAATACATCATGACCAAGGCATTCATACAGTGCATGCAACATGTACATGTATAGAATGTAATACATCATGACCAAGGCATTCATACAGTGCATGCAACATGTACATGTATAGAATGTAATACATCATGACCAAGGCATTCATACAGTGCATGCAACATGTACATGTATAGAATGTAATACATCATGACCAAAGCATTCATACAGTGCATGCATGCAACATGTACATGTACAATAATAATTAAACATGTTAAAGAACAGAGTTCTTGTTATTTAATAGTTTAACGTATTTGGCTTCACAAAATTGATCATAGTCATAGACATTTAATTTAATCTTAATTGGTCATGTTGATTTTTTTTTCACCTACACTCATTTATTTTCATGATTATACAACGCAAACATGGCAAAGTTACAAATACTACTAAGTACGACAGAGTTATCTCACAGAAAAATGAAAAAAATATAAAATAACTTGTTCACGTTACTTTATTTTTATCCCCAGTAAACTTTGAAGGCCTTGCGTACCATCAAAACATTGATGCACCCGCCTGAATTTAATCCTAAAAGACAGTATTAATGTTTGATTCGATGCAAAAAAATATTCAACGCTCACAAAAATGTTCTTCACCTTTAAAATGAACTAGTAAAATGTAGCATTTTGCATTGAAATTCGCCAGAAATTGACAAAGTAGTTTGTCATTGTATTGTGTTCTTCCCCACGTGTAGACGAAAGGGCATGCACATCTAAATACGACGAAAAGTCTCACGGCAAACGAGGTCGCCAAATAGCCCGGGAAATTCGAAAAATCTATCGCAAATTACGTTGCTTCACAGAAAACGATAATAACGGAAAAATTTTATTTTTTTATAAACGCTATTTGATTATGCCCCTGACTGTCTATTGTAATGCATTTTTTCTGGGTTTTCATTGATACTCTTTCCTTAATAATTTAAATTGCTGAAAATAAATCATTATAATTTCATTCAAATAAGTATATTAAAATATGCCTAAAAGTCAATTTTCCTTGAATTCTACAGAGTTTACTTTTTTAGGGGGGAATGCGGCAAAATGGCCGCTATTACAAAATGGCAATGTTAGATTTGTTTCCCCTTAATGCTCAGGATAGTCCACTGTATGTGTACCAATTGTCAATGAAATCTGTCAAGCCATTACCGAGATCTGAGAAATGTACTTTTAGTTTACATGGCGTCCATTTTGAAAATGGCGGCCATCTTGAAAATTTTACAAGTTGAATTCACCACTCTGATCGACCCTCCATAACCTCCCCAAGTTTCAAATTGATTGGTCAAAGCATTTTTCCATAATCGTGCAGACAAGTTCATGTCTTAGAAAAAGAAAAATATTATTAAATGATACCTGCCACGTTGCATAGTTTTTAATATTCATTAACACATTTTAATGAACTACATATCAGCCTACAGGAACAGCTGAGCATGATAACAGTCCATCTCAGAAGACAATTTTTACCTTGACCCTAGACCTATAAAAATTACTTCAAATTGACACAACTCAAAAACTACATATGGGATTGTGCTGAAAATTCAACCTGATCTTCATTTTATAGTACTTAACAGCTGTGCAAATTTGACAAAAAAACTGTTGATGCGGTCTCAAGATATCATCTGGAAACTGTCAATTGTTGACAAAAATAACCCTTGAATTGGCCCAAGTCTAAAACAACAACTTGGATTGTGCTGAGAATTGAACTTGATCTTCATTTTATAGCATTTAATAGATATGCAAAGTTTAAATAAAATCTGTTGACACGTTTTCAAGTTATCATCTGGAAACCACAAAGTGTTCACCAAAAAAAACTTGAATTGGCCCAAGTCGAAAACTAAAAATTGGATGGTGCTGAAAAACGAACTTGATCTTCATTTTATGGTATTTAATAGCAAAGCAAAGTTAAAAGAAAATATGTTGATGCGTTTTTAAGTTATCATCTGGTAACCACAGAAGCACGGACAGACAGGCTGCCCAACGGACATACCGACGGACACTCATATCCATACGGAGGGTATCACATAATAAGTATAAGGATAATACGAATTAAACATGATTATGAACTTATGGATCATAACTGGTTCCCAAACCCCTTGTGGATCCTCTAGTTCAGACATACATTCATAGCAACTGTATCTACCAGGAAACAAAGTTTCCTGCAAATCGGAGCATTTTTCAATTTTGTTGGCCATCTTGGATTCTAAATAGCCACCATAGACAGTTGACATGTGCGTCGTGTGGTTCGGTATTACCTACTTTACTTATATTCCAATTGTCATCGAAATCCGTACACGTTTGTATTTTTAAGGATTTTTTTTCATTTTTTAAATGGCCGCTATTTTAAGCTGGCTGCAATGCCATGATCAAATTCAAATCCTAAGATCTGATCGCAACATGGTAATCTACCTAAAACCAAAGTTTCGTGCGAATCTGAGCATTATGAATTTGTTGGTGGCCTTCTTGGATTCAAAATGGCCGCTATAGAAAGTCAACATGGGCGTCATATGGTACGGTATAACATACTCTACTTCCATCGAAATTTGTTAACTCTTGGATTTTTAAGGATTTTTCATTTTCAAAATGACCACCATTTCAAGATGGACACCAATTTCAAAATTTTAAAACTGGTGTGCACCACTTAAACTTTCATATCAATCCAATTTATAAAAACATACACTTATAGGGTGGGGATCTGTACAGATTTAAAAATAAATATTCATAATTGCGATGGGATGCCAAACAAACCCCCATTGCCACTATAACCTTGAGCATGTTGAAAAGCCCAAATACAAATTTTTATCATGATAATGCAATGTCCTACATAATTACCCTTGTTTCCATGGAAATGGCAGCCATTTTGAAAATTACAAAATTGGATTGCAAAACTTCAAGTGATCCTTAACAAGTTCCCAAAGTTTCATATAGATTGGACATTGCATCTGAGAGAATATTTGCAAACAACTCGAACGGAAAGAAGAAAGAAGAATTAAGTAATTTCAAGGGGGTGGGGCATTACCCCCTCCGACATTCCCATGGTACCAAATGAGTCGTCTTATCATAAAGAGTAAGAATATATATGGCTATAGGGTGGGGGTCCCAATGGTTTTCAAGATATTCAATAATTTGTCATTTGAGGGGGCGGGGCAGGACTCCTCCAACCATCCCATGGTAATAAATTATTTGTTTTATCATAAGGAGTAAGAATATGTATGGTTATAGGGTGGGGATGGTTTTCAAGATATAAGAAATTTGTCATTTGAGGGGGTGCAGCATGACTCCCTGAGACCTCCCTATGGTACCAAATGTTTCCTCTTATCATAAGGAGTAAGAATATAAATGACAATAGGGTGGGGATCCCAATGGTTTTGAAGATAGTAAATATATATAATTTGTCATTTAAGGGGGGTGTTGGGCAAGACCCCCTCCAGCCCTCTCATGGTACTAAATGATTCGTTTTGTCATAAGGAGTAAGAATAAATATGGTAATAGGGTGGGGATCCCAATGGTTTTCAAGATATAAAGAAATCCGTCATTTGAGGGGGTGGGGCATGACCCCCCAATGACCTCCCTATGGTACCAAATGTTTCCTCTAATCATAAAGAGTAAGAATATATATGGTTATAGGGTGGGGATCCCAATGGTTTTCAAGATATTAAATAATTTGTCATTTAAGGGGGGCAGGGCAAGACCCCCTCCACCCTCCCATGGTACTAAATGATTTGTTCTGTCAAAAGGAGTAATAATATATATGGTTATAGGGTCAGGATCCCAATGGTTTTCAAGATATAAAGAAATTTTTCATTTTAGGGTGCGGGGCATGACCCCCTCTGACACCAAATGTTTCGTCTAATCATAAGGAGTATGCTAATATCACGTCCTGCTTTAAGGAGTAATAATACATAAGGTTATATGGTAGGAATGTTAACTATTTTTGACATTTAAAAAAATATCAAATTTTGAGGTATTTGGAGGTGCATGGCACGACCCTGGGGGGGGGAGGGGCCCTACACTTGAAAAATGGTTACACCCCACATCTCATAGGGGTCTATCATGTGCAAAATTTACAAAGTGCCCCGGAGAATGTTGGCGGCCCGAGAAACAATAATAATAATAATAATAATAATAAGAAACGCAAAAAAAAACTATAAATCTCCAAACTTTGTTTGGGTGACTTTATAACCAATAAATGCATTAAGGGGGTTGGGAAAACTCCCCGGGGGGATTCAAACTCAACTTAATAAAATAATTATATCATCAATCATATAGTAACAAATAGTTACGGGGTGGGTGGGGATCCTAAGTATTTTGAAGATTATTAATCATTAGTGTTATGAACAGGGGGGGGGGGGGGGGGGGGGGGTAGGGACAATGCCTCTAACAGAAATTAAACCCACAGTAACAGCAGGCCAACACAATGATAACTGATGCTATAAGGGGTGGGGGAAACCTTGTGTGTATCCCCAGAACAACAGACAAACACATTTACACTAAAAATACCATCTTACTAAAAAGAATGAAAAACACAAGCATAATTTTGTGTGCAGACGTGTATAAATATACAAATTAGAAAATTTACATAATCTAGGGGGTGGGGATAGTCAACCCCCCCCCTTTTGACAACCTACAATGGAGGACTATAGTGGTACAGGGTGTCAGTCATAAAATAAATGGTGACTTATTTGTTGTTAGTGATCAATGATAAACACACAAATCAGTTAAGTAAATACATACATTGTTATCCTTGACATCAATGTCAGCCCCCAGGTCCACCAGCCTGGACACTGTCTCTGTGTGGCCGTACCGTGATGCCACAAATAAAGGACTCTGTCCGAACTACAACAGAAATAAACTATCTGTAAACATTCTATGTAAATAAACATTTGATTATCAAATCTTCTCAATGTAAGTAATACACCTACATATAACAGATCATATCAATGAATGAATATTGAATGAATGAATGAATGAATGAATGAATGAATGAATGAATGAATGAATACACACTTACAATGAAATATTTGTGTGAAATAATCTGACGTCTGCCATACTTAAAGTGTTATTAATGATCTGTGATTGTACACTTTGATCAATATATAAATTACAAAAATGTACACAATTTAGGGGTGGGGACTGACCCCCGGGACAACCTACAATGGAGGATTATAGTGGTACAGGGTGTCAGTCATAAAATAAATGGTGACTTATTTGTTGTTAGTGATCAATGATAAACACACAAATCAGTTAAGTAAATACATACCCAGTCCTTGACTTCAATGTCAGCCCCCAGGTCCACCAGCCTGGACACTGTCTCTGTGTGGCCGTCCCGTGATGCCACCAATAAAGGACTCTGTCCGAACTACAACAGAAATAAACTATCTGTAAACATTCTATGTAAATAAACATTTGATCATCAAACCTTCTCAATGTAAGTAATACACCTACATATAACAGATCAAATGAATGAATAAATATTGAATGAAAGAATTCAATGAATAAATGAATGAATGAATGAATGAATGGCTCCACACTTACAATGAAATATTTGTGTGAAATAATCTGATGTCTGCCATACTTAAAGTGTTATTAATGATCTGTGATTGTACACTTTGATCAATATATAAATTACAAAAATTTACACAATTCAGGGTGTGGGGGACTGACCCACGGGACAACCTACAATGGAGGATTATAGTGGTACACGGTGTCAGTCCTAAAATAAATGGTGACTTATTTGTTGTTAGTGATCAATGATAAACACACAAATCAGTTAAGTAAATACATACATTGTTCTTGTCATCAATGTCAGCCCCCAGGTCCACCAGCCTGGAAACTGTCTCTGTGTGGCCCCGCCATGATGCCACAAATAAAGGACTCTGTCCCCTCTACAACAGAAGTAAACTATCTGTAAACATTCTATGTAAATAAACATTTGATCATCAAATCTTCTCAATGTAAGTAATTCACCTACATATAACAAAAGTAGTTTTTGTAACAGATCAAATCAAACGCGATATTTTCTGATTCAGGACAAAGATACGAGTTAAATAAATCGTCACACTCGTGGTGATGTCAGCCATGAGTTAAATAAATCGTCACACTCGTGGTGATGTCATCCATAAGTTAAATAAATCGTCACACTCGTGGTGAAATATTTAATTAGTGTGATGTCAGCCATGAGTTAAATAAATCGTCACACTCGTGGTGATGTCAGCCATGAGTTAAATAAATCGTCACACTCGTGGTGAAATATTTAATTAGTGTGATGTCAGCCATGAGTTAAATAAATCGTCACATTCGTGGTGAAATATTTAATTAGTGTGATGTCAGCCATGAGTTAAATAAATCGTCACACTCTTGGTGAAATATTTAATTAGTCAGCCATGATGTACTGTTGTAGCAGACATTGTTATGATATTTTCTGATTCAGACGGTCACACTTACTGTGAAATATTTAATTTGTGTGACTGATGTCTGTCATGTGTTATGTGTTATTAATGATTTGTTGTCACAGATAAATGTTAAAACACAAGTAACTCACGTAATTTTTATAATTGACATCGGCCCCTCCAGCCAGACATTTCTCCACAGACTTAGTGTTACCTCTCTCAGCAGCCAACCAAAGTCCCTGAAATGATGTTATAACAGTAAATCCATAGTAACAGTAACACAGTATATGTAAACGTAGATAAATGTACATTTATTTTTAATTGACCACCATCAAGTCTAATGTTCATTGTCCATTTTGTTAATCTGTCAACACATTTATGTGACCTGCCATTCATGTTATAAATGTTTTATAAAAATTAAAATTCTATTTAGTCAAACAAAGATGGAGGATTGTAGTAAACAATACATGTTTGTGTTCACACAGCCATGGAAAACTATGTTGCTTACGTCTAATTAGACAATTAAGACTGGACACGATGATAGTTGATACATGTATGGCTGAAAAATTGATAAAAGTGGCATTAAGCCACAGATCTGTACTTGTACATGTTAACGTATTTACTTCACAATATAAACTTTACTTACTTTATTCAATTCCCACTGGTCCATATTCTTCTAAATCTAAAATGTAAACAATATTTCCTTTGTTATTCATCTTTATTGCTGCTGAGAAAACAAATTGTTTAAGCAGACGACAAAAGTCTGGTATCAACTGGAAAAGATTTAAATAGCTTCATCACACCACCTCAAGGACATCATTAGTGCTGCTGACCCTGGTCAGTGGTCACATGACCAAAGTACATAACCTATTTTGTAAGATGAAATGTACATTTTAACAAATATCTTTCAATGTCATTTTATCATGTTTATACCAAAAATATAATGACAGTAAGGAAACTGTCTCTTACAGACATTTATATTCCATCCTCGGATACCCAGGGGTGATTCCGCTCGCTACATCAACCCCTGGGACAATTAGCTGAATTTCATTCGATTTACCGCTGATCGAATACTATCATTTCATTGGTTTCATCCTCATTTTCGGATGAGCAAGATGACCAATGAAAATGATCCTTACAAATCGCATCGGTTAAATTGCAAAGATGGAGGATTATTACAGTTTAGCATGTGAAAAATTTGGTGTTTTGAATGTAGCGAGCGGAATCACCCCTGGCCGTATCCGAGGATGTTTATATTCTAGATTGAATACAAATTTAATGGATATTTTAAATACATGTATTGATTGATTGATTATTGTTTAACGTCCAGCAAGCAATATTTCGGCTATCTTATGATGTTTTAATTTCTTTAACAGAAATGTATTTTATACATTGACTATGAATTTAACAGATATTTTTTTTAAATACATGTATCCATATATTTGACGTTATTAATACATGTACATGTAACTTCAAAAAATTCTCCGTTCAGTTTCCATGGTAACAGGAAAAATCTAAACCTAAATATGTACATGTACATGAACATATGCACATTATTTACAATTTGAACAAATGTTAGATTTAAAGATTTAAGAGATTTAAATTTTGAAAAGTTCTTTTTTTTTAATTTGTGTTTTATGTTTTCTGTTCGTGTGGTGTTGTTACAGGGGAAAAACAGAAAATGGGAAAAAAAACTATATTCCTTTTTAAATTGAATTCCTGCAAGAGCTTAAAGACAAAAAAATTGTACATATAACCACTATTGACCCAATCAGAACACAGTATTCAGTGTTGTATATAATGTAGGGGGCACTACTATGGTAACCTGTTACTGGTACCCAATCTGGTAACCTGTTACTGGTACCCAATCAGAACATGCACACAGCACAGTATTCAGTATAAGCCCCTTTAACGTAACTGCGGAATAGTTTATCGCGCTTGCGCACAAACGCTTCCGGGTGTATCGTCACGATTATGCGTAAACAAAACAATGGTGAACAGTTTTTGCGTGTACCTGTGCCACGATAAGGTTAATCAAGATGCAAAAGAGAAAAAGATAAGTTTCTTTTGCTTTCCCCAGACCAAAGAAAATGGAAAGCGTGGATAAAAGTGATCAACTGGGAAGATTTTACAATGCACATACCAGGTATGACGCATGTTATTTTATTGTCTTTTGTAGCTTGTTATAGTTCACTACTTTGGCAATGATCATTTATTGTAAATGTGTTTCGCTAATAAATATTATTATTTAAAGAAATTATATGTAAATAGGTGTGACCTATCCGGCGAGCGATATCCCTTCAATATTGATCATAGGGAAGTTTTCTATAGTACGTGTATAATATGTTTTTACCTTACTTTGATGCACGATTGTTGAATAATTCATCTGCAAGTTTTATGTTATCATGTGCACCCCCCTACTTTCCTTTAATGCCATGAGATAAAATAATATCAAATTATTAACTTGAAAAGTTATGTGTACAACCAATGTCTACCTAAAAAAGGATAAAACTATAGCCAGGTAATGTGTTGAACTATTTGAAAAACAAGGGTAATTATGCCCCCAACCCCAACTTATCATTGCAGGGGCATAAAAATCCATAATTAGGGCCCCGCCACTTTGTGGCGGACACCCTATAGTGATCAGTCTGTCCGTCCGTCTGAAGTGAAACTAATCGTGTCCGGGCTGTAACTTTTTTATCTTTTGAGGTAGGCTTTTGATATTTGGAATGTGGGTAGATAATATCAAGGCGATGTGTTGAATACCGTGGTTGATCACCTTTATCCTTAAGGTCACATTATTGCTTTCTGCATGACAAATTCATGTCCGGGCTGTAACTTTTGTATCTTTTGAGGTAGGCTTTTGATTTTTGGAATGTTGGTAGAAAATATCAAGGCGATGTGTCACATACAGTGGTTGATCACCTTTGACCTTAAGGTCACATTATTGCTTTTTGATGTAACTTTTTTATAATATCAAGATGATGTGTTGCATACAATGGTTTATGACCTTTGACATTGACCTTAAGGTTGGCGGGGCCCACAGAGATGGGTACCATCTCACTGATATCTAGATTCATCCAAAGCATCTTTTGCATAATAAAACTACTCCAACTATCCCTAGGGGCCTAAGTGGACAAGTGGTTATGGTAGTAAGTCCTCTATTGATCACATGTTCTGTCAACCATGATATTGTTCAAATACATACAACAATGTTTTTAGATAAGATTTTTTTAGTTATCCATAACCAGTTGATATAAAGATATGTGCCTACTAAATAAATCATTTATTTTTTTTCCATATTTCCAAATGTGTGTAGATCATAAATCACAAAAATCAAACTTTAAAATATAATCCTCACTTTAAAAAAACAGCAGGAACTAAACTTCTTGGGGGAAGTTTTTCACTCATGGACTTACAATTCCAAAGAAAGACAAGTTTTGAAGTATAAAAATCAAATTTTGCATGTGTGAGGCATTTTGAACAGCATAATAAAAACAATTTTAATTCAGTCCTCTAAATTAGGACTGAACTGATGGACCACAATGGATATATATCCCAGTCATCTGGTAATAACTTTCTGAAAGTTTTAGGAAAAAATTGTCTTGTAAATTTTCTTGTAGATTAAAGTGTTCTAAGCATAACATTGCAACAACAGCTGAAATGGTCAGTTAAACTTTCTCGGTACATTTCACTTCAAAATAAAGCTTGGTCACTGGCTACTAATTTATTTCATAGATTTTTGTCTTTCAGTGCTCACTTATTCAGTTGCCTTGATTACAGTAATGTATTTTTTTAGACATTTTTGGCAAAATTTTAGAATGGTATTGTTTAATTTGATAGCAATTTTATGAAGTTGTTAAAAAAAACTACTACTTTATAATAATTTTGTTTAATAAATGTGCATCACACAATTTAGATTCTTTTTGAATAACTGTGGTGGCCCTTAAAAGGACCAATTTGACACACTGTTCATCATTTGTCTCATCTATGTTGCTGCGTGGCCGATTGTCCAGCACAACAATCGGTTATAGTATTTGTATTCCCAACTCTATATATGCGTAGGTTCTGCGAGCAAGTGACTATAATTCCAGGATTGATAATTCTGTGTCTTGCTTCTGAAAAAATACAGTCAAGATTTAACAATAACATCATAACATTATTATTAAAATGTACAAGCTGAACAAAAGCTATTTCTTAAAAGAACACAATTTTTCCTTTTAATTATATTAAAATAAAATTAGAACAAAATAATGTGTGAAAAATATCAAAGTACAGTACAGAAGTACCAGCCTCTTTACTTGTGTAAACAGGGATAGGGGTACTAAAAGTTATTGGTTGCTGCATTGTAATCTTTCACTTGCTTCCCCTTTTTTGTTACTGGACACTACAAATGTTGATGCATTAGTCAATACCTTGTTTTACTTTAGGCTAAAGTAAAACAAGGTATTGACTAATGCATCAACATTTGTCAAAAATTAAGCTATAAAAAATATTTATTACAGTTTAATGCTCTGCAATACATGTATATAGTAAAACTAAAAAACCGGTTGTAAGGTAATTTTTTATTTTGCAAACTCTTTACAGATGGCTTAAATTCATGTAAATGTTTAATTATGTACCAAATTGTGTTAGGAGAAAATAAATATGGTCTAAAACTGTAATTTATAAATGTTTCAGATGAATTTCTTATAATTAACATTATTATATTTCATTATTTCATGGTTTTCAGGAAAAACTGGAAAAAGAAGAAACAGAGCAGAAACTTGAGGAGGTCCACAAAAACTTCAGCATATTTAGCCACTCTAGCTACTGTCTATTACTTGAGCAGAAGCTACATACAGAGATCCCTCATGAAGCTTACTCCACATATCTGATAACCTCTGCTGTCTTGTTTGCTGTACAGTGTAAGTCACCAAGTCTTCATCAATTTCTAAAGGTGGGACTTTGAAAGAGAAAAACATACCACATTATTTTTACACTTTGTTGGTGTCATCCCTTTTTGGCAATGGGATGCTCATTTAAACAGATGTGCTCTTCTTAAATTGTAATGTACTTTTGTGTAACATTGTTTTAAGAAAACTTAGAATGCAGTTTTACTGGTTAACTGTTTAATATAAATACTGAATATATATTTGATTTTTTCTTTATTTTCAGATCCATGGCCAGTGCCAGTTTGGTAGTTGTGTTCATGTATTTTCTAATATTAATAAATAAGACATTTAACAAAAACCTGATGTAATTTTTCATTACTCCTTATTTTCTCCACTGGAAACTTACAGTTGTTTTCAATAAAAAGCATCTTTTCCATTTTCAAAAACATAGGATCAACATCAGTTCCACTTCCTGATATGCATCTGGGGTATGGTCTGGAATGTTCCACAAACAAGAACAATATTATTCAGCATTATCATAAACATGTGAAATGATATGTTCATTACTTCCTTAATTAATTTGTTTATTGATGCACCTTAATATGTGAGCATTACATATTTGTTCAGGGGCTTCAGTGGTAGAGTGGTTAAGGATTGCCAGTTTTCCTATCAAAGCCAAGGTCAGGGGTTTTATCCTGGTACTCCAGCTTCTTCCCCCAATAAAAACCAGTTGCCACAATATAACTGAAAAATTGCTGAAAGTGGCACTAAACACTATTTAAAAAAAACAAACAAACATATTTGTTGTACACAAGTTTGACACAAAAACAAGATTTATTTTAATTTAAAGAACTGTCAGAAATATCCTGCTTAATTTACTTATCCGCAACCCAGCTATACCACCCCCACCCCTTTCCAACCTTATGTTACTACAAGACTATGCTAACTATGAATATAAGATTATTAAAAATATTATAAAATGCCTTCCACTAATAATGGATATATTTTTAATTTTTGAACCAGATATATGCAGAAGAATAATAAACATTACAAAATATGAAAAAATAGTAAAATACTTTTTCAGAACAAATTTGCAAATGATATTGTGGCAAAAATTGCTGTCATTGTACAGAGATGTGTACACTATTGTGCCTAATAAACATTTTAAATTGTACACAAAATCATAAATTTACCAAAGCAAATTAGCAACTATCACTATACCTTGTTTAAATAAATACCGATTGGACACTGGCAGTAGGCAAAGTCAACAGAAAAAATTCTATTATTGTTCATCATACAGATGAAGACCTGATACCTCTGCTTCTTCATAGATGCTAAACAATAAGCCTTGATATATGTAGTGGTTTCATCAATCTAAAAATTCAAATTTAAAATTATATAATCAACAGTGAAAAAAACCCCAAAAAATCACAACTATACAGCACCAGCAGGATGTTACAAACTAATTCTTTCAATTTACAGGGTAAAGGGTTGTTTGCTTAATGGCAGCAGAATCAAACATTTTTTATCGTGTATACAATACCAATACAAGACTCGACTTAACATTATAACTCAGTAAATGTGCAGCTTTCATTAAAAAACCTATAGCCATAGCATATTTGTTGTTGTAATGTCTTAACTTGTGGAGACCTCAAATCATATTGTGTATAGACTAATGAATCTAATAGATATATTGCTCCCCCCCCCCAAAAAAAAAAAAATAAATCAAAGACCTCATTCTTATTTTTACTTGTAATTAATACCCCTGTGGCAACAGTGTATCACAACTCCTTACATACAATTACAAAATTATGACGAACATAATAATATTATATATCTTACTTGCTGATGCCATCTACTGAATATCGCCTGCCTCGAAATGCCTTACAGACTTGTCCAGCCCCTTAAAATTTCCATCATTTGTGGTTCTGTTTATCATAAAATCGTAGACGGCAGTAAACGACAGTGTAGTCAGGGGTCGGTGGACATGAGTAGACTACTCGACAACATTAAAAGGTGGTACGTTTTCATTCGGGCTAACATTTAACATTATGTTCGACTTCGAGATCAAATGATGCTCGTACTACTGGTGTTAATGCCGATACTGGTACCAGGGTCTCAAGAAGAACACTTATAATATCTTCCTTTCTTCTATTTTTGGTATCGATCTTATTATCTTCGGTCAGTTGTCGTAGAAATTTGATGTTCAGTTTCTTTAAACACTCCCGCGTCGCCATACTGTTGCCTATGTAAACAAGTCGTATCTAAGCTACGCGCTTCTTATTTAGGTCACGCTGTTTATTTTTGAGTACTTTTAAAATCATATAAATATTAGTTTTTGTACCTATTTATTAAAATAACACCACAAAATGTGTAAAAGAATATTTTAATGAATATTAATAGGTCACAGTAAAGGTTTCTGTCCACCCGGAAGCTGTTTTGCGCATGACTGCATATATTATTAAAGGGGCTTATTGTAAATAATGTAGGGGACACAATATGTTAACCTGTTTCTGGTACCCAATCTGGTAACGTGTTACTGGTACACATTATAATAACTACCACCTGTTCAGGCAACATGGCGAAACCAAAAATGTCCATGCCGTTGTTTTTATTGGCCCAAAGAGTAGTCAGAACCCCGATTCGGAAGATACGAGTAAAACATTTGACATTGGTGATAATAACAAAATAGTTACTGCACTGCTTAATGTATTTTTTTTTCTTGAATAAAATCATGCCATGAAATATGAATAAGTAAATTATCATTATATTATTCCCATAAAACTGTGGATAATTAAAATTGGAATGAGTTAGACACTGGTTAATTTTTTGCTATCACTAACATGACTAATAGAGACTACCACGAAAGTAAGGCAAGGGATGTCATTATCTTTAAGAATTAATGTAGAAATAGGAGTAGCAACCGGTGAGGAGGGGGGGTGGGGTTTGGGGGCATTTGCCCAACCATAAAATTTTGAAATCAAAGACGCAATTTCCTGCAATTCTGTGCATTCTGACATGGTTATGTCTTGTACGTTAATCCATTGAAATTTATGCAGTAATTAGTCAGAAATCTAGAACGAATAATCGTATCCTGGATTTTTTAACGAAATTGTAGTCGCGAATCTCTTTGGGAACTTTGATGTCCGAAAGAACATGTAGTTGCACAAATACAGTAATCAGTCAGTCAATCTATATCTTTCGACAGTAACCTTTTTTATCGGATTCATATAGGATCGATTATTATTGATACATGACTGGTGATAATTATTACAGTTTTTTCCGTCTCCGTTGACTACATATGGAAACACTGAGAACCCGGAAAAAGGTGTGTTGCATCTTGGGAGGGCATCGTATAGGATTCTTACTACAGAATGGTTGTTCAAGATGCAAATTGGCTATGGCACCATTAATTATCCGCAGAAGGGCAATAATTAAAAACATTTTCAAAGACGAAAAACAAAATTTCTTCAATATCTATCGTTTCCCGCTTTAGAAATTATCATTGCGATTGGCGGATTAAAAAATAAAATTGTCTATATTTGGATACTGGAAAATCCGCAGTATGAACAATCATCTCGATATTATAATTTACGGAGAATGCATGGAAGTATTGGGGAAAATGTACAGACGTGAGGTGTTTTTTATATTGCCCACTATATACCGTGGTCGTGGTTTTTTTCATTAAGAAATTCACCACCATACGCCACGGTGGTATTCTGCGGTACATAGTGTTATGTCCACTACATATCGTTACCCACCGTGTTGACCACGGTGGATTTTCAATTTCCTTTCATGCTTACCCAGTGAAAAAATAAAAATGTTGCGATTTAATTTAGATATTTGTGTTAAAATATGCCATTTTAATACGTTTGTTTGACAACAAAATTAATCTGCGTTCTGTTTATCTATTCATTATACAGAATACCTAAAAGTTTATTGTCACTGATTTGATTGACAATTATTCCCTAAACGTAGTTCTAAAAAGTTAGAACACGCATTTTGCCCATAAAATTGTCAAAATCTTTGCTATTCTTTCGTCAAAATTTCCCTGTCAGCGCCTCTGATTAATGTTCCAACCGTTTGAACTTTTACCGGATGTAAATTGTGTCACACCCTAAATCGATCGATTATCTAAGTATTGTCCAGTCATCATTTTTTCAAGCACGTGCTCTCAAACATTTCAATAAACTTGTGTATTGTATAATTTAATAATTAACAGGTGAACACGCGGCTTCACATTTTTAACGTAAAGAAATAAGCACATTACACAATAAATGCAATCCTTGTAAAGAAATACACAATAAATGCAAGACTTGTAAAGAAATTCGTTTAAAAAAAAGTCAAAATCAATATACGACTTAAAATGCTACATTTTCAAATTTTCTGAATTATTACTTAATATAAATGTCACAGAATATATTGTTCCACGAATGATTTTATACTCGATTCGTATTCGGTGTTGAACCACGTGTGTTAAAAAAAATACAATCCTGATATAGAATCAACCATAATAGTCGTTTCAGTGTTAAAAGCCTGACACATTATCAACTTTTGTTGTAGAAAAGACTTTAGTAGCATCCTTATAATTTCTATAATGTTACGACAAGACCCTATGTCCGCAAACAGACGTTCGTATCGGCGCACAAAAAAAACCAACAACAACAAAAAACAAAAAAGAACAAAAGAAAACAAACTTACATACTGTAGAGTAAATTCGGGCAATTATTTTATATTGATATGAGTGTGGACAAATAAGTTCTTTCGTCTTCAAAAATAATTTTATTCCGATTTGTTTTGTTCATGTTATAACAGACGTAAGTAACTATGCATATTTTATTGTTTGATCAATGTACCACAATACAACAAAATATTAAGAATAAGTATTTGTATTTAGATAACTAAGGCAAGTCTAAAAGGGGTCTGATCTCGAGAATATTTATCCCAATAAATACTATGTCATGCAAAAACACAGAAACTGAGAGTTAATTTTAACGGGAACTTTATACAAATAACACGTCTGCCTCCATTTGAAAAATTGTCAGTTTTGTATATTTAGCTCAGAAGCACATCACTACTTTTTTTATATAAACCTGTAATATTAATTGTTATAGTTTAAAACGCCATTGTCCAAAGTAAATGTGTATTTAGAATTGTGCGTACGTAAGACTTCATTCAACCTTGTGAAACAGGCGCCTGTGCCATATCGTAGTTAAACTATATTTTATGTGGCGATTCTCGTTTATAAACTTTTCACATATTTATTATTCTTGCTGCATGTTGGCTTCAATTTAGTAATGTATTTGTTGTATCCCATCCTGTTAACGAATTTTATATAACTATACTAGTCTCGATCATCCAGACGATTAATTACATTTGTGCGTCTGGATTCATCTCTATATTGAACTCGTTACCATTACGCCCAAAACTGGGAGTAATTTTTTATTGGATGATATTTTTATTATCTAAAAAATTACTTCCGTTCGTATCAAGAAGTGTATAACAAATTGTGCCAAAGTTTACATTTGAATATTTTTATAAAATATAACTTTATCAATTAATTAATAAATATTATTGTTGTGCACAATCAAGAGTGAATCTGAATGTGACATCATATTATAAGTATGCATGGTTTTCCTGGTTTAAAAATAGGGACCTAAAAATAGAATCATTGTGTTGTCTCCACCTATTGGTAGCGAAATTACCACAAGGTGATCCCAGACGCTATTATATATGCGTCTGGGTGATCGAGACTATAACTATACCTGATGTAAACTTTTGTCCGCGTTTGTTAAAACAACTCTGGTCTTAAATACCAAATAAAGAAAAAGATCGCCGCTCAACTGCCCGTTTTCTGTCGAAAAGGATTTATTATTGATTAAAGAGAGTTCGCGTACAACTTCAGGACAATTCGTTATACGTTGTAATACACAAAAACGTAATGTGACAATTCAAATCCGGATAATTAACCCAACTTTTTCAAGGTAATATTTAATGCATAACACATGTATGCATCCGGTTGAACAAAATTCGATCTTCAAGTCTACCGGCACATTAAATCATTATTGATTATCAACAAATAAAATGCATGTACAAATTATTCTTAAGCACTGTTTTAAAACGTTCTCTTTTCATTCGGGGTAACGATGTTTAAACCCGCAATCAATTAAATGACAACGTTTATGTTGTCATGTACCACCGCGGAGATATCGTGGCCGGACCCCTGTGGTGACATGCCATGGTAGACTGAACTCCCTCGTATGCATCCACCGTGGTAAGATTACCTGAGAAGATTCTTAACCACGATAGTAGGCGTGGATATACCATGGTGGGTGAAAAGGAATAACTTCCATGGTGGATTAGTGTTTTTTATAAAAAAACATGTTGTTCCCTCTGTAATTCAAATGGAAATTTATGAAGATTTCACATATTTTTTATTTGAAAGTAGACGGCGACAAACGAGATAATAGCCGGAGATTTTGACGCTTGCCGCCTTCTAATGGCATCCTTGAAGACTGCAATACAACGAAGACCAGAATATAATTTTAAGACTTTAAAGAATTTTTTACAATATTAAACAGAAAAGGAAAGGGGTCCTGTCCACAGGTAGATGTGATAGGGAGGGGTCCTGTCCATGAGCATGATGAGTACCTGTGATGGGGAGGTCCTGTCCATGGGTACCTCTGATAGGGAGGGGTCATGTCCACAGGTACATGTGCTAGAAAGGGCCTTAGGGGTCATGTCCACAGTTACCTCTGATAAGGAGGGGTTATGTCCACGGGCACCTGTGATAGTTAGGGGGTCATGTCCATGGGTAACTGATAGGGAAGGGGTCCTGTCCATATGTACATGTACCTGTGATGGGGAGGTCCTGTCCATGGGTACCTCTGTCTCTGATAGGGAGGGGTCATGTCCACAGTTACCTGCGATAGGGAATGGCTCCTGTTCATGGGTACATGTGATAGGGAAGGCAGTCTTCACGAAATGCGTCGGTCCGACGGACAAAACTGATATTAACGCTTGGACCGGTAAAAAATCGTGTTTCGTCGGTCCGAAAGTCCGACATTGTTATTATCGAAGTTCAAGTTGCCCTGATGGTTCATTCACAGAAAATACTTATATATCTGGTAGTACTGATTCACACAGACTTCCAACTTTTGAGTAAATATGTAAAAATTGCAAAGATCTTGCGTATTTAACTCATTTTTGAAACATTTTAGTTTGGCAAATGGATTATGCGCCATTTGTTTATTTCCGGGATACGTCTAATTACCAACAGCGAGAAATGAGAAAAAAGTAGACTACAACGGCCTCTAATGAAAAATCGTAACTGTTTGATAAACAAACACCTTAAAATGGAGTTGAAACTCAAAAGTTCATTTAAAACATATTTTATTTTAATCATTGGCTTTGATAATATATAAAATATATTCTAGTAATCTGAAATTGAAGAATAAAGATAACTAGTTATCAATGACCACATGATAACAGGGATATACACTAACTTTTTTATAATGGTTGCCACCTGGTCTCCTAACTTAAAAAATTTTGGCGCCCAGTGAAAAAGTTAGGCGCCCACATTTTTTCATATTTTTTATAATAAAAAAGAATACACTCCCATAAATTAAAACTGTTCAATAAAATGATACATGTAGGATAGAACCAGAAGTAAAAAAAGACCACTGTGAAACAAATAATATTATGTAGTTAACAAAATATGCACTATTAAAAGTATTTAATGATTTAAATTGATTTTTTTGAAATTACTGCCAAAGTACCAATTTGTATTATGTATAAATCATTGCAATACTCATTTCAACACTAGCCGCATCGCAATTGCAATCTCTGGCCCGGAGTTCACACCCAATCCGGAAATTTTCGTATATTCTTTCGCTTGAACTGTTTCCGGTATTATTTTTACTACGCTTTATGTAAAAAGTAAAAGCCAGAAGGGACCAGCTAACACTGTGTGGCGCGTAAACAGGATAAACAATGACGCAGAAAGAAAAATATTTAAGATTTCTTACCAATATTGAAATAAAATTGAAAGGAGGCATACCGCTACTGCTCAGAATGACAGGGCAAAAATCGTGGAAACGGATATCAACCAAATCATCACAGATCGCCACCTGGACGATCGAAAAGCAAACTTTACTCGCCCATGCAAATATTTAGTCGCCTTGGGCGACTGGGCTACTGTTAGTGTAAATCCCTGTGATAATTTCTGTAGATGGGTGTCCCATTGAGCAGTTGCTTTCAGCTTTGTGAAGTATTTCTGTGTATAATAAATGTTATTTTATTTATATTCTTTAGACACATTTGTCCAGATATACACAGCTTGTTTATAACAGTTATGAATAGTATGATGTTTACAATAACTTTTATGTATGAGATTTATGTCTTTATCTACATGTAAATAATGGCAACATCAGACAAATTTGGTCCGGCAAAATCTGCTTATTTCGTGAAGACTGGGGAAGGGGTCCTGTCCATGGGTACCTGTGATTGGGAGGGGTCATGTCCACAGGTACCTGGAAAAGGGAGGGGTCCTGTCCATGGGCACCTGTGATAGGTAAGGGGTCCTGTCCATGGGTTCCTGTGATTGGGAGGGGTACTGTCCATGTGTACCTCGGGTTACCTGTGATAAGGGGACCTGTCCACAGGTATCTGTGATAGGGAGGGGTCCTGTCCATGGTTACCTGTGATAGGGAGCAGTCCTGTCCATGTGTGCCTGTGATAGGAAAGGGTCCTGTCCATGTGTACCTGTGATGGGTAAAGGGGACTGTCCATGGTTACCTATGATAGGGAAGGGGTCCTGTCCATGGGTAGCTGTGATAGGTCAGCGGTCCTGTCCATGGATACCTGATATTGGGAGGGGGTACTGTCCATGCGTACCTGTGACATGTCTGATAAGGAAGGGGACCTGTCCACAGGTTCCTGTGATAGGGAGGGGTCCTGTCAATTGTTACCTCTGATAGTCCTGTCCATGGGTACCTGTGACATGTCTGATAAGGAAGGGGACCTGTCCACTGGTTCCTGTGATAGGGAGGGGTCCTGTCAATTGGTACCTCTGATAGTCCTGTCCATGGGTACCTGTAAGTGTTATAGGGAAGGATCATTAAAGGAAGTTCAATTAATAAAACCTCTCATTTCATGTTCATTTTCAACATTTTTTATTGGATATTGATATTTTATTTTCTTATTGAAATTCGAGGTTTCATCTTTAAACGCATTTTCCTGTGCACAAATTCCACAAGAAAATCTTGCGGAATGTTTACGTTAAATTTGATATGAAAAAAAGAAAAATATCTAAATTTTCAAAAAATTGTCTTCCCTTAGAATATCGAGTACGTTTAAAGTTCTGTTTGAAGTTTTATTTGATTTACCCCTTTTCTCCCATTACCAGGATTACATTGAATGGACGACACTATTTCAATCTATATTATGGAATTGTTTTTATGACGAGACCAATTTTTCATTTGTAACAAAAATGACAAATTCTATTTGTTCCGCAATAAAATACAAATTGATTCTGTAATTTTGAATTACCGTTAAATCCAACATGTCAGCTCCCAGTAAAATTTCGCCTGGATATTTCAAACATGGATTACTTAAGTGAACATAGTTTTAATTTATTGAAAACAGGTATAGTCTTTGTGTTTATGTTTCATTATATTTCACATGTTCAAATATACTGAACTTCTGAAAAAATTTAGCTCAGAGAAATTTCAACTGACAGATAAAACCTCACTGTCACATTTCATTTCAAATAAACTCAGAGGTCGTGTTAACCCCAAATATTGCGCTTTTTACCCAATTTAAAAAAATTCCACACAAAAATATTAGACCCTGCGTGCAAATGCATGCAAGGATAAACAGAACGAATTGTAACTGAAACAGGGTTTAGTCAACATGGTCAATGAAATAGTAAAATAAATCACTTTGTTGTAAACTCTTTTTTGTTGGTCAAAAAGTTGCAGATACAGTGTTTTTCAGCTTGATTTTAAAGCCAATGTCGGCGAAACAGTTGCATAAAGGAATTTTGTTTTCATTTATAAATAGAAATGGTTATGATGAAAGTAAGGGAATTCTCAAAATGTATTATCGGAGAATAAAAAATTGAAGATGCCAGATTGCAACTCAGAAATGATATGAACCAAGCCGTTGTTCCTTTCAAACATTCAAATTAAAATTTTATTTGTTCAAATAATAATGTTAAACATTTTGAAATCAGCTGATGTAGTTCTTGCGAAATCTGATGGCATGTTTAAACACACATTCTGAGAAAGACCCCTATAATAATTATTTATATCAACCAATCAGATCTTTACAATGGTCAAAACACAACATTTTCTCTCGTTGAATAAAACAGTGAAGACGATATTGCATTAATTTAATATTGAACAAGCAAAACGCTGAGCGCATGGGCGAGGGGGTTGACAGGGAATACCTTTCTCCTTTCTCCCTCCCTTCGGCTCCATTCTCCCTCCCTACTGCTCATTTCTCCCTTCCCTCTGTTCCTTTCTCCCTCCCTTCGGCTCCATTCTCCCTCCCTACTGCCCATTTATCCCTTCTCTGCTCCTTTCTCCCTCCCTTCGGCTCCATTCTCCCTCCCTACTGCTCATTTATCCCTTCCCTCTGCTCCTTTCTCCCTCCCCCTCTCTCCCTGTATCCCACTACCCTGTCCGCCCTATGATGGGGGTGTAACTTTTAGTATAGATCTAATACATGTAAATGCAAATCTTTAAAAACAAATCTAATGTCAAAATGATTCAATTGAAATTATAACTTGTTTCGGGACATTTTTCTTTGAGCTTTCGACGATGCTCGACGGAAAGACGATAACTGCCGATCATTACCCACCCCAACCCCCCCCCCCTTTTTCAAACACACACACATGACGTCAATAGCGATGTAGCTGTTGAACCGTAGAGCTGTTTTAGTCCTTGGTTTACCACTAAACAAATAAAAAGCCAAGGAATAAAGAGCCACGGTTCCGCAGTGAGCACATGGCATGGCAGATTATGACCGATAATATCGGCGATATCAGAAGCAGAACTCGATGACATTTAAATCTATAGTCAACTTTACCGTGTCCATACGACGGGTTTTTGCTTGACAAAATTTGAAAACTGCTACCGCGTTTGGTCGAGTTTATGGTCCTTTTGTATATCTCATATTACAGTATTTGAAGGTAACAATTATTTTCCACAGTTAATCGGCTTTTTGAAATGCGTCCGTTTTTTCATTTCGCCAGATCGATTTTCCATACTAAATTTTGACCTTGTTTTGAACGGAACTGTACGTTAGGAAAATTCCATTGTTGTCTATTCGAAATCCTTCGGGTGTTGTCGTCTACAGTTGAGGCGGGAAAAGTCTCGCGGTTTGTCCGAATACCATTGTGCGTTACGAAAACAGACGAACGTTTGTAAACAACATTAGACCCCTTAAGATACAAAAATGGCTGACTTCCTATGGAAAATCGATCTAGCAAAATGAAAAAAAGGCCGCATTTCAAAAAGCCGATTAACTGGGGAAAATAATTGTTACCTTCAAATACTGTAATATGAGATATACAAAAGGACCATAAACTCGACCAAACGCGGTAGCAGTTTTCAAATTTTGTCAAGCAAAAAACCCGTCGTATGGACACGGTAAAGTTAAGCATAGCTGTGGCAGTGTACTAGAAATATTGAGACATGTCAGTGACGTGGAGTTAACATTAAAACCATAAATTGTGTTCATTAAAACATTTCTTTAAGCTCGTTACCTTGAAGTCGTCCTTTTTCAATGCGCAGGTACCCCATCCCGTGCATTCTTGGAAATGCTCTTAAAACCAATACTGCTGGTCCCGACCTTGTCGCAATAAGCTTGCGATTATTATCACGGATTTGAAAGTGTATTTATTTCCTAAATTCATCGTGTTAAGAAACAAATTAATTATGTAGTAAAAACAACTGAATTCTCGAGCACACAAATTTTAACAAAATTTTAAAAACAATACAGCCAGAGATGGATAATTTCTTTAAAATTAGACAATCACATATTGGTATATTCACTTTGATCTCTAAGTAAACAAATTTTCAGCATAATTTCATAATTACTAGAGAACGATTGTACAGGGAAATATACAAGATAATGATTTATTAAAATTATGCAATAAACACTGATCTATGTAGTCCGAGAATCCTCTGCCGTCCAACGGTTTTTTTAGTTTGACCACGCGAAAAAGGCATTGGACGGCAGAAGATTCTCGTACTATTGTCTATGGCAACCAGACAACTCGGATCGTGACAACCGCTCGGCATAATACAGTCCGACTTGTCCTATTACGGTCCGAGTTGTCACGATCCGGGTTGTCTCAGTCGTATTCTTGTCTATTTTATAGCAAATTTGTTTATCATAATGCCCAGATACTCATTGTGGTGTCTCTATGGCGAGGTGGTAAAGTAATAACTCGCCTGCTTTTGATTGCACACCTGCGAGTCTCAATGCGAACAGGGTGTGCTCGACTCCAGTCATAACAAGGATTGGTCAACAGTTTTGATTTATCACCAAAACAATTGCTGTGTGACAACTGAACGGTATACAGTTAGTCTGTGTTACACCTTAGAGGTAAACAGTTAGTATGTGTGACAACTGAGCGGTATAAAACTAAATACATAAGAGCGAATTTGAATTTCATGCTTGATTAACGTTCCGTTGTGGGCCGCAAGAACAGCATACATGCATGTGCCAGTTTTACATTGGAATTTCTCTTTTGCTGAATCAATGACATTAACGAAGTATATAATGTCCCTGACTGAATGTGCCATTGATTACGTAAGAAATATTATAATTAACAATGTCCCTTAGTTATCACACGACGAAATTAGGCCGCCAGTAGACTTATATAGAAATACTTGACGACATTTAAAAGTATGCAGTTCGACTTTACCTGTATTTAAACTCCATGGCGCATGGTGTCCATTGACAACGGCCGCCGTTCAGACGAAAACCAACAATAGTCATATATTCAATGTTATTTTTCCATTTTCCAATTGAAAATTGGTAATAAGAAGTAATAAGAAAAATTTTACAGAATCAATGGAGTTTTTTCCATGTACTTTGATTAAAATAATGAATTTATTTTTACTGTATTAGTGACGGGGAGCCTAAATATAAAGTGCAGTGGTCTAAAAATTTCCCTTTTTTAAATTTAAAAAAAAATAAAAAGGCAAATATATTGAAAACTTCCGTAACCAAATATCTGGTTAATACAATATTCTGTCAACAAACAACGCAACTTACATGTATATACTCAGTAATAGACTGTTGTCACTCTGATCAAGTCGTCCAGGAGTTATAGACTCAGTAATAGACTGTTGTCACTCTGATCAAGTCGTCCAGGAGTTATAAACTGGCATACAGTTAATCTGTGACAACTGTTCGTCATACAGTTAGTCTGTGTGGCAACTGATCGGCATACAGCCATTCTGTGTGACAACTGATCGGCATAAAGTTAGACTGTGACAACTGTTCGGCATACAGTTAGTCTGTGTGGCAACTGATCGGCATACAGCCATTCTGTGTGACAACTGATCGGCATAAAGTTAGACTGTGACAACTGTTCGGCATACAGTTAGTCTGTGTGACAACTGATCGGCATACAGTCATTCTGTGTGACAACCGATCGGCATAAAGTTAGACTGTGACAATAATCGACATACAGTTAGTCTGTGTGAAAACGAATCGGCACACAGTTAGATAACTGATCGGCATACAGTTAGTGACAACTGATCGGCATACAGTTAGATAACTGATCGACGTACAGCTAGTGTGTGACAACTGATCGGCATACAGTTAGTCTGTGACAACTGATCGTCATACAGTTAGAATGTGTGACAACTAATCGGCATACAGGAAGTCTGTGACAACTGGTTGGCATACAGTTAACATGTGACAACTGTTCGGCATACAGTTAGTCGATGTGACCACTGATTGGCATACAGTTAGAATGTGTGACAACTAATCGGCATACAGTTAGACAACTGATCGGCATACAGTAAGTCTGCGTGAAAAGTGATCGGCATACAGTTAGTCTATGACAACTGATCGGCATACAATTATTATGTGTGACAACTGATCGGCATACAGTTAGTCTGTGTGACAACGGATCGGCATACAGTAAGTCCATGAAACTGATCGGCTTACAGTTAGTGTTTGACAAATGATCGACTTACAGTTAATCTATGTGACAACTGCTTGGCTTACAGTTAGTCTGTGTGACAACTGATTGACATACATTTAATTTGTGTGAAAACGGATCGGCATACAGTAAGTCTGTGACAACTGATCGCCATACAGTAAGTCTGCGTGAAAAGTGATCGGCATACAGTTAGTCTATGACAACTGATCGGCATACAATTATTATGTGTGACAACTGATCGGCATACAGTTAGTCTGTGTGACAACGGATCGGCATACAGTAAGTCCGTGAAACTGATCGGCTTACAGTTAGTGTTTGACAAATGATCGACTTACAGTTAATCTATGTGACAACTGCTTGGCTTACAGTTAGTCTGTGTGACAACTGATTGACATACATTTAATTTGTGTGAAAACGGATCGGCATACAGTAAGTCGGTGAAAACTGATCGGCATAGTTATTCTTAGTGACATCTGATTGACATACAGTTGGTCTGTGTGACAAGTCATCAGCATACGGTAAGTCTGTGTCAACTGATCGGCATACAGATAGCCTGTGTGATAACTGACCTGTATAAAATTAAATACATAATAGCGAATTTGAATTTCATGCTTGATAATTAACGTTCCGTCTTGGGCGACAAGAACAGCATACATGTATGTGCCAGTTTTACATGCGAATTTCTCTTATGCTGAATCAGTGACATTAACGGAAGTATATAATGTCCCTGACTGAGTGTACCATTGATTACGTAAGAAATATTACAATTAACAATGTCCCTTAGTTACCACATGACGAAATTAGGCCGCCTGTAGACTTATATAGAAATACTTAACGACATTTAAAAGTTTACCTGTATTTAAACTCCATGGCACATAGTGTCCCTTGACAACGGCAGCCGTTCAAACGAAAACCAAAAATAATCATATATTCAATGCTCATATTTTTCCACGGTTGGCTACACAAGTTATTATGTATAAAGCACGCAAATCATTGGTCTACATAAATACACTATTATTAAATGACAGTAATTGTAACAAAATACCGAACACCGATGAAAATGACAATCCACAAATCAAAGTCAGGGAAAATTTTACGACAAAATGTAAGATATTAAAGTTGAAATTTATTGTGTGTGAAGTTTGCACAAAAATTAATTTAAGTACATGTATACAAATAATCAAACTTGGGTTTTTAGTTTATTTAAACACAAAACAGCACTTGTATGAGAAAATAAAGTATGAAATAAAAATTTTATACGAGATACAATTAGTCTTTGTGACAACTGATCGGCATACAGTTAGTCTGCGACAACTGATCGACATACAGTTATAGTCTGTGACAACTGATCGGCATACAGTTAGTCTGTGACATTTGATCGACATACATTTAATCTGTGTGACAACTGATCGGCATACAGTTAGTCTGTGTGACAACTGATCGGCATGTAATTAGTCTGTGTGACAACTGATCGGCATACAGTTAGTTTGAGACAACTGATCGACATACCGTTATTCTGTGTGACAAATGATCGGCATACAGTTATAGTATGTGACAACTGATCGACATACAGTTAGTTTGTGTGACAACTGATCGGCATACAGTTATAGTCTGTGACAACTGATCGCCATACAGTTATAGTCTGTGACAACTGATCGACATACAGTTAGTCTGTGTGACAACTGATCGGCATAAAGTTAGTCTGTGACAACTGATCAGCAGACAGTTAGTCCGTGTGACAACTGATCAGCAGTGTTGTCAAGTATCATGACAATGCCAGCTATCAGTTGTCACAGACTATCAGATTTTTATTTTTAGACGTCAGTCACTAAAGATCAACTATGTTTATTCGCCTGGTAACATAATTTCATGGCATTTATTGCACGTAGACATCACGCGACTATTGTTCGTCGACGATTACTGAAAACCAAGTAGTATTAGCGGTCGATTACTGCAGGCCAAGCAGTGTTAGACTTCGATTACTGCATGCTAGCTAGTTCTAGTCGTCTATTACTATAGACCAATTAGTGTTAGCCGCCCATTACTGTAGACCACTAGTGTTAGCCGTCGCTTACTGCAGATCAACTCGTGTTAGCGCTCTATTTCTGTAGACCAACTATGGTTAGCCGTAAATTAATGCAGACCAACTATTGTCAGCCGTCAACTACTGCGTACAAACTATGGTTAATGTAGACCAATTAGTGTAAGCCTTAGATTAGTGTAGACCATTTAGTGTAAGCCTTAGATTAGTGTAGACCATTTAGTGCTAACCGACGATTACTGTGGAACAACTAGTGTTAACCAACAAATCCTGTAGACCACTAGTGTTAGCCGTTTCTTACTGCAGATCGACTCGTGGTAACCGTCAATTACTGTAAACAAACTATAGTTAGTCGTCTATTAATCTATGTCAACTAGTGTCTGCTGTTAATTACTGTAGACCAACTAAGGTTAATGTAGTCCTACTAGTGCTAGCCAACAATTACTATAGAATAACTAGTGTTAGTTGTATATTATTGCAGACCAACTAATGTTAGCCGTCAATTATTTGACTAAATCATAAAAGTTTGGTCAATGTAAGATTTTTTAAATAAGGTAAAAGATGCGGTAACGAGTACCGTAATGATATGAAGTAAAATGTGTCCACAATTGAGTACAGTTTGTTCCTACAACCAATCCTATTTACGTAAAATGTTGTCGTGTAGTTATTTAATTTAATTTTTTAAAAGGAATGTTTCGCCCGAGTACAAGTTTAACAATGCTCACACTTATGCACGATTGGCTAGACATGTTTACAGAAAAATAAATATCTGATCAAGTACTTACTTATGGGAGTTTTAACGTCCTTGACTACCTTTAAACGGTCTCGCGCAGACTTATTGACTGATGGCTTTTATTTAAAAATTTGCTACCTATTTATTTGTATTTTTAGGGATTTATAGGCCATGATACTAAAAGTGAAACGATAAAAGGAGTCGGAAATGCCGCAACCAGAAAGAATTAGTGGAAATAGATTTATCTATCAAGCTGCTTCCAGCAAGGGAACCAAGACGCTATAGCAGCAAATACTGGACATGCCATGGCAGCGGCACGTGCGCCTACTCTTATCGAATATTGCCAACTGGGTCTTTAACGTGCCAGTTGATGGAATAGCTACATGTACGTGATGTTGGAAATCCTAGATTAATGCTACTGAGGTCACACACTTAACAAGACCTTGCTGATAGCCCTATCTTAAAGAAAGAATCGGAAGTCCGAGACGAGATTTGATGGATGGGAACCGGTCTAAGCTATAACCTGGTCTCCTGGTGCAATATTTTTCATTGACGCAAGCTTCACTTCAAATATAACACCAGGTCAGGACCTCCGATATAAGCATTTTCATTGGTTGATAATATGACGCCATTTAATATCACATGCACATGTCAATCTTTTTTTAAATCTGGAAATACTTTGTCTTTATAAAATTTAAATAAAATTATATTTTACCTTTACGTTTAAATTATGAAATCATAATGTAAACTCAGCTATGAAATGTAAACATTGAACGTCAGAAAGAGAATGATCGATGTCACAATACGTTCGTTCTACTTGAACTTATCTGTAATACTAAATGGTCAGTCTAGAGAATACCCGAACGTCAAATTTCAACGCTGTCACCGTTGAAATCCAATGCTCCAATCGGAACATCTCTCGGCCATTTCCGTCATGGGTCGGGAAAGTTACTTTCCGACCATAGGCGGAAATAACCGAGGTGATCCGATTGCCAATGCTCCTTACCTGACGTTATATCCGAAGGCCGCTTAAGCTCATGAAGATATCATCGTCAGGGTAACCTGGTCCCCTGGTGCAATATTTTTCATTTACCCAAGCTTCACTTTCAAATATAACCCCAGGTCACCACCAGTTTACTAACCAATTTGATTGGTTGTGTAAAACGCCTTGTTTTATATAACTTTTCGCGCGTTTGTTCCGTAGGAAATTACTGTCATAATACAATTTAAAAATAAAGTATAGCTACCTGCTTCTTGTTTTCCGGCTTTCGAGCTAAACTGACCATTTCCGTAGAGTTATTTCCACAAACGAGACATAAATCTATAAAAGCATTCTTTTGATAAACTGTATTTTTATTTGAATTTGATAACCGAACGCCGGACGTTACGTCATAATGATTTGTATCGGAATTACGTCAGTTACAGTTAATACTGACGTCAATTTTGAGGCATTCCGAATGATGCAAACCGGTCAAAATTTTGACCGGATTCATTGCTGGTGACCTGGCTTGCTTTCCATTATCCGGTACGTACCGTCCGGATCGGTTCGGGATAATGGAACGTCCAAGGCGTAGGAAGATATGTAGCCTCTGTTTCGGAGATTGATGGCAGATATGCTTCGCGTACGAAACGCAGTAATTGCAATGTAAAACTGTGTCAAAAGTTTATAAATAGACTATATCAAAATAAAAAAGATCTCGTGTATTATTTTACAAACATCATTCTTTGTTTACAAATATTCTGGTACCCTGACGATGATATCCTCATTAGCCTAAGCGGCCTTCGGATATAACGTCAGGTCAGGAGCATTGGATTTCAACGGTGAGAGCGTTGAAATTTGACGTTCGGGTATTCTCTAGATTTACCATATAGTATTATAGATAAGTTCAAGTAGACCGAACGTATTATGACGTCATTCTCTTTATGACGTTCAATGTTTACATTTCTCAGCTGAGTTTACATTAGGATTTCAGAATTCAAACGTACAGTTAAAATGTAATTTATATTTAAATTTTATAAAGAAAAGGTATTCCCATGTTTAAAAAATGATTGGCATGTGCATGTAATATTAAATGGCGTCATAATATTAACCAATGAAAACGCTTATATCAGAGGTCCTGACCCGGTGTTATATTTGAAGTGAAGCTTGCGTCAATGAAAAATATTGCACCAGGAGACCAGGTTATGTTTACAAACGTTACAAGCAGACGACAAATGTAGTCCCGCAGTAAATTGAGAATGACGTGTGGCAGAGGTTATATCTGGGAAACAGTTATGTTCTCTGTGCCGGAGAGTGTCATTGTCTAAGCTATAGACGAACGAAAAAATTTATAATATAAAAGTAGACAAAAATAATTTTGACATCTATAAAACTAAATTTTATTTTTTAAATTTCTACAAAAATGCCAGACAATTTTTTTTTCAATCTGAAACGCTGTTGAGTTTTGTGACGTCACCAAGAGACGTCACGTCGTCACTGGAATATCTAGACACTGTTAGGGGGCTCTGAAGTATCGACATGAACAATGTGCGATGCTCGCATTTAGGCTGCGCGAAATTCATATTAATAAATACATTTAATGTAAGAATTGTACTACATTTGAATAACACACTTTGTACGGTGACCTGACCGTATATTCCAATCGGAAGTCCTCTTGCGGTTTTTTTATAGTCAAGTCATGAGCCCAGATTATAGAAGAACAAGTTTAGCCTTTTCTCATGTGGACACGGAAACCCTGACTTGTGAGGATGCTTTTTCACAAAAGCTGATGCCGGACCTAATTTTCTATTCCACCGGTTTATAAAGAGAACCAATCAAAATATGATATTTAGATTTAAAGGGGAGTAATCATGAAATACAGGTGTTTAGTAAAATTAAAACTGATTCACGGCGACTTTTGATTACATGTAAGTTTCCAATTAAATAAACGCCACTTATTGTCCACTTCCGGTGCTAAAAACTGTGGCTATTGCCGCAATTTGTCCTGTTGAAATTTTTGAAATGGACAATTGCCTTTGATAAATTTTCACACTTCAGTTCAGGTGAATCAGTTAGTAATCATCATTAGTGATGGATAACTGGATACCAAAAGAAGAAGAAGAAGAATGACAGGTGTCAATATCTGAGTGAGGATGTTATTTCAACTCCCTGCTGTGTAAACATGATGGTTAATATATTAACCGATCTTTATTACACCATTTACCTGATGCTAATCAAAGGAAAAACCCCACCTGTTTTATAGCTTACAATTAAACAAATTTGCAAGTGTCATCCGTGTTCTAAGATTCAAACTTGTTGCCTATGCCATGCCCCGCCCGCCCGGGTAACATTCTGCCATGATGTTAATTAGATCACAGAAATTTGACCTCATATCATTTGGGTCGAAATATGGCCAGACAACGAAAAAATAGTATTGTCGCGAACGAAGTGAGCGAAGGAGTCTAATGCAGAAGTAAACAATTCCTACCCCCTACCTTTGTTGTTGAGTTCGCTTTGAGAATTTGAACTGACAACATGATTGTAAGTGTTCTACGTACTCATGGACATTTATTCTTTAAGTAAATGACATTGATTCCTGTAACATGTGTAATAGATCCATATTTTTGCAACTGCGAAACTATTTCTTTGACTGAAACACTTTCTTTACTTCAGGGATTCCGCCATTAACGACTTGGGCAGTAATTAAATTTTCTTTAATTGATTGAGTACAACGGTAAAAATTAAAACTTTGCTTTGTATGTAAAGGAAATAATATTGAAATCCTAATTTTTAATTATTTTTTGTAAAATTGAGTTTTAATCAAATAGTTTACATTTCTAGCACATCTGTTGATAAGCATGATAAAGTGTTCTTACCCAATATGACATAAGCCATGTGCTCTTCCTCGTGGCAATTTCCGGATATTTTTTCTCTTGTTCTGATTTCGCGTTTGGATTTACTAGTACTGCGCCACTGTCGTTAATGGTTGTTTCCCTGAAGTAAAGAAGGTGTTAAATTCCTGTGATTAGCATGATTAGATGAACATTTAATTGGCTTAGACAAACAATAAAAATAATTCAAAACTTTACTTCAAATATCATAGTCATTTAGTGATGACAGCCGCAGTTTTTTCAACATAAAGTCAAAGGGGACATAAATTATGTTAAACTGGAAATGGGTCAATTCAGACGACAAAAAGATCAACTGATGGTCAGGCGCAAAACAATCAATATTCGGACTACATCTCGATTAATTTTTTTGCTGAGCATTTGGTCAAACACTGACAAATAGTCTGCCATTCCAACAGCAATATTGTGCCAGCGAACCGGCATGGGAAGGTGATTCATGTGCAATAATAGTCCGAGAATACTCTCAGTCTCTGCAGTCCAACACTTTTTTGGCATGGGACTTCAGAGAGCTCTTCATAAGCAAAACTGCAGATTTTGTGACACAGGTCAGAGTTTACCAACATCATTCTTTGTTTACAAACGTTACAAGCAGATGACAAATGTAGTCATGCAGTATTAAAATTAAATGGGGAATGATGTGTGACAGAGGTTATATATGGGAAACACTAATGTTCTCTGTGCTGGAGGGCGGTTACCATTATGATTAAAAATAGATACCGGGAACAGGTATCTGGTCTGTTCGCCCTGTTACATGTTCGACACTTGACATTGCACAGGTTTATCAATACTCCAGCCTACCCAAGACAGTAGTCAGTTCCCACTTAGATTCAGCACAGCAAGAGCTACAAGATGTGCGAGTATACATTCCAATGGTAACATGTATGAGAAAAAGAGAAAAAATGCTGATAAGACTTCAAAGATAAGACAAAGCTCGTAGTTAACAGTGAACATGGTGAAATCAATGTTTAGTATTGTATATTATGTTCTGTTGTATATTTCAGGACCACGGTTGACCCACCATTTGTTGGAACATCTTCATTTAACATCTCTAGTCGAAGATCATTTGAAATCGAGCACAAGAAGAGTGAGTAAAAATTGTTACAGTAGTAATTTTAAGAAGCAACAAAGTAATTTTCCTTTACACCTCGCCACAAGTTAAGCAACACCCTATTTTTTCCAGGGATTTATTTAAGATAATAATAATGGCTTTAGTACAAAAATAACACAATAATTGATTCAGATTTATAAAATTATAAAATAAAAATTGTAGGTTGCTTAACTTATGGCAATGAAAACGCAATACTAACAGACTAAAATTTATATAAATAAACATCGAAACAGCATCAATATATCAATATAAACAACTGATATAAAGTTCTGAACAATAGAAACAAATTGACGCAAGTGTTTGAAATTGATAATGTTTATTCTTTTCTGTTCAACGAATCATTAAAAGGTGTACATGGTCAGCAAATCTTTAAACTTTCCGTCCCCATGGTTTACTCGAAAATGGTCCAGCTTGATACAGGTTTGCAGTAATCTTCATGTCCAGCTGGCATACATGTGATATCTCACGGTGTGAGACAAAAACTCACGCAATTCTGAAGGTCCCCACCCTCTCACGGCGTGAGACAATGATCTCACGCAAAACAAATAATGTAAAGTAAAAGAAAATTGATATTATTTTTGCAAGAAGCATCTTGCTATTTCGTAAGCCGCCATCTTTGTTTACAATATATTTTTTCATTGAGCGGTAGATAAATCCCGAGATTATCGAAATTACACTATTGATTATTTTGGGTGTTACTAAATTAAGGAATATGGTCAAAATTAATTAAAAATAAAGTGACAATGTTTTTAGCGGTAAATACAAGTTAATTAATTAAGAATTAGTTCAAAGACAAAAATAATATTTTTAAATTAATGAATTAAGAATTATTTCAAAGAAAAAAAAATTTTTTTTAAAGTTTATCTTTTTACAACAATTTCTACTTTTAACTCATGATAGATTTATATGGTCAGCTAAATGGGAACATTAATGTACATAATGCTGGCTATAATTTTTATATAACAAATATTACAAATTTCTAGATTTACAGCTTTCAAAGAGCTAAAACTTGCAGAAATACTTCAACTTTTATTCATTTTATGCGTGTCAGGTACAGTCCAAGAGAGGACAAACATATCCAATACAGGCTCCACCAAGCACAACAAAGAATAATCATAAACATGGTTAAACAATAAGATGAAACAACAAAACAACAAACAAAATCAAGAATGAAAACGCTAATAATAACGCAAAATCAGGGTTGACTAAAAATCTCACACAAAATCATCAAATCTCACACAAAATTTAGTCCAGTCTCACACATTGGGCTGAGAGAAATATCACATGTATGAGCTGGACACTTTCAATTTGACTTCAAAGCCCTTGTCCTTGACTCTCAACCAAGCTCACTTCCAACAAAGCTGATCCCGGTCAACTGCAGCTACAATGTATTTCTGTTACTGTCGCTATGGCCAGGGAAAATGTCTGGCTTCTTGCTCAAGGATTTTCCTGCCTTTATTTTGGGGCCGATATTCGGCCCCATTCCCAACTGCAAAAACCCATATTTTTTCCCAATTATGAAAGTGAAAATTCCCAATTCAGGAGGTTTTGTAATCGGGTTTCTAAAAATAAATTCAATCAGGCTAAAAACTCTGAAGTTATGTTCATACCGGCATGCTGGGTGGCAGTTCATCCGGGCTAATATCTCTAGTGTCTTGCTATACCCAATTGGTGACTTTTGTAACACAGTGGCTAGGGCATTATTTGGTACTCCAGGATTAGGACCAGCTATCTTTCATTGTAAAGTTTAAATGGCTGGCTAAGGAAACATAACTGTAGACATTTCATGTAGTAGGTCCAACAAACTCCCCTTTTTTCTAATTTTTATTTTCCATTTCAGGATCTGTGCATGAAAGGGATATCTCTATCTGTCTGTATTTAGCATGTAAATCATACATTCACTGTCAACAATTTCATGCCTGTATGTACGCTACACTGCAGGCAGGGTGCACTCGACACTTAATTGACAAGGTATAGCTGATATAGCTGAAAAAATGCTGAAAGTGACATTAAACAATATTTAATAAAACAAAAATAGCTCCAAGTACACTATTCTCTTTTTGTTCTATTCTTAGGCTGCTGGATTTACAATCTGGGGAACGGAGTGTGAGATGGAATTCCTTGGAGTCTGCCATAATCTCTATCATTCCATGTTCATCTTGACTGTGTTCGCTAACGTCCAGTCTCGAGTCCATGTGAATGCTTGAGGTGTTGGCATCTTCATCACAAGATATAGATGTAGCAGGTTTTTTCAAATGAACCTTCATGAATATACCATCAGCACGGAGAACCTTCCCTTTCTGCAGTCTGGACAGACCTTTATGAGGATGAATGTGACCAGTGGTAAACGTCTTCAATAGCTTTCTGGCGTAGCCTTGCATCAACTACACGGAAGTGATGACAGGACCACAGAGCTGCAGGTTTTTATACTTGTTAATATGGCAACTAACAGATATCACAGTAATCCATGCCGTGATGCTGAGTTAGCCACCTAAATAATCAACAACACTGACACCTTTGAGAAGTGCACAAATGTATATTTGAAGTTTAATTGGTCTCCTCTTTACCCGAGGCATACTTACAGCTATAGGTGATCTCCCCTTGACCTGAGGCTTACTTACAGATAAAGGTGGTCTCCGCTTGACCTGAGGCTTACTTGCAGCTATAGGTGATCCCCCTTGACCTGAGGCTTTCTTACAGCTAAAGGTGATCTCCCCTTGACCTGACACTTACTTACAGCTATAGGTGATCACCCCTTGACATGAGGCTTACTTACAGCTATAGGTGATCACCACTTGACATGAGGCTTACTTACAGCTATAGGTGATCACCCCTTGACCTGAGGCTTACTTACAGCTATAGGTGATCACCCCTTGACCTGAGGCTTACTTACAGCTATATAAAAGGTGATCTCCCCTTAACCTGAGGCTTACTTACAGCTATAGATGATCTACCATTGATATGAGGCTTACTTACAGCTATAGGTGATCACCCCTTGACCGGAGGCTTACTTACAACTATACGTGATCTCTCAATAACCTGAGGCTAACTTCCAGCTATAGGTGATCTCCCCTTGACCTGAGGCTAACTTACAGCTACATGTATAGGGGATCTCGCAATGACCAGAGGCTTACTTACAACTCTAGGTGATCTCCCTTTTACCTGAGGCTTACTTACAGCTATAGGTGATCTCTCAATGACATGAGGCTTACTTACAGCTATAGTGGATCTCCCCTTGACCTGAGGTTTACTTACAGCTATAGGGGATCTCCCCTTGACCTGAGGTTTATTACTTACAGCTATAGGTGATGTCCCCTTGACCTGGATCTTTCTTACTGCTACAGGTGATCTCTCCTTGACCTGTGGCTTACTTACAGCTATAGGTGATCTCCCCTTAACCTGAAGCTTACTTACAGCTATAGGTATTCTCCCTTTGACCTGAGGCCTACTTACATATATAGGTGATCTCCCCATGACCTTAGTCTAGGTGATTTCCCCTTGACCTGAGGATTACTTAAAGCTATAGGTGATCCCCCATTACATGAGGCTTACTTACAGCTATAGTGGATCTCCCCTTGACCTGATGTTTACTTACAGCTATAGGGGATCTCCCCTTGACCTGAGGTTTATTACTTACAGCTATAGGTGATGTCCCCTTGACCTGGATCTTTCTTACTGCTACAGGTGATCTCTCCTTGACCTGTGGCTTACTTACAGCTATAGGTGATCTCCCCTTAACCTGAAGCTTACTTACAGCTATAGGTATTCTCCCTTTGACCTGAGGCCTACTTACATATATAGGTGATCTCCCCATGACCTGAGTCTAGGTGATTTCCCCTTGACCTGAGTTTTCTTACAGCTATAGGTGATCTCCCCTAGACCTGAGGTTTACTTAAAGCTATAGGTGATCCCCCATTACATGAGGCTTACTTACAGCTATAGGTGATCTACCCATGACCTGAGTCTTTCTTACAGCTATGGGTGATCTCCCCTACAGAAACAGGTGATCTACACTTGACCTGAGGCTTACTTACAACTATAGGTGATCACCCCTTCGCAAGAGGCTTACTTACAGCTATAGGTGATCTCCCCTTCACCTGAGGCTTACTTACAGCTATAGGTGATCTCCCCTTGACATGAGGCTTACTTACAGCTATAGGTGATCTCCCCTTAACCTGTGGCTTACTTACAGCTACAGGTGATCTCTCCTTAACCTGAGGCTTACTTACAGCTATAGGTATTCTTCCTTTGACCTGAGGCCTACTAACATATATAGGTGATCTCCCTATGATCTGAGTCTTTCTTGCAGCTATAGGTGATCTCTCCTTCACCGGAGGCATACTTACAACTATAGGTGATCTCCCCTTTACCTTAGGTATACTTAAAACTAAAGGAATTGGCCTCCCCTTGACCTGTGGCTTACTTACAGCTATAGGTGGTCTCCCCTTGACCTGTGGCTTACTTACAGCTATAGATGATCTCCCCTTGACCTGATGCTTACTTACTGCTATATGTAATCTCCCCTTGACCTAAGGCTTACTTACAGCTATAGGTGATCTCGACCTTGACCTTAGGCTTACTTACAGCTATAGGTAATCTGTCTTAGACCTGATGCTTACTTACAGCTATAGGTAATCTCCCCTTGACCTAAGGCTTTCTTACAGCTATAGGTGATCTCCACTTGACATGAAGCTTACTTACAGCTATAGGTGATTTCTCTTTGACCTGATGCTTACTTACAGCTATAGGTGATCTCCCCTTGACCTGAGTGTTTCTTACAGCTATAGGTGATCTGCCCTTGACCTGAGGCATACTTACAGCTAAAGGTGATCTCCACTTAACCTGAGGCTTACTTACAGCTATAGGTGATCTCCCCTGACCCGATGCTTACTTACAGCTATAGGTGATCTCCCCATGACCTGAGGCTTACTTACAGCTATAGGGTATCTCCCCTTGACCTGAGGCTTACTTACAGCTATAGGTGATCTCCCCTTGACCTGAGTCTTACTTACAGCTATAGGTGATTTCCCTTTCACCTGAGGCTTACTTACATATATAAGTGATCTCCCTATGACCTGAGTCTTTCTTGCAGCTATAGGTGATCTCTCCTTCACCGGAGGCATACTTACAACTATAGGTGATCTCCCCTTTACCTTGGGTATACTTAAAACTAAAGGTATTGGCCTCCCCTTGACCTGTGGCTTACTTACAGCTATAGGTGGTCTCCCCTTGACCTGTGGCTTACTTACAGCTATAGCTGATCTCCCCTTGACCTGATGCTTACTTACTGCTATAGGTGATCTCGATCTTGACCTTAGGCTTACTTACAACTATAGGTAATCTGTCTTAGACCTGATGCTTACTTACAGCTATAGGTGGTCTCCCCTTGACCTGAGGCTTACTTACAGCTATAGATGATCTCCCCTTGACCTGATGCTTACTTACTGCTATAGGTGATCTCGATCTTGACCTTAGGCTTACTTACAACTATAGGTAATCTGTCTTAGACCTGATGCTTACTTACAGCTATAGGTGGTCTCCCCTTGACCTGTGGCTTACTTACAGCTATAGATGATCTCCCCTTGACCTGATGCTTACTTACTGCTATAGGTGATCTCGACCTTGACCTTAGGCTTACTTACAACTATAGGTAATCTGTCTTAGACCTGATGCTTACTTACAGCTATAGGTGATCTCCCCTTGACCTAAGGCTTTCTTACAGCTATAGGTGATCTCCACTTGACATGAAGCTTACTTACAGCTATAGGTGATTTCTCTTTGACCTGATGCTTACTTACAGCTATAGGTGATCTCCCCTTGACCTGAGTGTTTCTTACAGCTATAGGTGATCTGCCCTTGACCTGAGGGATACTTACAGCTAAAGGTGATCTCCACTTGACCTGAGGCTTACTTACAGCTATAGGTGATCTCCCCTGACCCGATGCTTACTTACAGCTATAGGTGATCTCCCCATGACCAGAGGCTTACTTACAGCTATAGGGTATCTCCCCTTGACCTGAGGCTTACTTACAGCTATAGGTGATCTCCCCTTGACCTGAGTCTTACTTACAGCTATAGGATGATTTCCCTTTCACCTGAGGCTTACTTACATATATAGGTGATCTCCCTATGACCTGAGTCTTTCTTGCAGCTATAGGTGATCTCTCCTTCACCGAAGGCATACTTACAGCTATAGGTGATCTCCCCTTGACCTGAGGCTAACTTACAGCTATAGGTGATCTCCACTTGACCTGAGGATTAGGTACAGCTATAGGTGATCTCCCCTTTACCTTGGGTATACTTAAAACTAAAGGTATTGGCCTCCCCTTGACCTGTGGCTTACTTACAGCTATAGGTGGTCTCCCCTTGACCTGTGGCTTACTTACAGCTATAGATGATCTCCCATTCACCTGAGGCTTACTTACAGCTATAGGTGATCTGGATCTTGACCTTAGGCTTACTTACAGCTATAGGTAATCTGTCTTATACCTGATGCTTACTTACAGATATAGGTGATCTCCCCTTGACCTGAGGCTTTCTTACAGCTATAGGTGATCTGCCCTTGACCTGAGGCATACTTACAGCTAAAGGTGATCTCCACTTGACCTGAGGCTTACTTACAGCTATAGGTGATCTCCCCTGACCCGAGGCTTACTTACAGCTATAGGTGATCTCCCCATGACCTGAGGCTTACTTACATATATAGATGATCTCCCTATGACCTGAGTCTTTCTTGCAGCTATAGGTGATCTCTCCTTCACCGGAGGCATACTTACAACTATAGGTGATCTCCCCTTTACCTTGGGTATACTTAAAACTAAAGGTATTGGCCTCCCCTTGACCTTTGGCTTACTTACAGCTATAGGTGGTCTCCCCTTGACCTGTGGCTTACTTACAGCTATAGATGATCTCCCCTTGACCTGATGCTTACTTACTGCTATATTTAATCTCCCATTGACCTGAGGCTTACTTACAGCTATAGGTGATCTCGATCTTGACCTTAGGCTTACTTACAGCTATAGGTAATCTGTCTTATACCTGATGCTTACTTACAGCTATAGGTGATCTCCCCTTGACCTGAGGCTTTCTTACAGCTATAGGTGATCTCCACTTGACATGAAGCTTACTTACAACTATAGGTGATTTCTCTTTGACCTGATGCTTACTTACAGCTATAGGTGATCTCCCCTTGACCTGAGTGTTTCTTACAGCTATAGGTAATCTGCCCTTGACCCGAGGCATACTTACAGCTAAAGGTGATCTCCACTTGACCTGAGGCTTCTTACAGCTGTAGGTGATCTCCCCTGACCCGAGGCTTACTTACAGCTATAGGGTATCTCCCCTTGACCTGAGGCTTACTTACAGCTATAGGTGATCTCCCCTTGACCTGAGTCTTACTTACAGCTATAGGTGATCTCCCTTTCACCTGAGGCTTACTTACAACTAAGGTGAGCTCCCCTTGACCTGAGGCTTACTTACAACTATAGGTGTTTTTCCCTTGACCTGAGGCTTACTTACAGATATAGGTGTTCACCGATAGTATAGAACACGATTGCTGTAGACTTTTATCTCATTTTTTTTCAGGGTATAGGTAGTTTGCCGTAACTGTTAATGACGTGCTATAAGTTCTAGCACGTCTTAGGATATAGTGTGCTCGACTTAATCTTTACTGTCAATGAACACCAACCATCTTGTGAAATTCTAATCACGCACTAATAAACGGTTACACGTTGTGAAAATTTCTAAACTGCTGTGTAATAAACTCACATATATGTGTAAACACAGTTTTAAACTAAAAAAATTGCACAATTATTTCCCCTGACCAACAGGTTTCATCAGTGTCTTTAGAACAAATCTCGGTATTCGCTTGATTTGTTGTGACCCACCGTCTCTCAACCTCAGGTATCTAATAAATATCCAATAGGATAAATACAACCCACCGTCTCTCAACCTCAGGTATCTAATAAATATCCATAGGATAAATACAACCCACCGTATCTCAGCCTCAGGTATCTAATAAATATCCAATAGGATAAATACAACCCACCGTCTCTCAACCTCAGGTATGTAATACATATCCTTAGGATAAATACAACCCACCGTATCTCAACCTCAGGTATCTAATAAATATCCAATAGGATAAATACAACCCACCGTCTCTCAACCTCAGGTATCTAATAAATATCCAATAGGATAAATACAACCCACCGTCTCTCAACCTCAGGTATCTAATAAATATCCATAGGATAAATACAACCCACCGTATCTCAGCCTCAGGTATCTAATAAATATCCTTAGGATAAATACAACCCACCGTCTCTCAGCCTTAGGTATCTAATAAATATTCTTAGGATAAATACAACCCGCCTTCTCTTTACCTCAGGTATCCAATAAATATCCTTAGGATAAATACAACCGACCGTCTCTCAACCTCAGGTATCCAATAAATATCCTCAGGATAAATACAACCCACCGTCTCTCAACCTCAGGTATCTAATAAATATACATAGGATAAATACAACCCATCGTCTCTCATCGTCTCTCAACCTCAGGTATCTAATAAATATCCTTAGGATAAATACAACCCATCGTCTCTCAACCCCAGGTATCCAATAAATATCCTTAGGATAAATACAACCCATCGTCTCTCAACCCCAGGTATCTAATAAATATCCTTAGGATAAATACAACCCATCGTCTCTCAACATCAGGTATCCAATAAATATCCTTTGGATAAATACAACCCACCGTCTCTTCGCCTCAGGTATGCGGTGTAAATATTTGTGGGATAAATTCGACAAACCGTCTCTCCACCTCAGGTGTCCGGTGTAAATATTCTTAGGATAAATACAACCCATGATCTGTCCATCTTAGGTGTCCAGAGTAAATATTTATTTTAGGATAAACACAACCAACCGTCTCTCCCCCTCAGGTTGAGGCAAATATTCTTAGGATAAATGCAACCCACCGTTCCTCCATCTCAGGTGTCCAGTGTTAATATTCTTAGGATAAATACAACCCACTGTCTCTCCCCCTCAGGTTGAGGCAAATATTCTTAGGATAAACACAACCGACCGTCTCTCCTCCTCAGGTTGAGGCAAATATTCTTAGGATAAACACAACCGACCGTCTCTCCCCCTCGGGTTGAGGCAAATATTCTTAGGATAAACACAACCGACCGTCTCTCCTCCTCAGGTTGAGGCAAATATTCTTAGGATAAACACAACCGACCGTCTCTCCCCCTCAGGTTGAGGCAAATATTCTTAGGATAAACACAACCGACCGTCTCTCCTCCTCAGGTTGAGGCAAATATTCTTAGGATAAACACAACCGACCGTCTCTCCCCCTCAGGTTGAGGCAAATATTCTTAGGATAAACACAATCGACCGTCTCTCCTCCTCAGGTTGAGGCAAATATTCTTAGGATAAACACAACCGACCGTCTCTCCTCCTCAGGTTGAGGCAAATATTCTTAGGATAAACACAACCGACCGTCTCTCCTCCTCAGGTTGAGGCAAATATTCTTAGGATAAACACAACCGACCGTCTCTCCCCCTCAGGTTGAGGCAAATATTCTTAGGATAAACACAACCGACCGTCTCTCCTCCTCAGGTTGAGGCAAATATTCTTAGGATAAACACAACCGACCGTCTCTCCTCCTCAGGTTGAGGCAAATATTCTTAGGATAAACACAACCGACCGTCTCTCCTCCTCAGGTTGAGGCAAATATTCTTAGGATAAACACAACCGACCGTCTCTCCCCCTCAGGTTGAGGCAAATATTCTTAGGATAAACACAACCGACCGTCTCTCCTCCTCAGGTTGAGGCAAATATTCTTAGGATAAACACAACCGACCGTCTCTCCTCCTCAGGTTGAGGCAAATATTCTTAGGATAAATACAACCCACCGTCTCTCCCCCTCAGGTTGAGGCAAATATTCTTAGGATAAATACAACCCACCGTTCCTCCATCTCAGGTGTCCAGTGTTAATATTCTTAGGACAAATACAACCTACTGTCTCTACGCCTCAGGTGTCCATTGTACGCTCTTGGTTGAGCAGTGAATACCTCACAATAAGCTTGTCGACACAGAACAGATAACTATTAAAGTTGCCATTGTATGTAGTTAACTGGTCGCGGACCGTAGTGGAAACGTAGTTAACTCCTTAATTACAAAAGTATGAAAGTTAAGTACCTTGTGTTGACAGGTGTAATAGTAACCTACCCGATGTCGACAGGTGTAATCGTTTACTACTGATGCGTACAAGTGTAATAGTTACCTACCTGATGTCAACAAGTATTACAGTTACTTACCTGATGGCGACAAGTGTATTAGTTACCTACCTGGTGTCGACAGTGTAATAGCTACTTACCTAATGTCAACAAGTGTAATATTACCTGCTTGATGTCGGAAAATGTAATAGTTATCTACATGATGTCCACAAGTGTTATTATTATCTTCTTGATGTCAACAAGTGTTATAGTTACCTACATGTTGTCGACAGTTGTAATCGTTTACTACTGACGTGTAAAATTGTAATAGTTACTACCTGATGTCGACAAGTTTAATAGCTACCTACCTGATGTCAGCAAGTGTAATAGTCACCTACCTGACGTCGACAAGTGTAATAGTTACATACCTGATGTCGACAAGTGTAATATTTACCTACCTGATATCAACAAGTGTAATTGTTTACCACAGATGTAAACAATCTTTATTGTTACCTACATAATGTCGACAAGTGTAGTAGTTTCATACCTGACGTCGACAGGTGAAATAGTTACCTACCTGATGTCGACAAGTGTAATATTTACCTGCCTGATGTCTACCTTTGTAATAGTTACCTACATGATGTAATCGTTTACTACTGACGTGTAAAATTGTAATAGTTACCTGCCTGATGTCGACAAGTTTAATAGCTACCTTGCTTATGACACCAAGTGTAATGGTTACCTACCTAATGTCGACAAGTGTAATAGCTATCTACCTGTTGTCGATAGATGTAATAGTTTACTACACATGTGAATAAGTGTTTCAGTTACCTACCCGATGTCGACAGGTGTAATAGTTACTAACCGATCTGATGTCGACAGGTGTAATATTTACCTGCTTGATGTCGACAAGTGTAATAGTTACCTACCTGATGTCAACAAGTGTTATAGTTACCTACCCGATGTCGACAGGTGTAATAATTACCTATCTGATGTCGACAGGTGTAATAGTTACCTATCTGATGTAGATATGAAGATAGATAAGCCGTGTGAACTGTTACTGTGTGTACCTGTAGATATAATGACAGATAAGCCGTGTGACCTGTTACTCTGTGTACCTGTAGATATAAAGACAGATAAGCCGTGTGAACTGTTACTGTGTGTACCTGTAGATATAAAGACAGATAAGCCGTGTGAACTGATACTGTGAGTACCTGTAGATATAAAGACAGATAAGCTGTGTGAACTGTTACTGTGTGTACCTGAAGATATAAAGACAGATAAGCCGTATGAACTGATACTGTGAGTACCTGTAGATATAAAGACAGATAAGCCGTATGAACTGATGCTGTGAGTACCTGTAGATATAAAGACAGATAAGCCGTGTGAACTGTTACTGTGTGTACCTGTAGATATAAAGACAGATAAGCCGTGTGAACTGATACTGTGAGTACCTGTAGATATAAAGACAGATAAGCTGTGTGAACTGTTACTGTGTGTACCTGTAGATATAAAGACAGATAAGCCGTTTGAACTGTTACTGTGAGTACCTGTAGAAATAAAGTCAGTTTAGCCGTGTGAAATTACTGTGTGCACCTGTAGATATAAAGACAGATAAGCCGTGTGATCTGTTACTGTGTGTACCTGTAGATATAAAGACAGATAAGCCGTGTGAACTGTTACTGTGTGTACATGTAGATATAAAGATCGATAGGCCGTATGAACTGATACTGTGTGTACCTGTAGATTTAAAGACAGATAAGCCGTGTGAACTGTTACTGTGTGTACCTGTAGATATACAGACAGATAAGCCGTGTGACCTGTTACTCTGTGTACCTGTAGATATAAAGACAGATAAGCCGTGTGAACTGTTACTGTGTACCTGTAGATATAAAGACAGATAAGCCGTGTGAACTGTTACTGTGTGTACATGTAGATATAAGAACAGGCAAGCCGGGTGAACTGTTAATTGTGCGTAACTGTGGATTTAAAGACAGATAAGCCGTGTGAAATTACTGTGTGCACCTGTAGATATAAAGGCAGATAAGCTGTGTGAACTGTTACTGTGTATACCTGTAGATATAAAGACAGATAAGCTGTGTAAACTGTTACTGTGTGTACATGTAGACATAATGACAGATAAGCCGTGTGAACTGTTACTGTGTGTACCTGTAGATATAAAGGCAGATAAGCCGTGTAAACTGTTACTGTGTGCACCTGTAGATATAATGACAGATAAGTCGTGTGAACTGTTACTGTGTGTACCTGTAGATATAAAGACAGATAAGCCGTATGAACTGTTACTGTGTGCACCTGTAGATATAAAGACAGATAAGCCGTATGAACTGTTACTGTGTGCACCTGTAGATATAAAGACAGATAAGCCGTATGAACTGTTACTGTGTGTACCTGTAGATATAAAGACAGACAAGCCGTATGAACTGATACTGTGAGTACCTGTAGATATAAAGACAGATAAGCCGGATGAACTGATGCTGTGAGTACCTGTAGATATAAAGACAGATAAGCCGTGTGAACTGTTACTGTGTGTACCTTTAGATATAAAGACAGATAAGCCGGATGAACTGATGCTGTGAGTACCTGTAGATATAAACACAGATAAGCCGTGTGAACTGTTACTGTGTGTACCTGTAGATATAAAGATCGATAGGCCGTATGAACTGATACTGTGTGTACCTGTAGATTTAAAGACAGATAAGCCGTGTGAACTGTTACTGTGTGTACCTGTAGATATACAGACAGATAAGCCGTGTGACCTGTTACTCTGTGTACCTGTAGATATAAAGACAGATAAGCCGTGTGAACTGTTACTGTGTACCTGTAGATATAAAGACAGATAAGCCGTGTGAACTGTTACTGTGTGTACATGTAGATATAAGAACAGGCAAGCCGGGTGAACTGTTACTGTGCGTAACTGTGGATTTAAAGACAGATAAGCCGTGTGAACTGTTACTGTGTGTACCTGTAGATATAAAGACAGATAAGCCGTATGAACTGTTACTGTGTGCACCTGTAGATATAAAGACAGATAAGCCGTATGAACTGTTACTGTGTGTACCTGTAGATATAAAGACAGATAAGCCGTATGAACTGATACTGTGAGTACCTGTAGATATAAAGACAGATAAGCCGGATGAACTGATGCTGTGAGTACCTGTAGATATAAAGACAGATAAGCCGTGTGAACTGTTACTGTGTGTACCTGTAGATATAAAGACAGATAAGGCGTGTGAACTGTTACTGTGTGTACCTGTAGATATAAAGAAAGATAAGCCGTGTGAACTGTTACTGTGTGTACCTGTAGATATAAAGACAGATAAGCCGTGTGAACTGATACTGTGAGTACCTGTAGATATAAAGACAGATAAGCCGTGTGAACTGTTACTGTGTGTACCTGTAGATATAAAGACAGATAAGCCGTATGAACTGTTACTGTGTGCACCTGTAGATTTAAAGACAGATAAGCTGTGTGAACTGTTACTGTGTGTACCTGTAGATATACAGACAGATAAGCCGTGTGACCTGTTACTCTGTGTACCTGTAGATATAAAGACAGATAAGCCGTGTGAACTGTTACTGTGTACCTGTAGATATAAAGACAGATAAGCCGTGTGAACTGTTACTGTGTGTACATGTAGATATAAGAACAGGCAAGCCGGGTGAACTGTTACTGTGCGTAACTGTGGATTTAAAGACAGATAAGCCGTGTGAAATTACTGTGTGCACCTGTAGATATAAAGGCAGATAAGCTGTGTGAACTGTTACTGTGTATACCTGTAGATATAAAGACAGATAAGCTGTGTAAACTGTTACTGTGTGTACCTGTAGATATAATGACAGATAAGCCGTGTGAACTGTTACTGTGTGTACCTGTAGATATACAGACAGATAAGCCGTGTGACCTGTTACTGTGTGCACCTGTAGATATAATGACAGATAAGTCGTGTGAACTGTTACTGTGTGTACCTGTAGATATAAAGACAGATAAGCCGTATGAACTGTTACTGTGTGCACCTGTAGATATAAAGACAGATAAGCCGTATGAACTGTTACTGTGTGTACCTGTAGATATAAAGACAGATAAGCCGTGTGAACTGTTATTGTGTGTACCTGTAGATATAATGACAGATAAGCCGTGTGACCTGTTACTCTGTGTACCTGTAGATATAAAGACAGATAAGCCGTGTGAACTGTTACTGTTGTACCTGAAGATAAAAAGACAGATAAGCCGTGTGAACTGATACTGTGAGTACCTGTTGATATAAAGACAGATAAGCCGTGTGAACTGTTACTGTGTGTACCTGTAGATATAAAGACAGATAAGATGTATGAACTGTTACTGTGTGCACCTGTAGATATAAAGACAGATAAGCCGTATCAACTGTTACTGTGTGTACCTGTAGATTTAAAGACAGATAAGCCGTATCAACTGTTACTGTGTGTACCTGTAGATTTAAAGACAGATAAGCTGTGTGAACTGTTACTGTGTGTACCTGTAGATATAAAGACAGATAATCTGTGTGAACTGTTACTGTGTATATCTGTAGATATAAAGACAGATAAGCCGTGTGAACTGTTACTGTGTGTACCTGTTGATATAAAGAGAGATAAGCTGTGTGAACTGTTACTGTGTGTACCTGTTGATATAAAGACAGATAAGCTGTGTGAACTGTTACTGTGTGTACCTGTTGATATAAAGACAGATAAGCCGTGTGAACTGTTATTGTGTGTACATGTAGATATAAGAACAGACAAGCCGTGTGAACTGTTACTGTGCGTACCTGTGGATTTAAAGACAGATAAGCCGTGTGAACTGTTACTGTGTGCACCTGTAGATATAAAGACAGATAAACAATGTGAACTGTTACTGTGTGTACCTGTAGATATAAAGACAGATAAGCTGTGTGAACTGTTACTGTCTGTACCTCTGGATATAAGACAGATAAGCTGTGTGAACTGTTACTGTGTGTACCTGTAGATATAAAGACAGATAATCTGTGTGAACTGTTACTGTGTGAACCTGTAGATATAATAACAGATAAGCCGTGTGAACAGTTCCTGTGTGTACCGGCAGATATAAAGCCATATATAAGTCGTGTGAACTGTAACTTTGTGTACCTGTAGATATAAAGACAGATAAGCTGTGTAAACTGTTTCTGTGTGTACCTGTAGATATAAGACAGATAAGCTGTGTGAACTGTTACTGTGTGTACCTGTAGATATAAAGACAGATAATCTGTGTGAACTGTTACTGTGTGAACCTGTAGATATAATAACAGATAAGCCGTTTGAACTGTTACTGTGTGTACCTGTAGATATAAAGCAATATATAAGTCGTGTGAACTGTTACTGTGTGTACCTGTAGATATAAAGACAGATAAGCTATGTGAACTGTTACTGTGTGTACCTGTAGATATAAAGACAGATAAGCCGTGTGAACTGTTACTGTGTGTGCCTGTAGATATAAAGCCATATATAAGTCGTGTGAACTGTTACTGTGTGTACCTGTAGATATAAAGACAGATAAGCTGTGTGAACTGTTACTGTGTGTACCTGTAGATATAAAGACAGATAAGCCGTGTGAACAGTTACTGTGTGTACCTGTAGATATAAAGACAGATAAGCCGTGTGAACTGTTACTGTGTGTACCTGTAGATATAAAGCCATATATAAGTCGTGTGAACTGTTACTGTGTGTACCTGTAGATATAAAGACAGATAAGCCGTGTGAACTGTAAATGTGTGTACCTGTAGATATAAAGACAGATAAGCTGTGTGAACTGTTACTGTGTGTACCTGTAGATATAAAGACAAATAAGCTGTGTGAACTGTTACTGTGTGCAACTGTAGATATAAAGAAAGATAATCTGTGTGAACTGTTACTGTGTGTACCTGTAGATAAAAAGACAGATAAGCCGTGTGAACTGTAAATGTGCGTACCTGTAGATATCAATACAGATAAGCTGTGTAAACTGTTTCTGTGTGTACCTGTAGATATAAGACGGATAAGCTGTGTGAACTGTTACTGTGTGTACCTGTAGATATAAGACGGATAAGCTGTGTAAACTGTTTCTGTGTGTACCTGTAGATATAAGACGGATAAGCTGTGTGAACTTTTTCTGTGTGTACCTGTAGATATAAGACAGATAAGCTGTGTAAACTGTTTCTGTGTGTACCTGTAGATATAAAGACAGATAAGCCGTGTGAACTGTTACTGTGTGTACCTGTAGATATAACCACAGATAATCTGTGTGAACTGTTACTGTGTGTACCTGTAGATATAAAGACAGATAATCTGTGTGAACTGTTACTCTGTGAACCTGTAGATATAATAACAGATAAGCCGTGTGAACTTTTACTGTGTGTACCTGTAGATATAAAGCCATATATAAGTCGTGTGAACTGTTACTGTGTGTACCTGTAGATATAAAGACAGATAAGCTGTGTGAACTGTTACTGTGTGTACCTGTAGATATAAAGACAGATAAGCCGTGTGAACTGTTACTGTGTGTACCTGTAGATATAAAGACAGATAAGCCATGTGAACTGTTACTGCTTGTACCTGTAGATATAAAGACAGATAAGCTGTGTGAACTGTTACTGTGTGTACCTGTAGATATAAAGACAGATAAGCTGTGTGAACTGTTACTGTGTGTACCTGTAGATATAAAGACAGATAAGCTGTGTGAACTGTTACTGTCTGTACCTCTGGATATAAGACAGATAAGCTGTGTGAACTGTTACTGTGTGTACCTGTAGATATAAAGACAGATAATCTGTGTGAACTGTTACTGTGTGAACCTGTAGATATAATAACAGATAAGCCGTGTGAACAGTTACTGTGTGTACCGGCAGATATAAAGCCATATATAAGTCGTGTGAACTGTAACTTTGTGTACCTGTAGATATAAAGACAGATAAGCTGTGTAAACTGTTTCTGTGTGTACCTGTAGATATAAGACAGATAAGCTGTGTGAACTGTTACTGTGTGTACCTGTAGATATAAAGACAGATAATCTGTGTGAACTGTTACTGTGTGAACCTGTAGATATAATAACAGATAAGCCGTTTGAACTGTTACTGTGTGTACCTGTAGATATAAAGCCATATATAAGTCGTGTGAACTGTTACTGTGTGTACCTGTAGATATAAAGACAGATAAGCTGTGTGAACTGTTACTGTGTGTACCTGTAGATATAAAGACAGATAAACCGTGTGAACAGTTACTGTGTGTACCGGTAGATATAAAGACAGATAAGCTGTGTGAACTGTTACTGTGTGTACCTGTAGATATAAAGCCATATATAAGTCGTGTGAACTGTTACTGTGTGTACCTGTAGATATAAAGACAGATAAGCTGTGTGAACTGTGACTGTGTGTACCTGTAGATATAAAGACAGATAAGCCGTGTGATCAGTTACTGTGTGTACCTGTAGATATAAAGACAGATAAGCCGTGTGAACTGTAAATGTGTGTACCTGTAGATATAAAGACAGATAAGCTGTGTGAACTGTTACTGTGTGTACCTGTAGATATAAAGACAAATAAGCTGTGTGAACTGTTACTGTGTGTACCTGTAGATATAAAGACAGATAAGCCGTGTGAACTGTTACTGTGTGTACCTGTGGATATAAAGACAGATAAGCTGTGTGAACTGTTACTGTGTGTACCTGTAGATATAAAGACAGATAATCTGTGTGAACTGTTACTGTGTGTACCTGTAGATAAAAAGACAGATAAGCCGTGTGAACTGTAAATGTGCGTACCTGTAGATATCAATACAGATAAGCTGTGTAAACTGTTTCTGTGTGTACCTGTAGATATAAGACGGATAAGCTGTGTGAACTGTTACTGTGTGTACCTGTAGATATAAAGACAGATAAGCCGTGTGAACTGTAAATGTGCGTACTTGTAGATATAAAGACAGATAAGCTGTGTAAACTGTTTTGTGTGTACCTGTAGATATAAGACAGATAAGCCGTGTGAACTGTTACTGTGTGTACCTGTAGATATAAAGCCATATATAAGTCGTGTGAACTGTTACTGTGTGTACCTGTAGATATAAAGACAGATAAGCTGTGTGAACTGTTACTGTGTGTACCTGTAGATATAAAGACAGATAAGCCGTGTGAACAGTAACTGTGTGTACCTGTAGATATAAAGACAGATAAGCCGTGTGAACTGTTACTGTGTGTACCTGTAGATATAAAGCCATATATAAGTCGTGTGAACTGTTACTGTGTGTACCTGTAGATATAAAGACAGATAAGCCGTGTGAACTGTAAATGTGTGTACCTGTAGATATAAAGACAGATAAGCTGTGTGAACTGTTACTGTGTGTACCTGTAGATATAAAGACAAATAAGCTGTGTGAACTGTTACTGTGTGTACCTGTAGATATAAAGACAGATAAGCCGTGTGAACTGTTACTGTGTGTACCTGTGGATATAAAGACAGATAAGCTGTGTGAACTGTTACTGTGTGTACCTGTAGATAGAAAGAAAGATAATCTGTGTGAACTGTTACTGTGTGTACCTGTAGATAAAAAGACAGATAAGCCGTGTGAACTGTAAATGTGCGTACCTGTAGATATCAATACAGATAAGCTGTGTAAACTGTTTCTGTGTGTACCTGTAGATATAAGACGAATAAGCTGTGTGAACTGTTACTGTGTGTACCTGTAGATATAAGACGGATAAGCTGTGTAAACTGTTTCTGTGTGTACCTGTAGATATAAGACGGATAAGCTGTGTGAAATTTTACTGTGTGTACCTGTAGATATAAGACAGATAAGCTGTGTAAACTGTTACTGTGTGTACCTGTAGATAAAAAGACAGATAAGCCGTGTGAACTGTAAATGTGCGTACCTGTAGATATCAATACAGATAAGCTGTGTAAACTGTTTCTGTGTGTACCTGTAGATATAAGACGAATAAGCTGTGTGAACTGTTACTGTGTGTACCTGTAGATATAAGACGGATAAGCTGTGTAAACTGTTTCTGTGTGTACCTGTAGATATAAGACGGATAAGCTGTGTGAACTTTTACTGTGTGTACCTGTAGATATAAGACAGATAAGCTGTGTAAACTGTTTCTGTGTGTACCTGTAGATATAAAGACAGATAAGCCGTGTGAACTGTTACTGTGTGTACCTGTAGATATAAAGACAGATAATCTGTGTGAACTGTTACTGTGTGTACCTGTAGATATAAAGACAGATAATCTGTGTGAACTGTTACTCTGTGAACCTGTAGATATAATAACAGATAAGCCGTGTGAACTTTTACTGTGTGTACCTGTAGATATAAAGCCATATATAAGTCGTGTGAACTGTTACTGTGTGTACCTGTAGATATAAAGACAGATAAGCTGTGTGAACTGTTACTGTGTGTACCTGTAGATATAAAGACAGATAAGCCGTGTGAACTGTTACTGTGTGTACCTGTAGATATAAAGACAGATAAGCCATGTGAACTGTTACTGTTTGTACCTGTAGATATAAAGACAGATAAGCTGTGTGAACTGTTACTGCGTGTACCTGTAGATATAAAGACAGATAAGCTGTGTGAACTGTTACTGTGTGTACCTGTAGATATAAAGACAGATAAGCTGTGTGAACTGTTACTGTGTGTACCAGCAGATATAAAGCCATATATAAGTCGTGTGAACTGTAACTTTGTGTACCTGTAGATATAAAGACAGATAAGCTGTGTAAACTGTTTCTGTGTGTACCTGTAGATATAAGACAGATAAGCTGTGTGAACTGTTACTGTGTGTACCTGTAGATATAAAGACAGATAATCTGTGTGAACTGTTACTGTGTGAACCTGTAGATATAATAACAGATAAGCCGTTTGAACTGTTACTGTGTGTACCTGTAGATATAAAGCCATATATAAGTCGTGTGAACTGTTACTGTGTGTACCTGTAGATATAAAGACAGATAAGCTGTGTGAACTGTTACTGTGTGTACCTGTAGATATAAAGACAGATAAGCCGTGTGAACAGTTACTGTGTGTACCTGTAGATATAAAGACAGATAAGCTGTGTGAACTGTTACTGTGTGTACCTGTAGATATAAAGCCATATATAAGTCGTGTGAACTGTTACTGTGTGTACCTGTAGATATAAAGACAGATAAGCTGTGTGAACTGTGACTGTGTGTACCTGTAGATATAAAGACAGATAAGCCGTGTGATCAGTTACTGTGTGTACCTGTAGATATAAAGACAGATAAGCCGTGTGAACTGTAAATGTGTGTACCTGTAGATATAAAGACAGATAAGCTGTGTGAACTGTTACTGTGTGTACCTGTAGATATAAAGACAAATAAGCTGTGTGAACTGTTACTGTGTGTACCTGTAGATATAAAGACAGATAAGCCGTGTGAACTGTTACTGTGTGTACCTGTGGATATAAAGACAGATAAGCTGTGTGAACTGTTACTGTGTGTACCTGTAGATATAAAGACAGATAATCTGTGTGAACTGTTACTGTGTGTACCTGTAGATAAAAAGACAGATAAGCCGTGTGAACTGTAAAGGTGCGTACCTGTAGATATAAAGACAGATAAGCTGTGTAAACTGTTTCTGTGTGTACCTGTAGATATAAGACGGATAAGCTGTGTGAACTGTTACTGTGTGTACCTGTAGATATAAGACAGATAAGCTGTGTAAACTGTTTCTGTGTGTACCTGTAGATATAAAGACAGATAAGCCGTGTGAACTGTTACTGTGTGTACCTGTAGATATAAAGACAGATAATCTGTGTGAACTGTTACTGTGTGTACCTGTAGATATAAAGACAGATAATCTGTGTGAACTGTTACTCTGTGAACCTGTAGATATAATAACAGATAAGCCGTGTGAACTTTTACTGTGTGTACCTGTAGATATAAAGCCATATATAAGTCGTGTGAACTGTTACTGTGTGTACCTGTAGATATAAAGACAGATAAGCTGTGTGAACTGTTACTGTGTGTACCTGTAGATATAAAGACAGATAAGCCGTGTGAACTGTTACTGTGTGTACCTGTAGATATAAAGACAGATAAGCCATGTGAACTGTTACTGTTTGTACCTGTAGATATAAAGACAGATAAGCTGTGTGAACTGTTACTGTGTGTACCTGTAGATATAAAGACAGATAAGCTGTGTGAACTGTTACTGTGTGTACCTGTAGATATAAAGACAGATAAGCTGTGTGAACTGTTACTGTCTGTACCTCTGGATATAAGACAGATAAGCTGTGTGAACTGTTACTGTGTGTACCGGCAGATATAAAGCCATATATAAGTCGTGTGAACTGTAACTTTGTGTACCTGTAGATATAAAGACAGATAAGCTGTGTAAACTGTTTCTGTGTGTACCTGTAGATATAAGACAGATAAGCTGTGTGAACTGTTACTGTGTGTACCTGTAGATATAAAGACAGATAATCTGTGTGAACTGTTACTGTGTGAACCTGTAGATATAATAACAGATAAGCCGTTTGAACTGTTACTGTGTGTACCTGTAGATATAAAGCCATATATAAGTCGTGTGAACTGTTACTGTGTGTACCTGTAGATATAAAGACAGATAAGCTGTGTGAACTGTTACTGTGTGTACCTGTAGATATAAAGACAGATAAGCCGTGTGAACAGTTACTGTGTGTACCTGTAGATATAAAGACAGATAAGCTGTGTGAACAGTTACTGTGTGTACCTGTAGATATAAAGCCATATATAAGTCGTGTGAACTGTTACTGTGTGTACCTGTAGATATAAAGACAGATAAGCTGTGTGAACTGTGACTGTGTGTACCTGTAGATATAAAGACAGATAAGCCGTGTGATCAGTTACTGTGTGTACCTGTAGATATAAAGACAGATAAGCCGTGTGAACTGTAAATGTGTGTACCTGTAGATATAAAGACAGATAAGCTGTGTGAACTGTTACTGTGTGTACCTGTAGATATAAAGACAAATAAGCTGTGTGAACTGTTACTGTGTGTACCTGTAGATATAAAGACAGATAAGCCGTGTGAACTGTTACTGTGTGTACCTGTGGATATAAAGACAGATAAGCTGTGTGAACTGTTACTGTGTGTACCTGTAGATATAAAGACAGATAATCTGTGTGAACTGTTACTGTGTGTACCTGTAGATAAAAAGACAGATAAGCCGTGTGAACTGTAAATGTGCGTACCTGTAGATATCAATACAGATAAGCTGTGTAAACTGTTTCTGTGTGTACCTGTAGATATAAGACGGATAAGCTGTGTGAACTGTTACTGTGTGTACCTGTAGATATAAAGACAGATAAGCCGTGTGAACTGTAAATGTGCGTACTTGTAGATATAAAGACAGATAAGCTGTGTAAACTGTTTTGTGTGTACCTGTAGATATAAGACAGATAAGCCGTGTGAACTGTTACTGTGTGTACCTGTAGATATAAAGCCATATATAAGTCGTGTGAACTGTTACTGTGTGTACCTGTAGCTATAAAGACAGATAAGCTGTGTGAACTGTTACTGTGTGTACCTGTAGATATAAAGACAGATAAGCCGTGTGAACAGTTACTGTGTGTACCTGTAGATATAAAGACAGATAAGCTGTGTGAACTGTTACTGTGTGTACCTGTAGATATAAAGCCATATATAAGTCGTGTGAACTGTTACTGTGTGTACCTGTAGATATAAAGACAGATAAGCCGTGTGAACTGTAAATGTGTGTACCTGTAGATATAAAGACAGATAAGCTGTGTGAACTGTTACTGTGTGTACCTGTAGATATAAAGACAAATAAGCTGTGTGAACTGTTACTGTGTGCACCTGTAGATATAAAGACAGATAAGCCGTGTGAACTGTTACTGTGTGTACCTGTGGATATAAAGACAGATAAGCTGTGTGAACTGTTACTGTGTGTACCTGTAGATATAAAGAAAGATAATCTGTGTGAACTGTTACTGTGTGTACCTGTAGATAAAAAGACAGATAAGCCGTGTGAACTGTAAATGTGCGTACCTGTAGATATCAATACAGATAAGCTGTGTAAACTGTTTCTGTGTGTACCTGTAGATATAAGACGGATAAGCTATGTGAACTGTTACTGTGTGTACCTGTAGATATAAGACGGATAAGCTGTGTAAACTGTTTCTGTGTGTACCTGTAGATATAAGACGGATAAGCTGTGTGAACTTTTACTGTGTGTACCTGTAGATATAAGACAGATAAGCTGTGTAAACTGTTTCTGTGTGTACCTGTAGATATAAAGACAGATAAGCCGTGTGAACTGTTACTGTGTGTACCTGTAGATATAAAGACAGATAATCTGTGTGAACTGTTACTGTGTGTACCTGTAGATATAAAGACAGATAATCTGTGTGAACTGTTACTCTGTGAACCTGTAGATACAATAACAGATAAGCCGTGTGAACTTTTACTGTGTGTACCTGTAGATATAAAGCCATATATAAGTCGTGTGAACTGTTACTGTGTGTACCTGTAGATATAAAGACAGATAAGCTGTGTGAACTGTTACTGTGTGTACCTGTAGATATAAAGACAGATAAGCCGTGTGAACTGTTACTGTGTGTACCTGTAGATATAAAGACAGATAAGCCATGTGAACTGTTACTGTTTGTACCTGTAGATATAAAGACAGATAAGCTGTGTGAACTGTTACTGTGTGTACCTGTAGATATAAAGACAGATAAGCTGTGTGAACTGTTACTGTGTGTACCTGTAGATATAAAGACAGATAAGCTGTGTGAACTGTTACTGTCTGTACCTCTGGATATAAGACAGATAAGCTGTGTGAACTGTTACTGTGTGTACCTGTAGATATAAAGACAGATAATCTGTGTGAACTGTTACTGTGTGAACCTGTAGATATAATAACAGATAAGCCGTGTGAACAGTTACTGTGTGTACCGGCAGATATAAAGCCATATATAAGTCGTGTGAACTGTAACTTTGTGTACCTGTAGATATAAAGACAGATAAGCTGTGTAAACTGTTTCTGTGTGTACCTGTAGATATAAGACAGATAAGCTGTGTGAACTGTTACTGTGTGTACCTGTAGATATAAAGACAGATAATCTGTGTGAACTGTTACTGTGTGAACCTGTAGATATAATAACAGATAAGCCGTTTGAACTGTTACTGTGTGTACCTGTAGATATAAAGCCATATATAAGTCGTGTGAACTGTTACTGTGTGTACCTGTAGATATAAAGACAGATAAGCTGTGTGAACTGTTACTGTGTGTACCTGTAGATATAAAGACAGATAAGCCGTGTGAACAGTTACTGTGTGTAGCTGTAGATATAAAGACAGATAAGCCTTGTGAACTGTTACTGTGTGTACCTGTAGATATAAAGCCATATATAAGTCGTGTGAACTGTTACTGTGTGTACCTGTAGATATAAAGACAGATAATCTGTGTGAACTGTTACTGTGTGAACCTGTAGATATAATAACAGATAAGCCGTGTGAACAGTTACTGTGTGTACCGGCAGATATAAAGCCATATATAAGTCGTGTGAACTGTAACTTTGTGTACCTGTAGATATAAAGACAGATAAGCTGTGTAAACTGTTTCTGTGTGTACCTGTAGATATAAGACAGATAAGCTGTGTGAACTGTTACTGTGTGTACCTGTAGATATAAAGACAGATAATCTGTGTGAACTGTTACTGTGTGAACCTGTAGATATAATAACAGATAAGCCGTTTGAACTGTTACTGTGTGTACCTGTAGATATAAAGCCATATATAAGTCGTGTGAACTGTTACTGTGTGTACCTGTAGATATAAAGACAGATAAGCTGTGTGAACTGTTACTGTGTGTACCTGTAGATATAAAGACAGATAAGCCGTGTGAACTGTTACTGTGTGTACCTGTAGATATAAAGACAGATAAGCCGTGTGAACAGTTACTGTGTGTAGCTGTAGATATAAAGACAGATAAGCCTTGTGAACTGTTACTGTGTGTACCTGTAGATATAAAGCCATATATAAGTCGTGTGAACTGTTACTGTGTGTACCTGTAGATATAAAGACAGATAAGCTGTGTGAACTGTTACTGTGTGTACCTGTAGATATAAAGACAGATAAGCCGTGTGATCAGTTACTGTGTGTACCTGTAGATATAAAGACAGATAAGCCGTGTGAACTGTAAATGTGTGTACCTGTAGATATAAAGACAGATAAGCTGTGTGAACTGTTACTGTGTGTACCTGTAGATATAAAGACAAATAAGCTGTGTGAACTGTTACTGTGTGTACCTGTAGATATAAAGACAGATAAGCCGTGTGAACTGTTACTGTGTGTACCTGTGGATATAAAGACAGATAAGCTGTGTGAGCTGTTACTGTGTGTACCTGTAGATATAAAGACAGATAATCTGTGTGAACTGTTACTGTGTGTACCTGTAGATAAAAAAGACAGATAAGCCGTGTGAACTGTAAATGTGCGTACCTGTAGATATCAATACAGATAAGCTGTGTAAACTGTTTCTGTGTGTACCTGTAGATATAAGACGGATAAGCTGTGTGAACTGTTACTGTGTGTACCTGTAGATATAAAGACAGATAAGCCGTGTGAACTGTAAATGTGCGTACTTGTAGATATAAAGACAAATAAGCTGTGTAAACTGTTTTGTGTGTACCGGTAGATATAAGACAGATAAGCTGTGTGAACTGTTACTGTGTGTACCTGTAGATATAAAGACAGATAAGCTGTGTGAACTGTTACTGTGTGAACCAGTAGATATAATAACAGATAAGCCGTGTGAACTGTTACTGTGTGTACCTGTAGATATAAAGGCGTATATAAGTCGTGTGAACTGTTACTGTGTGTACCTGTAGATATAAAGACAGATAAGCTGTGTGAACTGTTACTGTGTGTACCTGTAGATATAAAGTCAGATAAACAATGTGAACTGTTACTGTGTGTACCTGTAGATAAAAAGACAGATAAGCCGTGTGAACTGTAAATGTGCGTACCTGTAGATATAAAGACAGATAAGCTTTGTAAACTGTTTCTGTGTGTACCTGTAGATATAAAGCCATATATAAGTCGTGTGAACTATTACTGTGCGTACCTGTAGATATAAAGACAGATAAGCTGTGTAAACTGTTTCTGTGTGTACCTGTAGATATGAAGACAGATAAGCTGTGTGAACTGTTACTGTGTGTACCTGAAGATATAAAGACATATAAACAATGTGAACTGTTACTGTGTGTACCTGTAGATATAAAGACAGATAAGCTGTGTGAACTGTTACTGTCTGTACCTGTAGATATAAGACAGATAAGCTGTGTGAACTGTTACTGTGTGTACCTGTAGATATAAAGACAGATAATCTGTGTGAACTGTTACTGTGTGAACCTGTAGATATAATAACAGATAAGCCGTGTGAACTGTTACTGTGTGTACCTGTAGAAATAAAGCCATATATAAGTCGTGTGAACTGTTACTGTGTGTACCTGTAGATATAAAGACAGATAAGCTGTGTGAACTGTTACTGTGTGTACCTGTAGATATAAAGACAGATAAGCCGTGTGAACTTTTACTGTGTGTACCTGTAGATATAAGGCAGATAAGCTGTGTAAACTGTTTCTGTGTGTACCTGTAGATATAAATACAGATAAGCTGTGTGAACTGTTACTGTGTGTACCTGTAGATATAAAGACAAATAAGCCGTGTGAACTGTAAATGTGCGTACTTGTAGATATAAAGACAGATAAGCTGTGTAAACTGTTTTGTGTGTACCTGTAGATATAAGACAGATAAGCTGTGTGAACTGTTACTGTGTGTACCTGTAGATATAAGGACAGATAAGCTGTGTGAACTGTTACTGTGTGAACCAGTAGATATAATAACAGATAAGCCGTGTGAACTGTTACTGTGTGTACCTGTAGATATAAAGCCATATATAAGTCGTGTGAACTGTTACTGTGTGTACCTGTAGATATAAAGACAGATAAGCTGTGTGAACTGTTACTGTGTGTACCTGCAGATATAAAGATAGATAAGCTGTGTGAACTGTTACTGTGTGTACCTGTAGATATAGAGACAGATAAACAATGTGAACTGTTACTATGTGTACCTGTAGATATAAAGACAGATAAGCTTTGTAAACTGTTTCTGTGTGTACCTGTAGATATAAAGCCATATATAAGTCGTGTGAACTATTACTGTGCGTACCTGTAGATATAAAGACAGATAAGCTGTGTAAACTGTTTCTGTGTGTACCTGTAGATATAAGACAGATAAGCTGTGTGAACTGTTACTGTGTGTACCTGTAGATATTAAGACAGATAATCTGTGTGAACTGTTACTGCGTTTACCTGTAAATATTAAGACAGATAAACAATGTGAACTGTTACTGTGTGTACCTGTACATAAATAGACAGATAAGCCGTGTGAACTGTAACTGTGTGTACCTGTAGATAAAAAGACAGATAAGCCGTGTGAACTGTAACTGTGTGTACCTGTAGATATAAAGACAGATAAGCTGCGTGAACTGTAACTGTGTGTACCTGTAGATATGAAGACAGATAAGCTGTGTGAACTGTTACTGTGTGTACCTGAAGATATAAAGACATATAAACAATGTGAACTGTTACTGTGTGTACCTGTAGATATAAAGACAGATAAGCTGTGTGAACTGTTACTGTCTGTACCTGTAGATATAAGACAGATAAGCTGTGTGAACTGTTACTGTGTGTACCTGTAGATATAAAGACAGATAATATGTGTGAACTGTCACTGTGTGAACCTGTAGATATAATAACAGATAAGCCGTGTGAACTGTTACTGTGTGTACCTGTAGATATAAAGCCATATATAAGTCGTGTGAACTGTTACTGTGTGTACCTGTAGATATAAAGACAGATAAGCTGTGTGAACTGTTACTGTGTGTACCTGTAGATATAAAGACAGATAAGCCGTGTGAACTTTTACTGTGTGTACCTGTAGATATAAGACAGATAAGCTCTGTAAACTGTTTCTGTGTGTACCTGTAGATATAAAGATAGATAAGCCGTGTGAACTGTTACTGTGTGTACCTGTAGATATAAAGACAGATAATCTGTGTGAACTGTTACTGTGTGTACCTGTAGATATAAAGACAGATAATCTGTGTGAACTGTTACTCTGTGAACCTGTAGATATAATAACAGATAAGCCGTGTGAACTGTTACTGTGTGTACCTGTAGATATAAAGCCATATATAAGTCGTGTGAACTGTTACTGTGTGTACCTGCAGATATAAAGACAGATAAGCTGTGTGAACTGTTACTGTGTGTACCTGTAGATATAAAGACAGATAATCTGTGTGAACTGTTACTGTGTGAACCTGTAGATATAATAACACATAAGCCGTGTGAACAGTTACTGTGTGTACCGGCAGATATAAAGCCATATATAAGTCGTATGAACTGTAACTTTGTGTACCTGTAGATATAAAGACAGATAAGCTGTGTAAACTGTTTTTGTGTGTACCTGTAGATATAAGACGGATAAGCTGTGTGAACTGTTACTGTGTGTACCTGTAGATATAAAGACAGATAATCTGTGTGAACTGTTACTGTGTGAACCTGTAGATATAATAACAGATAAGCCGTGTGAACTGTTACTGTGTGTACCTGTAGATATAAAGCCATATATAAGTCGTGTGAACTGTTACTGTGTGTACCTGTAGATATAAAGACAGATAAGCTGTGTGAACTGTTACTGTGTGTACCTGTAGATATAAAGACAGATAAGCCGTGTGAACTGTTACTGTGTGTACCTGTAGATATAAAGACAGATAAGCCATGTGAACTGTTACTGTTTGTACCTGTAGATAAAAAGACAGATAAGCTGTGTGAACTGTTACTGTGTGTACCTGCAGATATAAAGATAGATAAGCTGTGTGAACTGTTACTGTGTGTACCTGTAGATATAAAGACAGATAAGCCGTGTGAACTGTTACTGTGTGTACCTGTAGATATAAAGACAGATAAGCCATGTGAACTGTTACTGTTTGTACCTGTAGATAAAAAGACAGATAAGCCGTGTGAACTGTAAATGTGAGTACCTGTAGATATAAAGACAGATAAGTTTTGTAAACTGTTTCTGTGTGTACCTGTAGATATAAAGACAGATAATCTGTGTGAACTGTTACTGTGTGTACCTGTAGATATAAAGACAGATAATCTGTGTAAACTGTTACTCTGTGAACCTGTAGATATAATAACAGATAAGCCGTGTGAACTTTTACTGTGTGTACCTGTAGATATAAAGCCATAAATAAGTCGTGTGAACTGTTACTGTGCGTACCTGTAGATATAAAGACAGATAAACTGTGTGAACTGTTACTGTGTGTACCTGTAGATATAAAAACAGATAAGCCGTGTGAACTGTTACTATGTGTACCTGTAGATATAAAGACAGATAAGGCATGTGAACTGTTACTGTTTGTACCTGTAGATATAAAGACAGATAAGCTGTGTGAACTGTTACTGTTGTACTTGTAGATTTAAACACAGATAAGCTGTGTGAACTGTTACTGTGTGTACCTGTAGATATAAAGACAGATAAGCTGTGTGAACTGTTACTGTCTGTACCTCTGGATATAAGACAGATAAGCTGTGTGAACTGTTACTGTGTGTACCTGTAGATATAAAGACAGATAATCTGTGTGAACTGTTACTGTGTGAACCTGTAGATATAATAACAGATAAGCCGTGTGAACAGTTACTGTGTGTACCGGCAGATATAAAGCCATATATAAGTCGTGTGAACTGTAACTTTGTGTACCTGTAGATATAAAGACAGATAAGCTGTCTAAACTGTTTCTGTGTGTACCTGTAGATATAAGACAGATAAGCTGTGTGAACTGTTACTGTGTGTACCTGTAGATATAAAGACATATAATCTGTGTGAACTGTTACTGTGTGAACCTGTAGATATAATAACAGATAAGCCGTGTGAACTGTTACTGTGTGTACCTGTAGATATAAAGCCATATATAAGTCGTGTGAACTGTTACTGTGTGTACCTGTAGATATAAAGACAGATAAGCTGTGTGAACTGTTACTGTGTGTACCTGTAGATATAAAGACAGATAAGCTGTGTGAACTGTTACTGTGTGTACCTGTAGATAAAAAGACAGATAAGCCGTGTGAACTGTAAATGTGCGCACCTGTAGATATCAATACAGATAAGCTGTGTAAACTGTTTCTGTGTGTACCTGTATATATAAGACAGATAAGCTGTGTGAACTGTTACTGTGTGTACCTGTAGATATAAAGACAGATAAGCCGTGTGAACTGTAAATGTGCGTACTTGTAGATATAAAGACAGATAAGCTGTGTAAACTGTTTCTGTGTGTAACTATAGATATAAGACAGATAAGCTGTGTGAACTGTTACTGTGTGTACCTGTAGATATAAAGACAGATAAGCTGTGTGAACTGTTACTGTGTGAACCTGTAGATATAATAACAGATAAGCCGTGTGAACTGTTACTGTGTGTACCTGTAGATATAAAGCCATATATAAGTCGTGTGAACTGTTACTGTGTGTACCTGTAGATATAAAGACAGATAAGCTGTGTGAACTGTTACTGTGTGTACCTGTAGATATAAAGACAGATAAGCCGTGTGAACTGTTACTGTGTGTACCTGTAGATAAAAAGACAGATAAGCCGTGTGAACTGTAAATGTGCGCACCTGTAGATATCAATACAGATAAGCTGTGTAAACTGTTTCTGTGTGTACCTGTATATATAAGACAGATAAGCTGTGTGAACTGTTACTGTGTGTACCTGTAGATATAAAGACAGATAAGCCGTGTGAACTGTAAATGTGCGTACTTGTAGAAATAAAGACAGATAAGCTGTGTAAACTGTTTCTGTGTGTAACTATAGATATAAGACAGATAAGCCGTGTGAACTGTAAATGTGCGTACTTGTAGATATAAAGACAGATAAGCTGTGTAAACTGTTTCTGTGTGTAACTATAGATATAAGACAGATAAGCTGTGTGAACTGTTACTGTGTGTACCTGTAGATATAAAGACAGATAAGCTGTGTGAACTGTTACTGTGTGAACCTGTAGATATAATAACAGATCAGCCGTGTGAACTGTTACTGTGTGTACCTGTAGATATAAAGCCATATATAAGTCGTGTGAACTGTTACTGTGTGTACCTGTAGATATAAAGACAGATAAGCTGTGTGAACTGTTACTGTGTGTACCTGCAGATATAAAGATATATAAGCTGTGTGAATTGTTACTGTGTGTACCTGTAGATATAAAGACAGATAAACAATGTGAACTGTTACTGTGTGTACCTGTAGATAAAAAGACAGATAAGCCGTGTGAACTGTTACTGTGTGTACCTGTAGATATAAAGCCATATATAAGTCGTGTGAACTGTTACTGTGTGTACCTGTAGATATAAAGACAGATAAGCTGTGTGAACTGTTACTGTGTGTACCTGTAGATATAAAGACAGATAAGCCGTGTGAACTGTTACTGTGTGTACCTGTAGATAAAAAGACAGATAAGCCGTGTGAACTGTAAATGTGCGCACCTGTAGATATCAATACAGATAAGCTGTGTAAACTGTTTCTGTGTGTACCTGTATATATAAGACAGATAAGCTGTGTGAACTGTTACTGTGTGTACCTGTAGATATAAAGACAGATAAGCCGTGTGAACTGTAAATGTGCGTACTTGTAGATATAAAGACAGATAAGCTGTGTAAACTGTTTCTGTGTGTAACTATAGATATAAGACAGATAAGCCGTGTGAACTGTAAATGTGCGTACTTGTAGATATAAAGACAGATAAGCTGTGTAAACTGTTTCTGTGTGTAACTATAGATATAAGACAGATATGCTGTGTGAACTGTTACTGTGTGTACCTGTAGATATAAAGACAGATAATATGTGTGAACTGTCACTGTGTGAACCTGTAGATATAATAACAGATAAGCCGTGTGAACTGTTACTGTGTGTACCTGTAGATATAAAGCCATATATAAGTCGTGTGAACTGTTACTGTGTGTACCTGTAGATATAAAGACAGATAAGCTGTGTGAACTGTTACTGTGTGTACCTGTAGATATAAAGACAGATAAGCCGTGTGAACTTTTACTGTGTGTACCTGTAGATATAAGACAGATAAGCTCTGTAAACTGTTTCTGTGTGTACCTGTAGATATAAAGATAGATAAGCCGTGTGAACTGTTACTGTGTGTACCTGTAGATATAAAGACAGATAATCTGTGTGAACTGTTACTGTGTGTACCTGTAGATATAAAGACAGATAATCTGTGTGAACTGTTACTCTGTGAACCTGTAGATATAATAACAGATAAGCCGTGTGAACTTTTACTGTGTGTACCTGTAGATATAAAGCCATATATAAGTCGTGTGAACTGTTACTGTGTGTACCTGTAGATATAAAGACAGATAAGCTGTGTGAACTGTTACTGTGTGTACCTGTAGATATAAAGACAGATAATCTGTGTGAACTGTTACTGTGTGAACCTGTAGATATAATAACACATAAGCCGTGTGAACAGTTACTGTGTGTACCGGCAGATATAAAGCCATATATAAGTCGTGTGAACTGTAACTTTGTGTACCTGTAGATATAAAGACAGATAAGCTGTGTAAACTGTTTTTGTGTGTACCTGTAGATATAAGACAGATAAGCTGTGTGAACTGTTACTGTGTGTACCTGTAGATATAAAGACAGATAATCTGTGTGAACTGTTACTGTGTGAACCTGTAGATATAATAACAGATAAGCCGTGTGAACTGTTACTGTGTGTACCTGTAGATATAAAGCCATATATAAGTCGTGTGAACTGTTACTGTGTGTACCTGTAGATATAAAGACAGATAAGCTGTGTGAACTGTTACTGTGTGTACCTGTAGATATAAAGACAGATAAGCCGTGTGAACTGTTACTGTGTGTACCTGTAGATATAAAGACAGATAAGCCATGTGAACTGTTACTGTTTGTACCTGTAGATAAAAAGACAGATAAGCTGTGTGAACTGTTACTGTGTGTACCTGCAGATATAAAGATAGATAAGCTGTGTGAACTGTTACTGTGTGTACCTGTAGATATAAAGACAGATAAGTTTTGTAAACTGTTTCTGTGTGTACCTGTAGATATAAAGACAGATAATCTGTGTGAACTGTTACTGTGTGTACCTGTAGATATAAAGACAGATAAGCCGTGTAAACTGTTACTCTGTGAACCTGTAGATATAATAACAGATAAGCCGTGTGAACTTTTACTGTGTGTACCTGTAGATATAAAGCCATAAATAAGTCGTGTGAACTGTTACTGTGCGTACCTGTAGATATAAAGACAGATAAGCTGTGTAAACTGTTTCTGTGTGTACCTGTAGATATAAAAACAGATAAGCCGTGTGAACTGTTACTATGTGTACCTGTAGATATAAAGACAGATAAGGCATGTGAACTGTTACTGTTTGTACCTGTAGATATAAAGACAGATAAGCTGTGTGAACTGTTACTGTTGTACTTGTAGATTTAAACACAGATAAGCTGTGTGAACTGTTACTGTGTGTACCTGTAGATATAAAGACAGATAAGCTGTGTGAACTGTTACTGTCTGTACCTCTGGATATAAGACAGATAAGCTGTGTGAACTGTTACTGTGTGTACCTGTAGATATAAAGACAGATAATCTGTGTGAACTGTTACTGTGTGAACCTGTAGATATAATAACAGATAAGCCGTGTGAACAGTTACTGTGTGTACCGGCAGATATAAAGCCATATATAAGTCGTGTGAACTGTAACTTTGTGTACCTGTAGATATAAAGACAGATAAGCTGTCTAAACTGTTTCTGTGTGTACCTGTAGATATAAGACAGATAAGCTGTGTGAACTGTTACTGTGTGTACCTGTAGATATAAAGCCATATATAAGTCGTGTGAACTGTTACTGTGTGTACCTGTAGATATAAAGACAGATAAGCTGTGTGAACTGTTACTGTGTGTACCTGTAGATATAAAGACAGATAAGCCGTGTGAACTTTTACTGTGTGTACCTGTAGATATAAGACAGATAAGCACTGTAAACTGTTTCTGTGTGTACCTGTAGATATAAAGATAGATAAGCCGTGTGAACTGTTACTGTGTGTACCTGTAGATATAAAGACAGATAATCTGTGTGAACTGTTACTGTGTGTACCTGTAGATATAAAGACAGATAATCTGTGTGAACTGTTACTCTGTGAACCTGTAGATATAATAACAGATAAGCCGTGTGAACTTTTACTGTGTGTACCTGTAGATATAAAGCCATATATAAGTCGTGTGAACTGTTACTGTGTGTACCTGCAGATATAAAGACAGATAAGCTGTGTGAACTGTTACTGTGCGTACCTGTAGATATAAAGACAGATAATCTGTGTGAACTGTTACTGTGTGAACCTGTAGATATAATAACACATAAGCCGTGTGAACAGTTACTGTGTGTACCGGCAGATATAAAGCCATATATAAGTCGTGTGAACTGTAACTTTGTGTACCTGTAGATATAAAGACAGATAAGCTGTGTAAACTGTTTTTGTGTGTACCTGTAGATATAAGACAGATAAGCTGTGTGAACTGTTACTGTGTGTACCTGTAGATATAAAGACAGATAATCTGTGTGAACTGTTACTGTGTGAACCTGTAGATATAATAACAGATAAGCCGTGTGAACTGTTACTGTGTGTACCTGTAGATATAAAGCCATATATAAGTCGTGTGAACTGTTACTGTGTGTACCTGTAGATATAAAGACAGATAAGCTGTGTGAACTGTTACTGTGTGTACCTGTAGATATAAAGACAGATAAGCCATGTGAACTGTTACTGTTTGTACCTGTAGATAAAAAGACAGATAAGCTGTGTGAACTGTTGCTGTGTGTACCTGCAGATATAAAGATAGATAAGCTGTGTGAACTGTTACTGTGTGTACCTGTAGATATAAAGACAGATAAACAATGTGAACTGTTACTGTGTGTACCTGTAGATAAAAAGACAGATAAGCCGTGTGAACTGTTACTGTGTGTACCTGTAGATAAAAAGACAGATAAGCCGTGTGAACTGTTACTGTGTGTACCTGTAGATATAAAGACAGATAATCTGTGTGAACTGTTACTGTGTGTACCTGTAGATATAAAGACAGATAATCTGTGTAAACTGTTACTCTGTGAACCTGTAGATATAATAACAGATAAGCCGTGTGAACTTTTACTGTGTGTACCTGTAGATATAAAGCCATAAATAAGTCGTGTGAACTGTTACTGTGCGTACCTGTAGATATAAAGACAGATAAACTGTGTGAACTGTTACTCTGTGTACCTGTAGATATAAAAACAGATAAGCCGTGTGAACTGTTACTATGTGTACCTGTAGATGTAAAGACAGATAAGGCATGTGAACTGTTACTGTTTGTACCTGTAGATATAAAGACAGATAAGCTGTGTGAACTGTTACTGTTGTACTTGTAGATTTAAACACAGATAAGCTGTGTGAACTGTTACTGTGTGTACCTGTAGATATAAAGACAGATAAGCTGTGTGAACTGTTACTGTGTGTACCTGTAGATATAAGACAGATAAGCTGTGTGAACTGTTACTGTGTGTACCTGTAGATATAAAGACAGATAATCTGTGTGAACTGTTACTGTGTGAACCTGTAGATATAATAACAGATAAGCCGTGTGAACAGTTACTGTGTGTACCGGCAGATATAAAGCCATATATAAGTCGTGTGAACTGTAACTTTGTGTACCTGTAGATATAAAGACAGATAAGCTGTCTAAACTGTTTCTGTGTGTACCTGTAGATATAAGACAGATAAGCTGTGTGAACTGTTACTGTGTGTACCTGTAGATATAAAGACATATAATCTGTGTGAACTGTTACTGTGTGAACCTGTAGATATAATAACAGATAAGCCGTGTGAACTGTTACTGTGTGTACCTGTAGATATAAAGCCATATATAAGTCGTGTGAACTGTTACTGTGTGTACCTGTAGATATAAAGACAGATAAGCTGTGTGAACTGTTACTGTGTGTACCTGTAGATATAAAGACAGATAAGCCGTGTGAACTGTTACTGTGTGTACCTGTAGATAAAAAGACAGATAAGCCGTGTGAACTGTAAATGTGCGCACCTGTAGATATCAATACAGATAAGCTGTGTAAACTGTTTCTGTGTGTACCTGTATATATAAGACAGATAAGCTGTGTGAACTGTTACTGTGTGTACCTGTAGATATAAAGACAGATAAGCCGTGTGAACTGTAAATGTGCGTACTTGTAGATATAAAGACAGATAAGCTGTGTAAACTGTTTCTGTGTGTAACTATAGATATAAGACAGATAAGCTGTGTGAACTGTTACTGTGTGTACCTGTAGATATAAAGACAGATAAGCTGTGTGAACTGTTACTGTGTGAACCTGTAGATATAATAACAGATAAGCCGTGTGAACTGTTACTGTGTGTACCTGTAGATATAAAGCCATATATAAGTCGTGTGAACTGTTACTGTGTGTACCTGTAGATATAAAGACAGATAAGCTGTGTGAACTGTTACTGTGTGTACCTGTAGATATAAAGACAGATAAGCCGTGTGAACTGTTACTGTGTGTACCTGTAGATAAAAAGACAGATAAGCCGTGTGAACTGTAAATGTGCGCACCTGTAGATATCAATACAGATAAGCTGTGTAAACTGTTTCTGTGTGTACCTGTATATATAAGACAGATAAGCTGTGTGAACTGTTACTGTGTGTACCTGTAGATATAAAGACAGATAAGCCGTGTGAACTGTAAATGTGCGTACTTGTAGAAATAAAGACAGATAAGCTGTGTAAACTGTTTCTGTGTGTAACTATAGATATAAGACAGATAAGCCGTGTGAACTGTAAATGTGCGTACTTGTAGATATAAAGACAGATAAGCTGTGTAAACTGTTTCTGTGTGTAACTATAGATATAAGACAGATAAGCTGTGTGAACTGTTACTGTGTGTACCTGTAGATATAAAGACAGATAAGCTGTGTGAACTGTTACTGTGTGAACCTGTAGATATAATAACAGATCAGCCGTGTGAACTGTTACTGTGTGTACCTGTAGATATAAAGCCATATATAAGTCGTGTGAACTGTTACTGTGTGTACCTGTAGATATAAAGACAGATAAGCTGTGTGAACTGTTACTGTGTGTACCTGCAGATATAAAGATATATAAGCTGTGTGAATTGTTACTGTGTGTACCTGTAGATATAAAGACAGATAAACAATGTGAACTGTTACTGTGTGTACCTGTAGATAAAAAGACAGATAAGCCGTGTGAACTGTTACTGTGTGTACCTGTAGATATAAAGCCATATATAAGTCGTGTGAACTGTTACTGTGTGTACCTGTAGATATAAAGACAGATAAGCTGTGTGAACTGTTACTGTGTGTACCTGTAGATATAAAGACAGATAAGCTGTGTGAACTGTTACTGTGTGTACCTGTAGATAAAAAGACAGATAAGCCGTGTGAACTGTAAATGTGCGCACCTGTAGATATCAATACAGATAAGCTGTGTAAACTGTTTCTGTGTGTACCTGTATATATAAGACAGATAAGCTGTGTGAACTGTTACTGTGTGTACCTGTAGATATAAAGACAGATAAGCCGTGTGAACTGTAAATGTGCGTACTTGTAGATATAAAGACAGATAAGCTGTGTAAACTGTTTCTGTGTGTAACTATAGATATAAGACAGATAAGCCGTGTGAACTGTAAATGTGCGTACTTGTAGATATAAAGACAGATAAGCTGTGTAAACTGTTTCTGTGTGTAACTATAGATATAAGACAGATATGCTGTGTGAACTGTTACTGTGTGTACCTGTAGATATAAAGACAGATAAGCTGTGTGAACTGTTACTGTGTGAACCTGTAGATATAATAACAGATCAGCCGTGTGAACTGTTACTGTGTGTACCTGTAGATATAAAGCCATATATAAGTCGTGTGAACTGTTACTGTGTGTACCTGTAGATATAAAGACAGATAAGCTGTGTGAACTGTTACTGTGTGTACCTGCAGATATAAAGATATATAAGCTGTGTGAATTGTTACTGTGTGTACCTGTAGATATAAAGACAGATAAACAATGTGAACTGTTACTGTGTGTACCTGTAGATAAAAAGACAGATAAGCCGTGTGAACTGTAAATGTGCGTACCTGTAGATATAAAGACAGATAAGCTTTGTAAACTGTTTCTGTGTGTACCTGTAGATATAAAGCCATATATAAGTCGTGTGAACTATTACTGTGCGTACCTGTAGATATAAAGACAGATAAGCTGTGTAAACTGTTTCTGTGTGTACCTGTAGATATAAGACAGATAATCTGTGTGAACTGTTACTGTGTGTACCTGTAGATAAAAAGACAGATAAGCCGTGTGAACTGTAAATGTGCGTACCTGTAGATATCAATACAGATAAGCTGTGTAAACTGTTTCTGTGTGTACCTGTAGATATAAGACGGATAAGCTGTGTGAACTGTTACTGTGTGTACCTGTAGATATAAAGACAGATAAGCCGTGTGAACTGTAAATGTGCGTACTTGTAGATATAAAGACAGATAAGCTGTGTAAACTGTTTTGTGTGTACCTGTAGATATAAGACAGATAAGCTGTGTGAACTGTTACTGTGTGTACCTGTAGATATAAAGACAGATAAGCTGTGTGAACTGTTACTGTGTGAACCAGTAGATATAATAACAGATAAGCCGTGTGAACTGTTACTGTGTGTACCTGTAGATATAAAGCCATATATAAGTCGTGTGAACTGTTACTGTGTGTACCTGTAGATATAAAGACAGATAAGCTGTGTGAACTGTTACTGTGTGTACCTGCAGATATAAAGATAGATAAGCTGAGTGAACTGTTACTGTGTGTACCTGTAGATATAAAGACAGATAAACAATGTGAACTGTTACTGTGTGTACCTGTAGATAAAAAGACAGATAAGCCGTGTGAACTGTAAATGTGCGTACCTGTAGATATAAAGACAGATAAGCTTTGTAAACTGTTTCTGTGTGTACCTGTAGATATAATGCCATATATAAGTCGTGTGAACTATTACTGTGCGTACCTGTAGATATAAAGACAGATAAGCTGTGTAAACTGTTTCTGTGTGTACCTGTAGATATAAGACAGATAAGCTGTTTGAACTGTTACTGTGTGTACCTGTAGATATTAAGACAGATAATCTGTGTGAACTGTTACTGTGTGTACCTGTAAATATAAAGACAGATAAACAATGTGAACTGTTACTGTGTGTACCTGTACATAAATAGACAGATAAGCCGTGTGAACCGTAACTGTGTGTACCTGTAGATAAAAAGACAGATAAGCCGTGTGAACTGTAACTGTGTGTACCTGTAGATATAAAGACAGATAAGCTGCGTGAACTGTAACTGTGTGTACCTGTAGATATGAAGACAGATAAGCTGTGTGAACTGTTACTGTGTGTACCTGAAGATATAAAGACATATAAACAATGTGAACTGTTACTGTGTGTACCTGTAGATATAAAGACAGATAAGCTGTGTGAACTGTTACTGTCTGTACCTGTAGATATAAGACAGATAAGCTGTGTGAACTGTTAATGTGTGTACCTGTAGATATAAAGACAGATAATCTGTGTGAACTGTTACTGTGTGAACCTGTAGATATAATAACAGATAAGCCGTGTGAACTGTTACTGTGTGTACCTGTAGAAATAAAGCCATATATAAGTCGTGTGAACTGTTACTGTGTGTACCTGTAGATATAAAGACAGATAAGCTGTGTGAACTGTTACTGTGTGTACCTGTAGATATAAAGACAGATAAGCCGTGTGAACTTTTACTGTGTGTACCTGTAGATATAAGGCAGATAAGCTGTGTAAACTGTTTCTGTGTGTACCTGTAGATATAAATACAGATAAGCTGTGTGAACTGTTACTGTGTGTACCTGTAGATATAAAGACAAATAAGCCGTGTGAACTGTAAATGTGCGTACTTGTAGATATAAAGACAGATAAGCTGTGTAAACTGTTTTGTGTGTACCTGTAGATATAAGACAGATAAGCTGTGTGAACTGTTACTGTGTGTACCTGTAGATATAAGGACAGATAAGCTGTGTGAACTGTTACTGTGTGAACCAGTAGATATAATAACAGATAAGCCGTGTGAACTGTTACTGTGTGTACCTGTAGATATAAAGCCATATATAAGTCGTGTGAACTGTTACTGTGTGTACCTGTAGATATAAAGACAGATAAGCTGTGTGAACTGTTACTGTGTGTACCTGCAGATATAAAGATAGATAAGCTGTGTGAACTGTTACTGTGTGTACCTGTAGATATTAAGACAGATAATCTGTGTGAACTGTTACTGCGTGTACCTGTAAATATTAAGACAGATAAACAATGTGAACTGTTTCTGTGTGTACCTGTACATAAATAGACAGATAAGCCGTGTGAACTGTAACTGTGTGTACCTGTAGATAAAAAGACAGATAAGCCGTGTGAACTGTAACTGTGTGTACCTGTAGATATAAAGACAGATAAGCTGCGTGAACTGTAACTGTGTGTACCTGTAGATATGAAGACAGATAAGCTGTGTGAACTGTTACTGTGTGTACCTGAAGATATAAAGACATATAAACAATGTGAACTGTTACTGTGTGTACCTGTAGATATAAAGACAGATAAGCTGTGTGAACTGTTACTGTCTGTACCTGTAGATATAAGACAGATAAGCTGTGTGAACTGTTACTGTGTGTACCTGTAGATATAAAGACAGATAATCTGTGTGAACTGTCACTGTGTGAACCTGTAGATATAATAACAGATAAGCCGTGTGAACTGTTACTGTGTGTACCTGTAGATATAAAGCCATATATAAGTCGTGTGAACTGTTACTGTGTGTACCTGTAGATATAAAGACAGATAAGCTGTGTGAACTGTTACTGTGTGTACCTGTAGATATAAAGACAGATAAGCCGTGTGAACTTTTACTGTGTGTACCTGTAGATATAAGACAGATAAGCTCTGTAAACTGTTTCTGTGTGTACCTGTAGATGTAAAGATAGATAAGCCGTGTGAACTGTTACTGTGTGTACCTGTAGATATAAAGACAGATAATCTGTGTGAACTGTTACTGTGTGTACCTGTAGATATAAAGACAGATAATCTGTGTGAACTGTTACTCTGTGAACCTGTAGATATAATAACAGATAAGCCGTGTGAACTTTTACTGTGTGTACCTGTAGATATAAAGCCATATATAAGTCGTGTGAACTGTTACTGTGTGTACCTGCAGATATAAAGACAGATAAGCTGTGTGAACTGTTACTGTGTGTACCTGTAGATATAAAGACAGATAATCTGTGTGAACTGTTACTGTGTGAACCTGTAGATATAATAACACATAAGCCGTGTGAACAGTTACTGTGTGTACCGGCAGATATAAAGCCATATATAAGTCGTGTGAACTGTAACTTTGTGTACCTGTAGATATAAAGACAGATAAGCTGTGTAAACTGTTTTTGTGTGTACCTGTAGATATAAGACAGATAAGCTGTGTGAACTGTTACTGTGTGTACCTGTAGATATAAAGACAGATAATCTGTGTGAACTGTTACTGTGTGAACCTGTAGATATAATAACAGATAAGCCGTGTGAACTGTTACTGTGTGTACCTGTAGATATAAAGCCATATATAAGTCGTGTGAACTGTTACTGTGTGTACCTGTAGATATAAAGACAGATAAGCTGTGTGAACTGTTACTGTGTGTACCTGTAGATATAAAGACAGATAAGCCGTGTGAACTGTTACTGTGTGTACCTGTAGATATAAAGACAGATAAGCCATGTGAACTGTTACTGTTTGTACCTGTAGATAAAAAGACAGATAAGCTGTGTGAACTGTTACTGTGTGTACCTGCAGATATAAAGATAGATAAGCTGTGTGAACTGTTACTGTGTGTACCTGTAGATATAAAGACAGATAAGTTTTGTAAACTGTTTCTGTGTGTACCTGTAGATATAAAGACAGATAATCTGTGTGAACTGTTACTGTGTGTACCTGTAGATATAAAGACAGATAATCTGTGTAAACTGTTACTCTGTGAACCTGTAGATATAATAACAGATAAGCCGTGTGAACTTTTACTGTGTGTACCTGTAGATATAAAGCCATAAATAAGTCGTGTGAACTGTTACTGTGCGTACCTGTAGATATAAAGACAGATAAACTGTGTGAACTGTTACTGTGTGTACCTGTAGATATAAAAACAGATAAGCCGTGTGAACTGTTACTATGTGTACCTGTAGATATAAAGACAGATAAGGCATGTGAACTGTTACTGTTTGTACCTGTAGATATAAAGACAGATAAGCTGTGTGAACTGTTACTGTTGTACTTGTAGATTTAAACACAGATAAGCTGTGTGAACTGTTACTGTGTGTACCTGTAGATATAAAGACAGATAAGCTGTGTGAACTGTTACTGTCTGTACCTCTGGATATAAGACAGATAAGCTGTGTGAACTGTTACTGTGTGTACCTGTAGATATAAAGACAGATAATCTGTGTGAACTGTTACTGTGTGAACCTGTAGATATAATAACAGATAAGCCGTGTGAACAGTTACTGTGTGTACCGGCAGATATAAAGCCATATATAAGTCGTGTGAACTGTAACTTTGTGTACCTGTAGATATAAAGACAGATAAGCTGTCTAAACTGTTTCTGTGTGTACCTGTAGATATAAGACAGATAAGCTGTGTGAACTGTTACTGTGTGTACCTGTAGATATAAAGACATATAATCTGTGTGAACTGTTACTGTGTGAACCTGTAGATATAATAACAGATAAGCCGTGTGAACTGTTACTGTGTGTACCTGTAGATATAAAGCCATATATAAGTCGTGTGAACTGTTACTGTGTGTACCTGTAGATATAAAGACAGATAAGCTGTGTGAACTGTTACTGTGTGTACCTGTAGATATAAAGACAGATAAGCCGTGTGAACTGTTACTGTGTGTACCTGTAGATAAAAAGACAGATAAGCCGTGTGAACTGTAAATGTGCGCACCTGTAGATATCAATACAGATAAGCTGTGTAAACTGTTTCTGTGTGTACCTGTATATATAAGACAGATAAGCTGTGTGAACTGTTACTGTGTGTACCTGTAGATATAAAGACAGATAAGCCGTGTGAACTGTAAATGTGCGTACTTGTAGATATAAAGACAGATAAGCTGTGTAAACTGTTTCTGTGTGTAACTATAGATATCAGACAGATAAGCTGTGTGAACTGTTACTGTGTGTACCTGTAGATATAAAGACAGATAAGCTGTGTGAACTGTTACTGTGTGAACCTGTAGATATAATAACAGATAAGCCGTGTGAACTGTTACTGTGTGTACCTGTAGATATAAAGCCATATATAAGTCGTGTGAACTGTTACTGTGTGTACCTGTAGATATAAAGACAGATAAGCTGTGTGAACTGTTACTGTGTGTACCTGTAGATATAAAGACAGATAAGCCGTGTGAACTGTTACTGTGTGTACCTGTAGATAAAAAGACAGATAAGCCGTGTGAACTGTAAATGTGCGTACCTGTAGATATAAAGACAGATAAGCTGTGTAAACTGTTTCTGTGTGTACCTGTATATATAAGACAGATAAGCTGTGTGAACTGTTACTGTGTGTACCTGTAGATATAAAGACAGATAAGCCGTGTGAACTGTAAATGTGCGTACTTGTAGATATAAAGACAGATAAGCTGTGTAAACTGTTTCTGTGTGTAACTATAGATATAAGACAGATAAGCTGTGTGAACTGTTACTGTGTGTACCTGTAGATATAAAGACAGATAAGCTGTGTGAACTGTTACTGTGTGAACCTGTAGATATAATAACAGATCAGCCGTGTGAACTGTTACTGTGTGTACCTGTAGATATAAAGCCATATATAAGTCGTGTGAACTGTTACTGTGTGTACCTGTAGATATAAAGACAGATAAGCTGTGTGAACTGTTACTGTGTGTACCTGCAGATATAAAGATATATAAGCTGTGTGAATTGTTACTGTGTGTACCTGTAGATATAAAGACAGATAAACAATGTGAACTGTTACTGTGTGTACCTGTAGATAAAAAGACAGATAAGCCGTGTGAACTGTAAATGTGCGTACCTGTAGATATAAAGACAGATAAGCTTTGTAAACTGTTTCTGTGTGTACCTGTAGATATAAAGCCATATATAAGTCGTGTGAACTATTACTGTGCGTACCTGTAGATATAAAGACAGATAAGCTGTGTAAACTGTTTCTGTGTGTACCTGTAGATATAAGACAGATAAGCTGTGTGAACTGTTACTGTGTGTACCTGTAGATAAAAAGACATATAAGCCGTGAGAACTGTAACTGTGTGTACCTGTAGATATAAAGACAGATAAGCTGCGTGAACTGTAACTGTGTGTACCTGTAGATATAAAGACAGATAAGCTGTGTGAACTGTTACTGTGTGTACCTGAAGATATAAAGACATATAAACAATGTGAACTGTTACTGTGTGTACCTGTAGATATAAAGACAGATAAGCCGTGAGAACTGTTACTGTGTTTACTTGTAGATATAAAGACAGATAAGCTGTGTGAACTGTTACTGTGTGTACCTGTAGATATAAAGACAGATAATCTGTGTGAACTGTTACTGTGTGAACCTGTAGATATAATAACAGATAAGCCGTGTGAACTGTTACTGTGTGTACCTGTAGATATAAAGCCATATATAAGTCGTGTGAACTGTTACTGTGTGTACCTGTAGATATAAAGACAGATAAGCTGTGTGAACTGTTACTGTGTGTACCTGTAGATATAAAGACAGATAAGCCGTGTGAACTGTTACTGTGTGTAGCTGTAGATATAAAGACAGATAAGCCGTGTGATCAGTTACTGTGTGTACCTGTAGATATAAAGACAGATAAGCTGTGTAAACTGTTACTGTGTGTACCTGTAGATATAAAGACAGATAAGCCGTGTGAACTGTTACTGTGTGTACCTGTAGATATAAAGACAGATAATCTGTGTGAACTGTTACTGTGTGTACCTGTAGATAAAAAGACAGATAAGCCGTGTGAACTGTAAATGTGCGCACCTGTAGATATCAATACAGATAAGCTGTGTAAACTGTTTCTGTGTGTACCTGTAGATATAAGACAGATAAGCTGTGTGAACTGTTACTGTGTGTACCTGTAGATATAAAGACAGATAAGCCGTGTGAACTGTAAATGTGCGTACTTGTAGATATAAAGACAGATAAGCTGTGTAAACTGTTTCTGTGTGTAACTATAGATATAAGACAGATAAGCTGTGTGAACTGTTACTGTGTGTACCTGTAGATATAAAGACAGATAAGCTGTGTGAACTGTTACTGTGTGAACCTGTAGATATAATAACAGATAAGCCGTGTGAACTGTTACTGTGTGTACCTGTAGATATAAAGCCATATATAAGTCGTGTGAACTGTTACTGTGTGTACCTGTAGATATAAAGACAGATAAGCTGTGTGAACTGTTACTGTGTGTACCTGCAGATATAAAGATAGATAAGCTGTGTGAACTGTTACTGTGTGTACCTGTAGATATAAAGACAGATAAACAATGTGAACTGTTACTGTGTGTACCTGTAGATAAAAAGACAGATAAGCCGTGTGAACTGTAAATGTGCGTACCTGTAGATATAAAGACAGATAAGCTTTGTAAACTGTTTCTGTGTGTACCTGTAGATATAAAGCCATATATAAGTCGTGTGAACTATTACTGTGCGTACCTGTAGATATAAAGACAGATAAGCTGTGTAAACTGTTTCTGTGTGTACATGTAGATATAAGACAGATAAGCTGTGTGAACTGTTACTGTGTGTACCTGTAGATATTAAGACAGATAATCTGTGTGAACTGTTACTGTGTGTACCTGTAAATATAAAGACAGATAAACAATTTGAACTGTTACTGTGTGTACCTGTACATAAATAGACAGATAAGCCGTGTGAACTGTAACTGTGTGTACCTGTAGATAAAAAGACAGATAAGCCGTGTGAACTGTAACTGTGTGTACCTGTAGATATAAAGACAGATAAGCTGCGTGAACTGTAACTGTGTGTACCTGTAGATATAAAGACAGATAAGCTGTGTGAACTGTTACTGTGTGTACCTGAAGATATAAAGACATGTAAACAATGTGAACTGTTACTGTGTGTACCTGTAGATATAAAGACAGATAAGCCGTGAGAACTGTTACTGTGTTTACTTGTAGATATAAAGACAGATAAGCTGTGTGAACTGTTACTGTGTGTACCTGTAGATATAAAGACAGATAAGCTGTGTGAACTGTTACTGTCTGTACCTCTGGATATAAGACAGATAAGCTGTGTGAACTGTTTCTGTGTGTACCTGTAGATATAAAGACAGATAATCTGTGTGAACTGTTACTGTGTGAACCTGTAGATATAATAACAGATAAGCCGAGTGAACAGTTACTGTGTGTACCGGCAGATATGAAGCCATATATAAGTCGTGTGAACTGTAACTTTGTGTACCTGTAGATATAAAGACAGATAAGCTGTGTAAACTGTTTCTGTGTGTACCTGTAGATATAATACAGATAAGCTGTGTGAACTGTTACTGTGTGTACCTGTAGATATAAAGACAGATAATCTGTGTGAACTGTTACTGTGTGAACCTGTAGATATAATAACAGATAAGCCGTGTGAACTGTTACTGTGTGTACCTGTAGATATAAAGCCATATATAAGTCCTGTGAACTGTTACTGTGTGTACCTGTAGATATAAAGACAGATAAGCCGTGTGAACTGTTACTGTGTGTACCTGTAGATATAAAGACAGATAAGCCGTGTGAACTGTAAATGAGCGTACTTGTAGATATAAAGACAGATAAGCTGTGTAAACTGTTTCTGTGTGTAACTGTAGATATAAGACAGATAAGCTGTGTGAACTGTTACTGTGTGTACCTGTAGATATAAAGACAGATAAGCTGTGTGAACTGTTACTGTGTGAACCTGTAGATATAATAACAAATATGCCGTGTGAACTGTTACTGTGTGTACCTGTAGATATAAAGCCATATATAAGTCGTGTGAACTGTTACTGTGTGTACCTGTAGATATAAAGACAGGTAAGCTGTGTGAACTGTTACTGTGTGTACCTGCAGATATAAAGATAGATAAGCTGTGTGAACTGTTACTGTGTGTACCTGTAGATATAAAGACATATAAACAATGTGAACTGTTACTGTGTGTACCTGTAGATAAAAAGACAGATAAGCCGTGTGAACTGTAAATGTGCGTACCTGTAGATATAAAGACAGATAAGCTTTGTAAACTGTTTCTGTGTGTACCTGTAGATATAAAGCCAGATAAGCTTTGTAAACTGTTACTGTGTGTACCTGTAGATATAAAGACAGATAAGCTTTGTAAACTGTTACTGTGTGTACCTGTAGATATAAAGACAGATAAGTCGTGTGAACTATTACTGTGCGTACCTGTAGATATAAAGACAGATAATCTGTGTAAACTGTTTCTGTGTGTACCTGTAGATATAAGACAGATAAGCTGTGTGAACTGTTACTGTGTGTACCTGTAGATATTAAGAAAGATAATCTGTGTGAACTGTTACTGTGTGTACCTGTAAATATAAAGACAGATAAACAATTTGAACTGTTACTGTGTGTACCTGTATATAAATAGACAGATAAGCCGTGTGAACTGTAACTGTGTGTACCTGTAGATAAAAAGACAGATAAGCTGTGTGAACTGTTACTGTGTGTACCTGAAGATATAAAGACATATAAACAATGTGAACTGTTACTGTGTGTACCTGTAGATATAAAGACAGATAAGCCGTGAGAACTGTTACTGTGTGTACTTGTAGATATAAAGACAGATAAGCTTTGTGAACTGTTACTGTGTGTACCTGTAGATATAAAGACAGATAAGCCGTGTGAACTGTTACTGTCTGTACCTCTGGATATAAGACAGATAAGCTGTGTGAACTGTTACTGTGTGTACCTGTAGATATAAAGACAGATAATCTGTGTGAACTGTTACTGTGTGAACCTGTAGATATAATAACAGATAAGCCGTGTGAACAGTTACTGTGTGTACCGGCAGATATAAAGCCATATATAAGTCGTGTGAACTGTAACTTTGTGTACCTGTAGATATAAAGACAGATAAGCTGTGTAAACTGTTTCTGTGTGTACCTGTAGATATAAGACAGATAAGCTGTGTGAACTGTTACTGTGTGTACCTGTAGATATAAAGACAGATAATCTGTGTGAACTGTTACTGTGTTAACCTGTAGATATAATAACAGATAAGCCGTGTGAACAGTTACTGTGTGTACCTGTAGATATAAAGCCATATATAAGTCGTGTGAACTGTTACTGTGTGTACCTGTAGATATAAAGACAGATAAGCTGTGTGAACTGTTACTGTGTGTACCTGTAGATATAAAGACAGATAAGCCGTGTGAACTGTTACTGTGTGTACCTGTAGAAATAAAGACAGATAAGCCATGTGAACTGTTACTGTTTGTACCTGTAGATATAAAGACAGATAAGCTGTGTGAACTGTTACTGTGTGTACCTGTAGATATAAAGACAGATAAGCCGTGTGAACAGTTACTGTGTGTACCTGTAGATATAAAGCCATATATAAGTCGTGTGAACTGTTACTGTGTGTACCTGTAGATATAAAGACAGATAAGCTGTGTGAACTGTTACTGTGTGTACCTGTAGATATAAAGACAGATAAGCCGTGTGAACTGATACTGTGTGTACCTGTAGATATAAAGACAGATAAGCCGTGTGATCAGTTACTGTGTGTACCTGTAGATATAAAGACAGATAAGCCGTGTGAACTGTAAATGTGTGTAACTGTAGATATAAAGACAGATAAGCTGTGTGAACTGTTACTGTGTGTACCTGTAGATATAAAGACAAATAAGCTGTGTAAACTGTTACTGTGTGTACCTGTAGATATAAAGACAGATAAGCCGTGTGAACTGTTACTGTGTGTACCTGTGGATATAAAGACAGATAAGCTGTGTAAACTGTTTCTGTGTGTACCTGTAGATATAAGACAGATAAGCTGTGTGAACTGTTACTGTGTGTACCTGTAGATATAAATACAGATAATCTGTGTGAACTGTTACTGTGTGTACCTGTAGATAAAAAGACAGATAAGCCGTGTGAACTGTAAATGTGCGTACCTGTAGATATCAATACAGATAAGTTGTGTAAACTGTTTCTGTGTGTACCTCTAGATATAAGACAGATAAGCGGTGTGAACTGTTACTGTGTGTACCTGTAGATATAAAGACAGATAAGCCGTGTAAACTGTTACTGTGTGTACCTGTAGATATAAAGACAGACAAGCCGTGTGAACTGTTACTGAGTGTACCTGTAGATATAAAGACAGATAATCTGTGTGAACTGTTACTGTGTGTAAATGTAAATGTAAAGACAGATAAACAATGTGAACTGTTACTGTGTGTACCTGTACAAAAATAGACAGATAAGCCGTGTGAACTGTTACTGTGTGTACCTGTGGATATAAAGACAGATAAGCTGTGTAAACTGTTTCTGTGTGTACCTGTAGATATAAGACAGATAAGCTGTGTGAACTGTTACTGTGTGTACCTGTAGATATAAATACAGATAATCTGTGTGAACTGTTACTGTGTGTACCTGTAGATAAAAAGACAGATAAGCCGTGTGAACTGTAAATGTGCGTACCTGTAGATATCAATACAGATAAGTTGTGTAAACTGTTTCTGTGTGTACCTCTAGATATAAGACAGATAAGCGGTGTGAACTGTTACTGTGTGTACCTGTAGATATAAAGACAGATAAGCCGTGTAAACTGTTACTGTGTGTACCTGTAGATATAAAGACAGACAAGCCGTGTGAACTGTTACTGTGTGTACCTGTAGATATAAAGACAGATAATCTGTGTGAACTGTTACTGTGTGTAAATGTAAATGTAAAGACAGATAAACAATGTGAACTGTTACTGTGTGTACCTGTACAAAAATAGACAGATAGGCCGTGTGAACTGTAATTGTGTGTACCTGTAGATAAAAAGACAGATAAGCCGTGTGAACTGTAACTGTGTGTACCTGTAGATATAAAGACAGATAAGCTGCGTGAACTGTAACTTTGTGTACCTGTAGATATAAAGACAGATAAGCTGTGTGAACTGTTACTGTGTGAACCTGTAGATATAAAGACAGATAAGCCGTGTGAACTTTTACTGTGTGTACCTGAAGATATAAAGACATATAAACAATGTGAACTGTTACTGTGTGTACCTGCAGATAAAAAGACAGATAAGCCGTGAGAACTGTAACTGTGTGTACCTGTAGATATAAAGACAGATAATCTGTGTGAACTGTTACTGTGTGTATCTGTAGATATAAAGACAGATAAGCTGAGTGAACTGTTACTGTGTGTACCTGTAGATATAAAGACAGATAGGCCATGTGAACTGTTACTGTGTGTACCTGTAGATATAAAGACAGATAAGCTGTGTGAACTGTTACTGTGTGTACCTGTAGATATAAAGACAGATAAGCTGTGTGAATTGTTACTGTGTGTACCTGCAGATATAAAGACAGATAAGCCGTGTGAACTGTTACTGTGTGTACCTGTATATATGAAGACAGATAAGCTGTGTGAACTGTTACTGTGTGTACCTGGAGATATAAAGACAGATAATCTGTGTGAACTGTTACTGTGTGTATCTGTAGATATAAAGACAGATAAGCTGAGTGAACTGTTACTGTGTGTACCTGTAGATATAAATACAGATAGGCCATGTGAACTGTTACTGTGTGTACCTGTAGATATAAAGAAAGATAAGCTGTGTGAACTGTTACTGTGTGTACCTGTAGATATAAAGACAGATAAGCTGTGTGAATTGTTACTGTGTGTACCTGCAGATATAAAGACAGATAAGCCGTGTGAACTGTTACTGTGTGTACCTGTAGATATAAAGACAGATAAACAATGTGAACTGTTACTGTGTGTACCTGTAGATAAAAAGACAGATACGCTGTGTGAACTGTTACTGTGTGTACCTGTAGATAAAAAGACAGATATGCCGTGTGAACTGTTACTGTGTGTACCTGTAGATGTAAAGACAGATAGGCCGTGTGAACTGTTACTGTGTGTACCTGTAGATAAAAAGACAGATATGCCGTGTGAACTGTTACTGTGTGTACCTGTAGATGTAAAGACAGATAGGCCGTTTGAACTGTTACTGTTTGTACCTGTAGATATAAAGACAGACAGGCCGTGTGAACTGTTACTGTTTGTACCTGTAGATATAAAGACAGATAAGCTGTGTGAACTGTTACTGTGTGTACCTGTAGATAAAAAGACAGATAAGCCGTGTGAACTGTTACTGTGTGTACCTGTCGATATAAAGACAGATAAGCCGTGTGAACTGTTATTGTGTGTACCTGTCGATATAAAGACAGATAAGCCGTGTGAACTGTTACTGTGTGTACCTGTAGATGTAAAGACAGATAGGCCGTGTGAACTGTTACTGTTTGTACCTGTAGATATAAAGACAGACAGGCCGTGTGAACTGTTACTGTTTGTACCTGTAGATATAAAGACAGATAAGCTGTGTGAACTGTTACTGTGTGTACCTGTAGATAAAAAGACAGATAAGCCGTGTGAACTGTTACTGTGTGTACCTGTCGATATAAAGACAGATAAGCCGTGTGAACTGTTACTGTGTGTACCTGTCGATATAAAGACAGATAAGCCGTGTGAACTGTTACTGTGTGTACCTGTAGATATAGACAGATAGGCCGTGTGGACTGTAACTGTGTGTACCTGTAAATATAAAGACAGATAAGCTGTGTGAACTGTAACTGTGTGTACCTGTAGATAAAAAGACAGATAAGCCGTGTGAACTGTAACTGTGTGTACCTGTAGATATAAAGACAGATAAGCCGTGTGAACTGTAACTGTGTGTACCTGTAGATATAAAGACAGATAGGCCGTGTGAACTGTTACTGTGTGTACCTGTAGATATAAAGACAGATAAGCTGTGTGAACTGTTACTGTGTGTACCTGTAGATATAAAGACAGATAAACAATGTGAACTGTTATTGTGTATACCTGTAGTTATAAAGACAGATAGGCCATGTGAACTGTTACTGTGTGTACCTGTAGATATAAAGACAGATAAGCCGTGTGAACTGTTACTGTGTGTACCTGTAGATATAAAGACAGATAAGCCGTGTGAACTGTTACTGTGTGTACCTGTAGATGTAAAGACAGATAGGCCGTGTGAACTGTTACTGTGTGTACCTGTAGATATAAAGACAGATAAGCCGTGTGAACTGTTACTGTGTGTACCTGTAGATGTAAAGACAGATAAGCCGTGTGAACTGTTACTGTGTGTACCTGTAGATATAACGACAGATAGGCCGTGTGAACTATTACTGTGTGTACCTGTAGATATAAAGACAGATAAGCCGTGTGAACTGTTACTGTGTGTACCTGTAGATGTAAAGACAGATAAGCCGTGTGATCAGTTACTGTGTGTACCTGTAGATATAAAGACAGATAAACAATATGAACTGTTACTGTGTGTACCTGTAGATATAAAGACAGATAAGCGGTGTGAACTGTTACTGTGTGTACCTGTAGATATAAAGACAGATAGGCCGTGTGAACTGTTACTGTGTGTACCTGTAGATAAATAGACAGATAGACGTGTTAACTGTTACTGTGTGTACCTGTAGATATAAAGACAGATAAGCTGTGTGAACTGTTACTGTGTGTACCTGTAGATATAGACAGATAGACGTGTTAACTGTTACTGTGTGTACCTGTAGATATAAAGACAGATAAGCTGTGTGAACAGTTACTGTGTGTACCTGTAGATATAAAGACAGATAAGCTGTGTGAACTGTTACTGTTTGTATCTGTAGATGTAAAGACAGATAGGCCGTGTGAACTGTTACTGTGTGTACCTGTAGATGTAAAGACAGATAAGCCGTGTGAACTGTTACTGTGTGTACCTGTAGATAAAAAGACAGATAAGCCGTGTGAACTGTTACTGTGTGTACCTGTAGATATAAAGACAGATAAACAATATGAACTGTTACTGTGTGTACCTGTAGATATAAAGACAGATAGGCCGTGTGATCTGTTACTGTGTGTACCTGTAGATATAAAGACAGATAAACAATGTGAACTGTTACTGTGTGTACCTGTAGATATAAAGACATATAGGCCGTGTGATCTGTTACTGTGTGTACCTGTAGATATAAAGACAGATAAACAATATGAACTGTTACTGTGTGTACCTGTAGATATAAAGACAGATAAGCGGTGTGAACTGTTACTGTGTGTACCTGTAGATATAAAGACAGATAGGCCGTGTGAACTGTTACTGTGTGTACCTGTAGATAAATAGACAGATAGACGTGTTAACTGTTACTGTGTGTACCTGTAGATATAAAGACAGATAAGCTGTGTGAACTGTTACTGTGTGTACCTGTAGATATAGACAGATAGACGTGTTAACTGTTACTGTGTGTACCTGTAGATATAAAGACAGATAAGCTGTGTGAACAGTTACTGTGTGTACCTGTAGATATAAAGACAGATAAGCTGTGTGAACTGTTACTGTTTGTACCTGTAGATGTAAAGACAGATAGGCCGTGTGAACTGTTACTGTGTGTACCTGTAGATGTAAAGACAGATAAGCCGTGTGAACTGTTACTGTGTGTACCTGTAGATAAAAAGACAGATAAGCCGTGTGAACTGTTACTGTGTGTACCTGTAGATATAAAGACAGATAGGCCGTGTGAAATGTTACTGTGTGTACCTGTAGATAAAAAGACAGATAAGCTGTGTGAACTGTAACTGTGTGTACCTGTAGATATAAAGACAGATAAGCCGTGTGAACTGTTACTGTGTGTACCTGTAGATATAGACAGATAGCCCGTGTGGACTGTAGCTGTGTGTACCTGTAGATATCAAGACAGATAAACTGTGGGAACTGTTACTGTGTGTACCTGTAGATAAAAAGACAGATAAACAATGTGAACTGTTACTGTGTGTACCTGTAGATATAGACAGATAGGCCGTGTGAACTGTTACTGTGTGTACCTGTAGATAAAAAGACAGATAAACAATGTGAACTGTTACTGTGTGTACCTTTAGATAAAAAGACAGATAAACAATGTAAACTGTTACTGTGTGTACCTGTAGATATAAAGACAGATAGGCCGTGTGAACTGTTACTGTGTGTACCTGTAGATATAAAGACAGATAAACAATGTGAACTGTTACTGTGTGTACCTGTAGATATAAAGACAGATAAGCCGTGTGAACTGTTACTGTGTGTACCTGTAGATATAAAGACAGATAAGCCGTGTGAACTGTTACTGTGTGTATCTGTAGATATAAAGACAGATAAGCCGTGTGAACTGTTACTGTGTGTACCTGTAGATATAAAGACAGATAAGCCGTGTGAACTCTTACTGTGTGTACCTGTAGATATAAAGACAGATAAGCCGTGTGAACTGTTACTGTGTGTGCCTGTAGATATAAAGACAGATAAGCCGTGTGAACTGTTACTGTGTGTACCTGTAGATATAAAGACAGATAAGCTATGTGAACTGTAACTGTTTGTACCTGTAGATAGAAAGACAGATAAGCTGTGTGAACTGTTACTGTGTGTACCTGTAGATAAAAAGACAGATAAACAATGTGAACTGTTACTGTGTGTACCTGTAGATAAAAAGACAGATAAGCTGTGTGAACTGTTACTGTGTGTACCTGTAGATATAAAGACAGATAAACAATGTGAACTGTTACTGTGTGTACCTGTAGATATAAAGACAGATAAACAATGTGAACTGTTACTGTGTGTACCTGTAGATAAAAAGACAGATAAGCTGTGTGAACTGTTACTGTGTGTACCTGTAGATATAAAGACAGATAAACAATGTGAACTGTTACTGTGTGTACCTGTAGATAAAAAGACAGATAAGCTGTGTGAACTGTTTCTGTGTGTACCTGTAGATATAAAGACAGATAAACAATGTGAACTGTTACTGTGTGTACCTGTAGATATAAAGACAGATAAGCCGTGTGAACTGTTACTGTGTGTACCTGTAGATATAAAGACAGATAAGCCGTGTGAACTGTTACTGTGTGTACATGTAGATATAAAGACAGATAAACAATGTGAACTGTTACTGTGTGTACCTGTAGATATAAAGACAGATAAGCCGTGTGAACTGTTACTGTGTGTACCTGTAGATATAAAGACAGATAAGCCGTGTGAACTGTTACTGTGTGTACCTGTAGATATAAAGACAGATAAGCTGTGTGAACTGTTACTGTGTGTACCTGTAGATAAAAAGACAGATAAGCTGTGTGAACTGTTACTGTGTGTACCTGTAGATATAAAGACAGATAAACAATGTGAACTGTTACTGTGTGTACCTGTAGATATAAAGACAGATAAGCCGTGTGAACTGTTACTGTGTGTACCTGTAGATATAAAGACAGATAAGCCGTGTGAACTGTTACTGTGTGTACCTGTAGATATAAAGACAGATAAGCCGTGTGAACTGTTACTGTGTGTACCTGTAGATATAAAGACAGATAAGCCGTGTGAACTGTTACTGTGTGTACCTGTAGATATAAAGACAGATAAACAATGTGAACTGTTACTGTGTGTACCTGTAGATATAAAGACAGATAAGCCGTGTGAACTGTTACTGTGTGTACCTGTAGATATAAAGACAGATAAACAATGTGAACTGTTACTGTGTGTACCTGTAGATATAATGACAGATAAACAATGTGAACTGTTACTGTGTGTACCTGTAGATATAAAGACAGATAAGCCGTGTGAACTGTTACTGTCTGTACCTGTAGATATAAAGACAAATAGGCCGTATGAACTGTTACTGTGTGTACCTGTAGATATAAAGACAGATAAGCCGTGTGAACTGTTACTGTCTGTACCTGTAGATATAAAGACAGATAGGCCGCATGAACTGTTACTGTGTGTACCTGTAGATATAAAGACAGATAAGCCGTGTGAACTGTTACTGTGTGTACCTGTAGATATGATGACAGATAAACAATGTGAACTGTTACTGTGTGTACCTGTAGATATAAAGACAGATAAGCCGTGTGAACTGTTACTGTCTGTACCTGTAGATATAAAGACAAATAAGCTGTGTGAACTGTAACTGTGTGTACCTGTAGATATAAAGACAGATAAGCCGTGTGAACTGTTACTGTGTGTACCTGTAGATATAAAGACAGATAAGCTGTGTGAACTGTTACTGTGTCGATGTAGATATCAAGACAGATAAACAATGTGAACTGTTACTGTGTGTACCTGTAGATATAAAGACAGATAAGCCGTGTGAACTGTAACTGTGTGTACCTGTAGATATAAAATCAGATAAGCTGTGTGAACTGTTACTGTGTGTACCTGTAGATATAAAGACAGATAAGCTGTGTGAACTGTTACTGTGTGTACCTGTAGATATAAAGACAGATAAGCCATGTAAACTGTTACTGTGTGTACCTGTAGATATAAAGACAGATAAGCCGTGTGAACTGTTACTGTGTGTACCTGTAGATATAAAGACAGATAGGCCGTGTGAACTGTTACTGTGTGTGCCTGTAGATATAAAGACAGATAAGCCGTGTGAACTGTTACTGTGTGTACCTGTAGATGTAAAGACAGATAAGCCGTGTGAACTGTTACTGTGTGTACCTGTAGATATAACGACAGATAGGCCGTGTGAACTGTTACTGTGTGTACCTGTAGATATAAAGACAGATAAACAATGTGAACTGTTACTGTGTGTACCTGTAGATATAAAGACAGATATGCCGTGTGATATGTTACTGTGTGTACCTGTAGATATAAAGAGAGATAAGCTGTGTGAACTGAAACTGTGTGTACCTGTAGATATAAAGACAGATAAACAATATGTACTGTTACTGTGTGTACCTGTAGATATAAAGACAGATAAGCTGTGTGAACTGATACTGTGTGTACCTGTAGATATAAAGACAGATAAACAATATGTACTGTTACTGTGTGTACCTGTAGATAAAAAGACAGATAAGCGGTGTGAACTGTTACTGTGTGTACCTGTAGATATAGACAGATAGACGTGTTAACTGTTACTGTGTGTACCTGTAGATATAAAGACAGATAAGCTGTGTGAACTGTTACTGTGTGTACCTGTAGATATAGACAGATAGACGTGTTTACTGTTACTGTGTGTACCTGTAGATATAAAGACAGATAAACAATGTTAACTGTTACTGTGTGTACCTGTAGATATAAAGACAGATAAGCTGTGTGAACTGTTACTGTGTGTACCTGTAGATATAAAGACAGATAAGCTGTGTGAACTGTTACTGTGTGTACCTGTAGATATAAAGACAGATAATCCGTGTGAACTGTTACTGTGTGTACCTGTAGATATAAAGACAGATAAGCGGTGTGAACTGTTACTGTGTGTACCTGTAGATATAAAGACAGATAAACAATATGTACTGTTACTGTGTGTACCTGTAGATAAAAAGACAGATAAGCGGTGTGAACTGTTACTGTGTGTACCTGTAGATATAGACAGATAGACGTGTTAACTGTTACTGTGTGTACCTGTAGATATAAAGACAGATAAGCTGTGTGAACTGTTACTGTGTGTACCTGTAGATATAGACAGATAGACGTGTTAACTGTTACTGTGTGTACCTGTAGATATAAAGACAGATAAACAATGTTAACTGTTACTGTGTGTACCTGTAGATATAAAGACAGATAAGCTGTGTGAACTGTTACTGTGTGTACCTGTAGATATAAAGACAGATAAGCTGTGTGAACTGTTACTGTGTGTATCTGTAGATATAGACAGATAGACGTGTTAACTGTTACTGTGTGTACCTGTAGATATATAGACAGATAAACAATGTGAACTGTTACTGTGTGTACCTGTAGATATAAAGACAGATAAACAATGTGAACTGTTACTGTGTGTACCTGTAGATATAAAGAGAGATAGGCCGTGTGATCTGTTACTGTGTGTACCTGTAGATATAAAGACAGATAAACAATATGAACTGTTACTGTGTGTACCTGTAGATATAAAGACAGATAAGCGGTGTGAACTGTTACTGTGTGTACCTGTAGATATAGACAGATAGACGTGTTAACTGTTACTGTGTGTACCTGTAGATATAAAGACAGATAAGCTGTGTGAACTGTTACTGTGTGTACCTGTAGATATAGACAGATAGACGTGTTAACTGTTACTGTGTGTACCTGTAGATATAAAGACAGATAAGCTGTGTGAACAGTTACTGTGTGTACCTGTAGATATAAAGACAGATAAGCTGTGTGAACTGTTACTGTTTGTACCTGTAGATGTAAAGAGAGATAAGCTGTGTGAAATGTTACTGTGTGTACCTGTAGATAAAAAGACAGATAAGCCATGTGAACTGTTACTGTGTGTACCTGTAGATATAAAGACAGATAGGCCGTGTGAAATGTTACTGTGTGTACCTGTAGATAAAAAAAACAGATAAGCTATGTGAACTGTAACTGTGTGTACCTGTAGATATAAAGACAGATAAGCCGTGTGAACTGTTACTGTGTGTACCTGTAGATATAGACAGATAGCCCGTGTGGACTGTAGCTGTGTGTACCTGTAGATATAAAGACAGATAAGCCGTGTGAACTGTTACTGTGTGTACCTGTAGATAAAAAGACAGATAAACAATGTGAACTGTTACTGTGTGTACCTGTAGATATAAAGACAGATAGGACTTGTGAACTGTTACTGTGTGTACCTGTAGATATAAAGCCATATATAAGTCGTGTGAACTGTTACTGTGTGTACCTGTAGATATAGACAGATAGGCCGTGTGAACTGTTACTGTGTGTACCTGTAGATAAAAAGACAGATAAACAATGTGAACTGTTACTGTGTGTACCTGGAGATATAAAGACAGATAGGCCGTGTGAACTGTTACTGTGTGTACCTGTAGATATAAAGACAGATAAACAATGTGAACTGTTACTGTGTGTACCTGTAGATATAAAGACAGATAAGCCGTGTGAACTGTTACTGTGTGTACCTGTAGATATAAAGACAGATAAGCCGTGTGAACTGTTACTGTGTGTACCTGTAGATATAAAGACAGATAGGCCGTGTGAACTGTTACTGTGTGTACCTGTAGATATAAAGACAGATAAGCCGTGTGAACTGTTACTGTGTGTACCTGTAGATGTAAAAACAGATAAGCCGTATGAACTGTTACTGTGTGTACCTGTAGATATAACGACAGATTGGCCGTGTGAACTGTTACTGTGTGTACCTGTAGATATAAAGAGAGATAAACAATGTGAACTGTTACTGTGTGTACCTGTAGATATAAAGACAGATATGACGTGTGATCTGTTACTGTGTGTACCTGTAGATATAAAGAGAGATAAGCTGTGTGAACTGTAACTGTGTGTACCTGTAGATATAAAGACAGATAAACAATATGTACTGTTACTGTGTGTACCTGTAGATAAAAAGACAGATAAGCGGTGTGAACTGTTACTGTGTGTACCTGTAGATATAGGCAGATAGACGTGTTAACTGTTACTGTGTGTACCTGTAGATATAAAGACAGATAAGCTGTGTGAACTGTTACTGTGTGTACCTGTAGATATAGACAGATAGACGTGTTAACTGTTACTGTGTGTACCTGTAGATATAAAGACAGATAAGCTGTGTGAACTGTTACTGTGTGTACCTGTAGATATAGACAGATAGACGTGTTAACTGTTACTGTGTGTACCTGTAGATATAAAGACAGATAAGCTGTGTGAACTGTTACTGTGTGTACCTGTAGATATAAAGACAGATAGGCCGTGTGAACTGTTACTGTGTGTACCTGTAGATATAAAGACAGATAAACAATGTGAACTGTTACTGTGTGTACCTGTAGATAAAAAGACAGATAAGCCGTGTGAACTGTAACTGTGTGTACCTGTAGATATAAAGACAGATAAGCTGTGTGAACTGTTACTGTGTGTACCTGTAGATATAAAGACAGATAAGCCGTGTGAACTGTTACTGTGTGTACCTGTAGATATAAAGACAGATAAGCCGTGTGAACTGTTACTGTGTGTACCTGTAGATATAAAGACAGATAAGCCGTGTGAACTGTTACTGTGTGTACCTGTAGATATAGACAGATAGACGTGTTAACTGTTACTGTGTGTACCTGTAGATATAAAGACAGATAAACAATGTTAACTGTTACTGTGTGTACCTGTAGATATAAAGACAAATAAGCTGTGTGAACTGTTACTGTGTGTACCTGTAGATATAAAGACAGATAAGCTGTGTGAACTGTTACTGTGTGTATCTGTAGATATAGACAGATAGACGTGTTAACTGTTACTGTGTGTACCTGTAGATATATAGACAGATAAACAATGTGAACTGTTACTGTGTGTACCTGTAGATATAAAGACAGATAAACAATGTGAACTGTTACTGTGTGTACCTGTAGATATAAAGAGAGATAGGCCGTGTGATCTGTTACTGTGTGTACCTGTAGATATAAAGACAGATAAACAATATGAACTGTTACTGTGTGTACCTGTAGATATAAAGACAGATAAGCGGTGTGAACTGTTACTGTGTGTACCTGTAGATATAGACAGATAGACGTGTTAACTGTTACTGTGTGTACCTGTAGATATAAAGACAGATAAGCTGTGTGAACTGTTACTGTGTGTACCTGTAGATATAGACAGATAGACGTGTTAACTGTTACTGTGTGTACCTGTAGATATAAAGACAGATAAGCTGTGTGAACAGTTACTGTGTGTACCTGTAGATATAAAGACAGATAAGCTGTGTGAACTGTTACTGTTTGTACCTGTAGATGTAAAGAGAGATAAGCTGTGTGAAATGTTACTGTGTGTACCTGTAGATAAAAAGACAGATAAGCCATGTGAACTGTTACTGTGTGTACCTGTAGATATAAAGACAGATAGGCCGTGTGAAATGTTACTGTGTGTACCTGTAGATAAAAAAAACAGATAAGCTATGTGAACTGTAACTGTGTGTACCTGTAGATATAAAGACAGATAAGCCGTGTGAACTGTTACTGTGTGTACCTGTAGATATAGACAGATAGCCCGTGTGGACTGTAGCTGTGTGTACCTGTAGATATAAAGACAGATAAGCCGTGTGAACTGTTACTGTGTGTACCTGTAGATAAAAAGACAGATAAACAATGTGAACTGTTACTGTGTGTACCTGTAGATATAAAGACAGATAGGCCTTGTGAACTGTTACTGTGTGTACCTGTAGATATAAAGCCATATATAAGTCGTGTGAACTGTTACTGTGTGTACCTGTAGATATAGACAGATAGGCCGTGTGAACTGTTACTGTGTGTACCTGTAGATAAAAAGACAGATAAACAATGTGAACTGTTACTGTGTGTACCTGGAGATATAAAGACAGATAGGCCGTGTGAACTGTTACTGTGTGTACCTGTAGATATAAAGACAGATAAACAATGTGAACTGTTACTGTGTGTACCTGTAGATATAAAGACAGATAAGCCGTGTGAACTGTTACTGTGTGTACCTGTAGATATAAAGACAGATAAGCCGTGTGAACTGTTACTGTGTGTACCTGTAGATATAAAGACAGATAGGCCGTGTGAACTGTTACTGTGTGTACCTGTAGATATAAAGACAGATAAGCCGTGTGAACTGTTACTGTGTGTACCTGTAGATGTAAAAACAGATAAGCCGTATGAACTGTTACTGTGTGTACCTGTAGATATAACGACAGATTGGCCGTGTGAACTGTTACTGTGTGTACCTGTAGATATAAAGAGAGATAAACAATGTGAACTGTTACTGTGTGTACCTGTAGATATAAAGACAGATATGACGTGTGATCTGTTACTGTGTGTACCTGTAGATATAAAGAGAGATAAGCTGTGTGAACTGTAACTGTGTGTACCTGTAGATATAAAGACAGATAAACAATATGTACTGTTACTGTGTGTACCTGTAGATAAAAAGACAGATAAGCGGTGTGAACTGTTACTGTGTGTACCTGTAGATATAGGCAGATAGACGTGTTAACTGTTACTGTGTGTACCTGTAGATATAAAGACAGATAAGCTGTGTGAACTGTTACTGTGTGTACCTGTAGATATAGACAGATAGACGTGTTAACTGTTACTGTGTGTACCTGTAGATATAAAGACAGATAAGCTGTGTGAACTGTTACTGTGTGTACCTGTAGATATAGACAGATAGACGTGTTAACTGTTACTGTGTGTACCTGTAGATATAAAGACAGATAAGCGGTGTGAACTGTTACTGTGTGTACCTGTAGATATAAAGACAGATAGGCCGTGTGAACTGTTACCGTGTGTACCTGTAGATATAAAGACAGATAAACAATGTGAACTGTTACTGTGTGTACCTGTAGATAAAAAGACAGATAAGCCGTGTGAACTGTAACTGTGTGTACCTGTAGATATAAAGACAGATAAGCTGTGTGAACTGTTACTGTGTGTACCTGTAGATATAAAGACAGATAAGCCGTGTGAACTGTTACTGTGTGTACCTGTAGATATAAAGACAGATAAGCCGTGTGAACTGTTACTGTGTGTACCTGTAGATATAAAGACAGATAAGCCGTGTGACCTGTTACTGTGTGTACCTGTAGATATAAAGACAGATAAGCCGTGTGAACTGTTACTGTGTGTACCTGTAGATATAAAGACAGATAAGCCGTGTGAACTGTTACTGTGTGTACCTGTAGATATATAGACAGATAAGCCGTGTGAACTGTTACTGTGTGTACCTGTAGATATAAAGACAGATAAGCTGTGTGAACAGTTACTGTGTGTACCTGTAGATATAAAGACAGATAAGCCGTGTGAACTGTTACTGTGTGTACCTGTAGATATATAGACAGATAAGCCGTGTGAACTGTTACTGTGTGTACCTGTAGATATAAAGACAGATAAGCTGTGTGAACTGTTACTGTGTGCACCTGTAGATATAAAGACAGATAAGCCGTGTGAACTGTTACTGTGTGTACCTGTAGATATATAGACAGATAAGCCGTGTGAACTGTTACTGTGTGTACCTGTAGATATAAAGACAGATAATCTGTGTGAACTGTTACTGTGTTTACCTGTAGATATAAAGACAGATAAGCCGTGTGAACTGTTACTGTGTGTACCTGTAGATATAAAGACAGATAAGCTGTGTGAACTGTTACTGTGTGTACCTGTAGATATAGACAGATAGACGTGTTAACTGTTACTGTGTGTACCTGTAGATATAAAGACAGATAAGCTGTGTGAACTGTTACTGTGTGTACCTGTAGATATAGACAGATAGACGTGTTAACTGTTACTGTGTGTACCTGTAGATATAAAGACAGATAAGCTGTGTGAACTGTTACTGTGTGTACCTGTAGATATAAAGACAGATAGGCCGTGTGAACTGTTACTGTGTGTACCTGTAGATATAAAGACAGATAAACAATGTGAACTGTTACTGTGTGTACCTGTAGATAAAAAGACAGATAAGCCGTGTGAACTGTAACTGTGTGTACCTGTAGATATAAAGACAGATAAGCTGTGTGAACTGTTACTGTGTGTACCTGTAGATATAAAGACAGATAAGCCGTGTGAACTGTTACTGTGTGTACCTGTAGATATAAAGACAGATAAGCCGTGTGAACTGTTACTGTGTGTACCTGTAGATATAAAGACAGATAAGCCGTGTGAACTGTTACTGTGTGTACCTGTAGATATAAAGACAGATAAGCCGTGTGAACTGTTACTGTGTGTACCTGTAGATATAAAGACAGATAAGCCGTGTGAACTGTTACTGTGTGTACCTGTAGATATATAGACAGATAAGCCGTGTGAACTGTTACTGTGTGTACCTGTAGATATAAAGACAGATAAGCTGTGTGAACAGTTACTGTGTGTACCTGTAGATATAAAGACAGATAAGCCGTGTGAACTGTTACTGTGTGTACCTGTAGATATATAGACAGATAAGCCGTGTGAACTGTTACTGTGTGTACCTGTAGATATAAAGACAGATAAGCTGTGTGAACTGTTACTGTGTGCACCTGTAGATATAAAGACAGATAAGCCGTGTGAACTGTTACTGTGTGTACCTGTAGATATATAGACAGATAAGCCGTGTGAACTGTTACTGTGTGTACCTGTAGATATAAAGACAGATAATCTGTGTGAACTGTTACTGTGTTTACCTGTAGATATAAAGACAGATAAGCCGTGTGAACTGTTACTGTGTGTACCTGTAGATATAAAGACAGATAAGCTGTGTGAACTGTTACTGTGTGTACCTGTAGATATAAAGACAGATAAACAATGTGAACTGTTACTGTGTGTACCTGTAGATATAAAGACAGATAAGCCGTGTGAACTGTTACTGTGTGTACCTGTAGATATAAAGACAGATAAACAATGTGAACTGTTACTGTGTGTACCTGTAGATATATATAGACAACGAGCATCTTTGTGCCATTGTGCGTGTGTAAGCTTACTTTTATTCCCGTGTGTATTTCAATCAAATAAGTATAGATTATTACATGTAGAATTCCATACCTGATATCTTCCCGAGACTCCTATATCTGATTGATTGATTGATTAATGGTGTTTAACGCCCGAGCAGCAGTGTTTCAGCTATATTCAGGCAACTCCTATATCTACCCCCGAGGCGCATGCCAAGGGCACGATATAGGTCGAGGGAAGATATCAGGACATATATGGAATTCAACATGTAATAATCTATTTATCACATATTTACACGTGATTTAACAGAAAGTAAAATAATATATTAACTTTTTTATTTAATAACATTATATAATGTTTATATTTGAGGTTCTGTGTACGTATCTCGTTTAGCAGCAGAATTTTTTTTCACGTAAGCAGTGTCAATGTCCTAATTAAGATGTTGTAGAGGTTTTATCATCAAAATTTCTAAATTTTGAGCCAAATCAGGCTACGGTCATCTACTCATTTAGAACAAAAAAAACCCCTTAGGAATAAAATCACTTTCTAAGTTTCAGGACAGTACATTAAGAAAAATCAATGGTATTCTGCACCGAAGTGTTACTATCGGGCTGGTGATACCCTCGAGCACTAACAGTCCACCAGCAGAGACATCGACCCAGTGGTTACAAATGAAATGTCATCAAAGATATCAATGTTATAGAATCTACAAGCCACGGGCGTTTTGTCAAACCAAAAACATATTTTTAGATACGACAACTCTCTACGATCTAGTCATTTTACGTAAGACGTCCTCAACACAGGGCAGATATCGGCCCGGGGCAGAGATATGCATCACTTACTGCTACGTGTATTACTAGGCCGAATTTCACTGCCGTTATAATCCGAAGTTAATTTTGTGATTTGTCGGATTAACGGCAGAATTTAGTCCTATTGCTCGTAATGTAGCAAATAAAAAATTCTAACTTCGGTCTATTTATACAAAATTCTAACATAATATTCATCTTCTTTCCTGTTATTTTCGCAATGTCCGAAGCTTTAATAGCTTCGGACATTGCGAAAATAACAGGAAACGATCTTTATTGAAGAAATTTCCTTTTTCTACTTTGAAGATGCACGTGGAAACAGCCTCCCAAGTCAGGTGTTCTGAGTCCGCGTTCGCTCCATCATCACCCCTGACAACTTACATATATATTTTTCGGGTCTGAGTGTCGCCATCTGGCGGTGACCGGAGTTAAAATCAGCCAATGAAATTTATCGTAACCTTCGCCTAATGTTTACATGTAAACAAATAATGTCTGCGCCCTGTATCGATGGTTTTTTAACGAAATGTTGGGCAGATTCCATCCGGACCTTAAAAAGAAGCTGTATGAGCGATGAAAGCAGGAGCCATTTGTTTTTCAAATGAAATGAGGACGACTGCAATGGCATGTAAAAATTTGCAAACGAACGTTGTTCACATTTGCCAGATATATGACTGGAGTTCTGTGCAGTATGTGAAAGCAGTAGTTAATGATTCAATTATAATTACAAATTAATAGACAAATAAAATTTTCTGTAATCCGGACGTACTTAGAACTGAAACAGGACTGAGAAAGATAGAGAAATAGGTGGGTGAAGTAACCCAAATCGATATTGTTTTAATAGGGGACAGATCTGTCAGTGACAATAGAAGTCAGTGAATGTCAATTTGTAAATATTCCAACCAAAATTGATGTAGAGAATTTGTTCATTTAATTGGATTATATGTGATTTAAATTTTACAACATATTTAGATTGACATTTACATGTATTACACACCTGCATGTAATCTTCAACACATCATCACATTCAAGACTTGAGTAAAATTTAGTGAACAGTTAATTATGCACCATGTTAAAACTACTGATTTCAGGAGGAAAACATTCAACTTCTAAATGGACATGGATAATATACTGTACATGTAAGAATGTGAGGGATATTTAAAATGTCTAAATGTGACAACGTTTAAAGAGTAGGTAAATAATAATTTGTTCTATTTTTCTCAGATATTTTGTCTAAAAATGTTGTCTTGAAATGATTAGTTGATTACCGTCTAGACATCATTATGTCAGTTAAATTCGAGGCCAGAAGAAATCAAATAAATTGGAATCAATAGAATGAACAAATGTGGAGGAAATTTGGGCAATCAATGGAAGCCTATTGCCAGTCGGGTACTGATTTCTGCGAATTTTGCCGGTTGTAGCAGCTGCACGGCTTCTAACTATCGAAATATATACTAATGGGGTCACGGCTGAGGTTTAACCCTTAAACAGCGTAGCAGTCTCCAAAACTCCTACTTGTTCGCTGTCACGGGTATGTAGTTCTAAAAGTGTCACCTTATTACATTGAAAAACGGGGATGTGATTTCGATACTACTGTGCCACAATATAGTGTGAAAATTGCTGAGAAAGGCGTTTAACCCCATATAACCAATAACTAGCCTTTATTTATCGGTAAGTCAAACTAATCATCTACAAAATTGAGCATAAAAATAACAAAAATCGAAAGAAAATAATATATTCTCTTTGAAATTATGAAATTGATTCTGACTGTTTTATCATTACACGACAACCCCATCAAGAGGACACCCATATTATCAACACCCAAGGATGGGCATTGTGGCTTTATGAACGGAGATCTCATAACTACCCGAGTATCAGTGAATTTCAAACAATTTTAAACAAGGTATTTAATTAATTTACTGCAAACCTATATTTATTTGTTGATAGTAATGTTGACTTATTATATTTTTCATAGGATTTTCTTTGCAGAAAAAAGACTGCAGAATCTATTACGATTTGGGCACTTTATGATACTATCGATTATTGAAAGGTGGACCACTGAAATGCTAGGAATATAGAGCGATCTTCCTTTGCATCATGTAGACGTTCTAGGGTTATCTTAAGCTTTATTGTTATATTGTTTAGTATCAGGTTTTTTACCATTGATTGATTGAATGTGTCGGTCTGCGGCAGTATGTCAGCCATATTCAGGACGTGAACAATTAACAAACAATGAATCAACCGGTAAAAGGATAGGCGTAGAGAACGCAATGAAATAAAGACTGCCACTGGAAACGCTTGCAGTAATAAATAAGGGCGGAGAATTTGGCCTTTGTATCGGCTACAACGAGCTTATTGTCATTGCGACAATCTCTAAATATGTCACTCACTATGGTCCGCGGCCAGGCTCTTCGTAGTATGACCTGACACCCCTTCCAAAGAGATAGTTTTCCTTATCATCTAATTGCGGACGTGCTGGGCAGTTCTGTGCGTTGAGCACTAGGAAACCTTCAACAGTTGTAGGTTCTTTTGACAAACAGCCTCGGATCAATAATTTGTTTCAGGGGATTGTTGGTTTTTTTAATAGTGTCTTATGTCATTTTCAACAATTTGTAATAAATATTAAGGGAGGTGAAAACTGGCAGGAAAGCTGGCAATCCCTGTCATTGAGGTTGGAGTCGAGAGCCACCCTTCCCGCCCTAAGGCAACCTCAGTGTTGACAGACAAATTTATTCGGTACTATGTTGTATATTCCTACGCTCTCCCGCCTAGGTACATTTAAAGGCATTGCTAGAACACTTGTCGACATAATATAGGTCGCTAGAACACTTGTCGACATCGTGTAGGTAACTAGTACACTTGTGGACATCATGGAGGTAACTAGTACACTTGTCGACATCGTGGATTTAACTAGTACACCTGTCGACATGTTGAAGGTAACTAGTACACTTGTCGACATGTAGTAGGTAACTATTACACTTGTCGACATTGTGTAGGTAACTAGACCACTTGTCGACATCGTGTAGGTAACTAGTACACTTGTCGACATCAGGTAGGTAACTAGTACACTTGTCGACATGTAGTAGGTAACTAGTACACTTGTCGACATCGTGTAGGTAACTAGTACACTTGTCGACATCGTGTAGGTAACTAGTACACTTGTCGACATCGTGGATTTAACTAGTACACTTGTCGACATCAGGTAGGTAACTAGTACACTTGTCGACATGTAGTAGGTAACTAGTACACTTGTCGACATCTTGTAGGTAACTAGACCACTTGTCGACATCGTGTAGGTAACTAGTACACCTGTCGACCTCGTGTAGGTAACTATTACACTGGTCGACATGTAGTAGGTAACAAGTACGCTTGTCGAAATCGGGGTAGGTAACTAGTACACTTGTCGACATGTAGTAGGTAACTAGTACACTTGTCGACATCGTGTAGGTAACTTTTTACACTTGTCGACATCATGTAGGTAGCTAGAACACTTGTCGACATCAGGTAGGTAACTAGTACACTTGTCGACATGTAGTAGGTAACTATTACACTGGTTGACATGTAGTAGGTAACAAGTACGCTTGTCGAAATCGGGGTAGGTAACTAGTACACTTGTTGACATAGTGTAGGTAGCTAGAACACTTGTCGACATCGTGTAGGTAGCTAGAACACTTGTCGACATCAGGTAGGTAACTAGTACACTTGTCGACATCGTGTAGGTAGCTAGAACTCTTGTCGACAAAGTGTAGATAACTAGAACAATTGTCGACATGTAGTAGGTAACTAGTACACTTGTTGACATAGTGTAGGTAACTAGTACACTTGTCGACATCGAGTAGGTAACTACTACACTTGTCGACATCGTGTAGGTAACTAGAACAATTGTCGACATGTAGTAGGTAACTAGTACACTTTTCGACATCGTGTAGGTAACTAGTACACTTGTCGACATCGAGTAGGTAACTACTACACTTGTCAACAAATAATGACAAATGTGGAAGATTTGTAGGATAGGGCTAGGCCATCAAATAGCAGAACTAAACTAGAAAAACTAAGGTTTAAACTATCAGAATTCATGAAACATGAATTAAAAGGTCGTTGCTTTCAAATGTGGACAAAAAACCCACAGTATCTTTGATCTTCTGCTCTTGATAGTTATTTTGTTATATTTCTTGTTTAAACAAAGACAAAAATATCTGATACCTTTAATTTTACCTATATTGATAGTCATATATCATAATAACAAACAGATCATATACTTCTATAGCACAAAATACTACATGTACATTGGAAATGTTAGATGTTTCAGTCCAGTTTGAAAGCAGATTAATGTCCGAGTAAGAAAACACAACACCAATAAATGAATGTACACAGTCGTGATTCTTGTAATTGTTTTTCATTTCTTCTTGACAGTTCATCTGAGAACTTAATCCAGTTGTTGGCTTTATTTTTGGTATATGGATCACTGTCCAGAAAAATTAACACTTTAGGTGCCTCCTCCTCATCAGTCCTGAACATTTTTTCCTTGAGTTGATCTACACTGTGAATATCCTGTAATTGACAATATAAAAGCCATAAATAAAGTATGACAATTAAACATGTTTCATTTTACTTTTAAATTACTAAAGAACTTGGCATGGTTTAACAATATTGACAGCATATCATCATGGAATGGTATTTTGCTTTAGATACAAGTCATTTGGCTTTCAATCATACGCACTGTAAAATAACTCATGACAATACTTATGTTTAGCTTTAATATGTGTTTGGTGTCATGTGAAATAGTTTATTCAAACTAATTTGGCTGTTACTGATCATTATGTCAGACAGCAGTGTTAAAAAATGACTATTAAACAATTTTTATAAGACTGTACAACTATAACATACATTTATCCACCCTTCAGATTAAGCATGATTTTAACATGATTAAACATTCTTTAGTGGTGGTATTTCAGACAAGTAGAACTTTTATTTTTTTATTCAATTAAATTCATTTAGACTTCAACATACCTGTATAACTCCCATGCATGGTTGCATTTAACTCCTTTTCTTTTTGTGCTTCAGCATCTGCCAATGCATGGAAGAATCCTATACTTTTATTGCTGTCTGATACCTATAAGTAATACATGTATATGATTTCAATTAACAATTTTTTTAAAGAAATTATTAGT